>BJFM01001071.1:107055-124878 GCA_016586285.1 Arothron firmamentum
GGGGGGGGGGGGGGGGGGGGGATCTGCAGCACGACCCAGCTCATCACGCTCAGCCATCTCAGATGAAATTAAAAAAGCTGTGGATGGCTGCAGAAAAAAAAAAAAAAGAAAGAGCCAACCTCGTTTCCCTCTTCGCTTGTTCCTTCCGTCTCTCAAGCCTCGTTTCTCGCCGCTGCACCTTTCTGGAGCACGCCGGGCTGTTGGGGACCACGCCGCACGCAGCCGCGACGGAGGAGCCCGCAAAGACGGGCCATGTGGTGCACGAGGAATGAGAAAGTGGATAACAAAGGGATGATGGGGACTCTGCTTCATGTATGGAATCGTTTATTGCTGAGGAGCTGCAGCAGCTAATGACCGTCTGTTGAGGCGCAGGTGCTTCACGGAGGCTCCAGGGCAGATAACATCGGCCATATTAGATCACTCCCTGTTCTTACTTAATAGAAAGTCTGAAAAACGGCCCCGAGAAACGCCGAACTGTACCCATCGATCCTCAGGTGAGAGCGGCCTCGGAGGGAATTTGGGCTTCTTCACGCTCCGGAGAGCGTAATAGAATTGAAGGCAGAGGAGGTGCGAGAGCACAAAAAACCATTTAAAAACAATTAGCATGTATCATTAGGCAGAAGGAGCAGGGGACGCACCTGAAAGACGAGCTGGAGGAGGAGGAGGGGGGGGGGATGGCTGTGATAGGTGTATTCAAGGACATTTGTGTGGAGGAGCCCGGGTCCCGGTCCGGTGATCTCTGCAGCGCATTATTACAGATGCTATTACTACTGTTATTATTATTATGATGACCTTAAATGGTCCCGTCATCTGTCCTCATCACAGTGACACTCCGACTAGAGCTGAAACGATTATTCGAATAATTCCGTCACTAAAAAGCTTCAATAAAAATTCTTTGTGTGGAAGCGTCGCTCAAATTCGGTCGACTGTACTTCGCTCTGTGTGAGCTCGGATCCTCATTTCTGTTGCGCTCGCTGCTGATACGTCGCTGGAGGTCGACGTGAGGCAGATAGCAAAGAATTTAACATTAAAAAGAAAAGAAAACGTAGAGCAGCGCGTCTGCTGTAAGATGCAGTTAGCTTAGCATAATAGCACCACGCAGCTGCTGCTGCAGCAGCCCCAAAAGAAACATCCGCCTCTGCTAAAGGTCAGACCGGAAACAGCCAGCTAAGCTAATGATAATTAGCAATTAAGAGAAATCAGTGTGATCATGATTGAGAGACGTCTGCTAACTAACGGACTTTGTTTGCAGCTCTGTTTAAAGGCTGATTCACAACTTTAATCAATGCAGCGGCTAATCTGCTAGCTAGCACGTTCCCCCAACTCAGCTAAGTTTTTGCTAAAGATAATTCTAATAATAATAATAATCCACAGGAAATAAAGCGCTGTAGTGAGCTTGTTAAAGCCTGAACTTTAGTTAGTTAAATTGTAAAAGTCCGTTTGATTAACTGCGTATCTGCTTGACATTATTTTGAGCGAGTTCAACAGAACAAGGTGCTTTTCAATAAAATTAGAGTGACATAAAAAGAAAATTAAAAAAAAGTGGCAGTGTGTGCAGTATATTTCTTATCCAATTACTCGATTAATCGCCAGAATAATTGACAGATAGTAATCGATCTAGGATAGTAATCGATACTCGATTACTGAAATAATCGACGGTTGCAGCCCCAACTCCGACTGCCTCTGCTGGGCATCGACGTTAAAACTGCAGCAGCAAACCTCCGAGCCTCCACGTCTACGTGTGCAAAAACAACCAAACCCCCCATGTCTGTCACGGGTCCTGTCAGATAATGAATATTAACGCGTTCCAACAGCGCACGGACGGAACCGAGAAAAGACCGCCGCAGTCTTAATGACCAGCATGTGGCTCCGCCTTTGCCTCGTTTGCCTGCAGACAAGGAAATTAGAAAGATACATTCAAACTGCACGGAAGCAAAGCTTCGAGCACGAGTATATTAGCGCACGTGGGATGAGAAAAGCCTCACAGCAAAGGCTTCACTCCGGATCCAGATCCAGATCCAGATCCAGTTCCAGATCCAGTTCCAGGCCTTTCCGTGGCCTCGTTTCCCGTTTGCGTTCACCGCCATCCACACGTCTCCTCATCATACGTTGGCCGGGTGGCCAGGCGGGGGTCGGCCCTCGCCCCCTGCATGCCGATCGCTGGCCCGGACTCCGCCTGCTCCACCCGTCAGCCCGACTGGGAGGTCAAACAGAACCTGGCTCATGCTGACTGAGGACAGATCAGCTCTGCTCCGACTTCTGCATCCAGCCGAGGAAATAAACGATGTAAACAGGATTAAAGCGCCTCCTCCGCCAGTCCACAACACCTGGAGACACCTTTGATTGGCTCAGCCGCGTGCCCGCTGCATCACGCACGACTGGTGTGGAGAGTACAACAGGACACCCACTCACACACTCTGATTAATTAGAATCATTTCATGAGAAGTTCACCAGGACACACACCGCTGGAGTGTCAAATTAAACTTGAACAGCTATTTCTTGTGGATTTATGAAATCCTGACCCTCGATAAGGTCAACGCCCAGGCACGACAGCAAACAGGCATTTTCACCTGTCCACTCATTACAGCCCAGCTCGTTTGTGTCGGAGCGTGTCGCAGACACACACACACACACACACACACACACACACACACACACACACAGACCAAACTCCATTACACTTATCGCTCCCTGGAACAGAAGCTAGCCTTTACAGTCAACACAGCACGAAGAGGGGAGGAGGAAATCAAGCCAAATCTGCATTTAAGCGCACGGCCGCCCTCGCAAAGCCAACGCGGGGAAGAAAGCGCCCACTTTTCCATTAACGGGAGGAAATGGTTGCCATGCGGTTTGAAATCAGCCATCTTTTGGGGAGGGAGGGAGGTCCTGACGGGCTGGACTGTTGTGGGATGTTTGGAGGGTAAAACAGACTGGAAAGTTCAGCAGAACGGAGTGAAAGTGTGACTGCTTTCAGTCAGAGTTGCTGCTGACACATGAAATACGGATTTATTGCAGCGCTGGAAAATTGAAACGCATCAAATTTAGCGTACATTTAAAGGCGGCGGTGAGGCAGGGTGCCCTTTACAGGTTGTAATCCATTACCCTGTGTTGTCACAGCATTTTTACTGCCAAATTCATCTTTGAATTCTCTGGGTGGCTCGAACCGCAAAAGCAAGAACAACAGACGCCACATTCTGGGCTTTTCTGGGAAGGTGTCGACCAAACGGCCAATAGAATTAAAAAACTGCTTTTCATTTCCTGTAAGTGTTCCCTGAGCAGCCAGTTAAGCCAGCGCGGAAATGAGAAGACATTCATTCCAAACCAAAACGTTCGTCTCGGTGACTAATGACAATCATGTGGATGTCTGAAATACCCTCATCCAGGCAGCAGGGGGCGCTACACCCGGAAACTGGGGGGGCGTCCCGGATTACCGTATTTTTCGGACTATAAATCCAGACTGTAATTCTAATTAGTCAAAAAAAAATGCATCATGAAGGAGAAAAAACGTATATAAGTCGCATTTTTTGGGGAAATTATTTTATAAAATCTGAGGCCAAGAACGGACGTTTCATCTTGAAAGGCAAGTTATGATAATAACAGCAGCATAGCAACAGGCTGACTAGCTGTGCGCTACGCTAACGTAACACACTGATGGTTATTCTGCTACATGAAGCACCGACAACAACCTGAAGACGTGTCTGATGTGTTAACGGAATATTAAGAGTTACTCAGATCACAAACTCTCGATTTCACTTCAAATCACTAAAATCATTGAATTCTTCATCCTCGGTGTGGCTTCTGAACAACTCCGCCAGCAGCGGAGGAGGAGGAAGCACCGCTTCCTCTTTTTTTATGGTTTCGGCTGCTTATTTCACTACTTGCAGCTTGAAATCTGCAGAATATGATGTTCTTTTTGGGGCATTTTTGTTCAGTCTTTCCCAGATCTCTTTATAAGTTAGCGGTAGTAAAGCGTAGAGCGCCCTTGGTTGTCAGTGTGAAAATAACAAACATGTAAAATTACCGTAAATATTTGAACAACTTGCACCCTGGCCAAACTACGAAAAAAGGTGTCACTTATAGCCCGGTAAACTTCCTTCCTCGGTGTTGACGGCCTGATGCTGAAACAGCCTGTCCACAGCAGCTGAGGCTGCAGCCGTTCCAGCGAGGCGCCGAGTGTGGCGACGTGCACGACTGCAGCGAAGCGGGAAGCGCCTCGCTGGAAACCAACACGCAGTCGGCGTGCAGCTCGCGCACGAGGAAGGAAGGCAGCCTGTAACTGTCGGATCAGCTGGACGCCTGTTGTCAGATTCGCCAGCTGAACTCCACAGGGAACCGTCGCTGCAGTCATTAGCAGGAGGCTAAACAGGAGGTGCACACCTTCTGCAGAGAAGGGCTGGAATAGCTGGCTAAATATAGCCAGGGTTTACCTGCCAGGCTGTCACCAGGCTGTCGCCATGCAGCCTGCAGGACCTTTGTCATCTGGGCCCGGTTCTGCCGCGTCTGTTAGCACAGAAACTCAGCTCGCTGAAACCCAGCGGCAGCCGCGACCGAAGGTCAGGCCAGCGCCTCAGAGGGCGCTAGCTAACGGAAACCTGACCCAACTGACGTCAACGCGACGTAAAAGCTGAATTTCAAACCTTCACATTCACCTGCAGAGGAGAAACAGCCGTCCAGACCAGCTTCAGATCTTCTTCCAATAAACTCAAGATGAAGAAAAGAAAAGGAGGAGAAGCCGAGGAGGTCAGGACGGGACCAGAGCACCTTCGTGGCTCTGGCCACCCTAACCTGTGTGGAACGGCTAACATTCACACGCAAACGGCGGCGCAGCTGCTGATTCCGTCTCTGGCTCATGGCGGACATGTTCAAACGCGGCGCGTCAGTGCGTTGAATCTCTCTAAAAGGAAAGCTCGCCGTGATTCCGACGGGGATAAACGTCCCCTGAAAAGGCTGCGTTTAGACAGGAAGCTGATCACGCTTTGACAGCTAATGGCAGCGCATGACCGCCATTAGCAATCATTTCCTTTAAAATGGGGCCCTTTAGCAGGAGCAGTTGGTTTTACACACACGACGCCTTCAATTAATTTACCTGCACTTTATCCTCATCTGGTAAAAGAAAATTAACAAGCTTTTCTGAAGGAAGAATAAAAACAAAAATGTGGAAAACTAACCCCGCGTGGTAACACCTCCATCCTCCTGGGAGGGCGGGGCTTCGACAGGGCGTCAGGGTTTGGCCGGACGTTTAACAAACGCTTTCATTGAGAATAAATGACCAGTTTATTACTGTTGGGAGGTCGTAGACGCCCGATGGGGACGTTCTCCAAGACAGGAACCTGTGGATGCTGGACGCGCCGCCTCTCGGGTTAATGGGGTATAGAGACGCCGCCCTGGTGGACAGACTTCGTACTGCGTTTGTATCACCGAGCTCTCCGCGTTGCCGACGTTTGAACAAACGGCTCCTCAGAGGAGTTTGTAGGTTAACCGACTGCACGGCTTTCAAAACGAGCGAGACATTTCAGCGAGGCGGCTGATTGGTTCTTCAGAGCTGAGCGACATCCTGAGGTTCTCTGGGCTCAGGTCTCCTGTAATAAATTAGATTTTAGCCGCGTTTGATGTTTCTATTGCCGCCAGTTGATTCTCATGCAAGTTCCCAAATAGCGAATGATGGTGAGAAATGAAGGAAAGCTTCATCTTTTCAGCAATAACTGTTTCGCGCAGGCAATAACGGTCTCGGCTGCACGCTCACCTTATTTGCATATGAGCTTTTATTGACTTCTGCTGCGTTTATTCCTCCTTTGCCACACTCAGAAGAACATTACGCCAATTCTTAGCTATCAAGCCATTTTATATACCCGTTTTATATCTTTGTTTGCTTTACTTTAACGCTGTGTGTGATTCTCAATGCTGCAATTTAACAAAGAGCCACAACTACATTGTTGTTTGCACGACAAGCGAGTTTAATTTGGTAAAAAACAAACATTCATTTATGGACGCCTTCTAAAATAAAAACTGGAGTTTTTTTCTGGTGTAGGTGTATTGGTCAGGACCGTGCACACGTGCGCATAGACGTCTGTACCATTAAATTACCTGGAAGCCAACGAGGCTGCAGCTCGCCGCGCCCTGCTGGGGAACGCCGGGGGTGATCTGAGGCTGTTCCCACAGCCCTGAAACCAAAGGTCCTACGGGGAGCTCCGCAGGGACACTGTTCTAACGGAAACATCAGGGTCAGTGTCCTGCTGTCAAACCAGAACTCTCTACTCTTTGCGGGGCGGCCTGACGGGTTCCACCAGCACACGGCAGAGGCGGCTTCGCCGTCTCCTGGGAACCAATTACCACAGCGCGCCCGTGCCAGTTCCACTGCAGATGAAGGCTGGGCAGAGACGTGGCGTCGGGAGCAGATCTGCATCATCAGCATGAAGGGAAACGGCCCGGCTGGAGAGGCTGATACAGCCCAGCGCAAACAGACAGCAAGGGTCCAAATAGTCACCTCTGAGGGACACCAGGTTGTTAAAAATAAAAAAAGAATATGGTATTATTGGGACACCATGTTTGGTGAAAAAATAAACCAGTTGAAAGTGCCAGCATCAGCCAGAAAACTGAATTTTAAAAGCAAAAATGTTCTGAACTTTAGCCTGTTTAGCAGCGTGTTTGATGCTGCCTTTAAGATCCTATTTTAGAAGATTTTATTTTAGAGTTCTGTGATTTTATTCAACTTGACAATAAATAACACTCGTGCAAAAACACACAGATTTAGAATTACGGGGGAAAAGGCTGGAATCGATACACTCACTTAAATATAAACCATGGGTGATTTCCTTGGGTATAAACCTGAAGCTCAGCTAATTTATTTAACAACTAACAGCTCGAAATGTGGTTTTTGTTCAAATCTGGAGATAATTGAAATGACCCCTGAAATGCTCATCAGTGTCCTTTCAGGGGAATAAGTTGGCTGGATAAAGGCGGGCGTAGTCAGGCCGAGGCGCCGGGTCACAGCGGCAGGCTGGGAGGCGTCCTCTCCTGCGTAGCTGAAATCAGATTACCTCAGAGGGCTTCTGTGCCTCTCCTCCAGCCTCCCTTATTCCCCCCCTCTGTGAATAAACAGCCCATATCTCTGGAAAGAAGCCACGATTGATTGGGCCATTCAATCACAAGCCCGCCGTGCTCGGGCCCCGCCCGCGAGGGGGGTGGGGGGGGGGACAGTCCGCCCCCCCGGTCGACCCACAACAGCTCATTCACACTTGGATGACTGATCATCTGACAGGGAGGAACGGGGAGCGAGGCGAAGGCTCTCCTGCTTCCTGCACCAACCGACGTGCAGCTTTGGCGACGGAGGAGTCAGAGCTGTGGGAGCTCGCTCCTGATGGCGCCGGGAGACGGCGGCAAATGGGGGTCGCTTCGAATGTTTAGAGGCGCCGTCGGCGGGACTGATTCGCCGAGCTGACGGCATCTAAGAGTCAGAAAGAAATGCAGGCAGGGTTTGGTTTAGACTCCAGGAAAGAGAGCGAAGTCGTGGCTGAGGTGTGGCGTCCGGCTCTGCTTCAGCTGAGCAGCACATTCAAAAACAACCACCAGGAACTAACAGTGTAGAAGAAGAAGCAGCAGCCTCGGCCTTTTAATCCAGAAGCAGCCTCAGCGCCAAATTACAAACGTGTTCTGGGAGATTAGGAGGTGCCGACCCATCGAAAACCCGCAAAACCAGGAAGAAAGTTTTAAAATGACCCGAAAAGCGAGTGGAAACCTGAAGCAGAAGCCCCAGAAGAAGTTGCACCTCCTCCGCAGCTGGAAGAAGCTTCTGAACAAACGCTCCAACAGATGAAGCTGAAGACTTCAACACCTCCAGAGCTCCTACAGCTTTGTCCTCCACTCCACCAGTCAAGGTCAACCAGCTAAAGGATGAAATGAACGACACGCACCGGTGGCTCAGCCTGTGATTACAGGTTGTGTGTGGCCCAAATGCTACATGCTAACGGCTGCAGGCTAATGAGCAGCGAACAGATAGAAATGAAAGAGGAAGTGACATCACTTCTAGCAAAGAGCAATCCTTCATGCTGCTGCTTTTCATCTCAACATTGTTTAATCCGGGTCAAAGCTCACTGGTCTCATCTACCTGAAGCTGCACAGGGAGGAAAACAAAGGGAGGTTTGGATTAAAGCGGAAGGGGAGACCAGGAGCACTCCGCTCCAGGTCCTGGCTAACACCTGCAGCATCCGCCACTCATCCGTCAGCTCCTTCGTGCTCCATCAGCCTCAGCGTGGACGTGATCTGTGGCGGTTTCTCCCAGCGAGACCGGCCTGACTTGCACCTTCGGCTTCGTGTTTTCTGTTCTGCTGACTTTGTTGCTGCTGACTTTATTGACGTTAACTTTAAATCATCTGTATCCGCTTTCTTGCTGACCTATAGTTGTTTTGTTTTTGTTGTTTATTGCATAAAGCCCTATTTATTGTCTTCAATTAATTGCAGAGCACAAACGATGCATTTTACATGAGTCTAGGCCAACAGTAGCGACAGTTGATGCCATTAGCAGAAGCAGAAATCCACATTAACACTTTAATCTTGATACAATTCCACTGCGCTACATATTTTTCTGTCTAAATTAGCAGCTAATATTTCCTTTGAAGAATCGCCTAGAAAGATAACAAGGCCAAAATAGATCAATTGAGAGTGTGTAAATAGATGGTTAGATGCTGTTGCACAACGGACGCTCACGTCTTCTGTAAATGACAGATGTTTGACGGCACAGCTGGTTTGAAAGCAGCAACAGATATCAGCCTTCAGCCCCTGCAGAAGGCTCCTCACCGGCGCCGCCTCATCAAGCCGCTCTCGTCTGGCTGTGGTCATCATGTGAGCCGCTGGACTGCTGACACTTGAATCACAAGCCCAGACCGATCTGTGACACACACGGGATTTACAGCCCACCTGCAAACAGCCAAGCTGCCACCGCTGCTCCGGCTGCCCTGACAGCAGCTCTGCAGCTCCCCTCACACCTTATTAGCCGCCAGCAGCAGCCTCGGCGAGATCGCGGAGGTCACAGGCGAGGTTATCTGCCGCACCTGTCACCGGGCTCGCAGGCTTTTGTTGCCGTCGCCTCGACTTTGAGCCGCCGTACAGAAGAACCGTCAACCACACGCTGCCCAGTTACACCAGTGAACACGGACGGCTAACGGAGCAGCTACCATCAAAATGTTCCTCCACCCAGACACCCGTCCCTGACATTGGGACGTGTTGGGGTAGCGGCCTAAAAAAACAACTGTATCAACATGGAAATGGAGAGCCAAAGGAATAAAACCTAGTTAAACTTCAGAAACAAATAAAAAAAAAAAAAAACGACCGTTTTGTCCCGCGCGGCTGCTGGATTTAGCTGCCGGGCGTCTGAAGACAAGCACCTCTTTTTCTGAACGATTAAAACGGAGACGGAGCTCACAATCTGCACATCTTCACACAACTTATATCACTCTGCAGTTTCTATGAGCACCGTAAACGCAACAAGAGCAAGGCAGCGCTGTGGCTCGAGGGCGACAGCGCCCCCGGTGGTGGCGCACTGGAACTGCATCCTTGAAATTGCATCTGAGCGTGAGGCCATTTCCACACACACACACAGACACACACACACACACACACACACACAGATCAGATAATCATACATCCCATGATGCCCTCTGTTTGTAGAAGGTGCTCGCTAAGGTCAGCGTGGACATCTGCTCCTCCGTGTCCTAACTGTCCAGCTCAGACGTCTGACACGGTGGAGCAGACCCACCCTCCGTCAGGTTTTATTAACCGTGAACTCCGAGCAGAGCTGCCGTTAGCAGCCAGCACAGGCGTAACGACACTCAGGCATGACACAGAAAAGACGGTGATGGAGAGAATCTCTCAGACACCGTGAGAGCCGTCTCTTTTCACCTCTCTCTTCAGACCCGTATCAGCTTCGGCACATCAAGCCGTCTCCTTGAAACGTCCTCATGGACGTCACAGCTTCACTCCTGTGCAGCCCTCAGACTCCAGGCTCTTGTCTCTGATTCTGGCCCACAGAACAATAAAGAAGAGCAGATCTGACAACCTTGATGTCCCCCCGCCGTTGAGCCTTGGCTCTCTGTGGCTGGCTGAATGAAAAACTACTGTTTCCACAGCAGCCTGAGCTGGAGATACAGACCCAAATATGAACTTCCTCATATTATCAGCTAAAAAGCATCATTGTGCAGAATAAAAATGAAATCTTGAATTCCACAGTTGAATTTCCCACACCAACAAACCTATTTTTATTGTTCTTTTATCCTTGTATTTTTGTAATGAAGCCTCAAATCATTTCAAGTTAAAAAATGAATCATTTGAATTTAAAAAATGTTTGACCAATTGATGATTATTTTAAAATAGGGCAACAGTGATTCTGTCGTATTACTGAAAGCATCATCATCAGGCTCCATTTCCAGCCTCTTGGTCCACGTGCATCTTAATACAGCAGCAACGGAGCGCATCGTGCTGCGACTGTCCCCCCACACCACTGAGCCCACATGCCATTTCTGCTCTTTTACTGAAGATAAAAAGACATGAAGCACAATGACCAGCAATCTCTGCAGTGAATGTGCCATTTGCCCTCTAATGAATTGGGACATTGTGGCCACACGACATGAAAATGATGGCAAATGAGGCTGAGAAAAGGAAACCGTCCGCTCAGATCGATCTGCCTGCTGTGACATATCTCCATTTAACCTCCTGCAGCCTCTCTGTAAGGGGTCTGCACACCATTCCACACACGCAGCCCCACTCCTGCTGGACATTAATTCCGATCACCTCTCAGATCTTTCACCTACACCAGCTTCATAAAGTGGAGCTTATAGAAACGTATGAAAGCGCTCCATGTGTAGCTCACGAACCCGAACGGATCACTTTCTATTAGGCTGTAAATTCATGCAAAACAACAACAACAACAACAACAAAAACAAAGCTGACTACAGTTGAGGCAGAGGATGCAGCGAGACTGACATCTGCTGGACAAACGAAGAACTACAAGCATGGATAGGAAAAAGCTATTGAGTATGAACAAAGTAACAAAACAAAAAATAAACAAACAGATGTTGTTGAGACACTCACAGAAAAGTCTTACTAAAACAGCTGCAGATTTTGAGGGAGAAAACCTTAATATAATAGATGATCCTCCAGTAAATGCATCATTCAAACCCACATTAAAAACAAACTGTAGTATTCAACAACAACAACGAAACGACTATTATTCGGAGGACTGACTCTAATTTAGGAAACTGAGTTAGAGTAACTTACAGTTTAAGCGTCATCGGTTCCATCCTCCGGTGAATCAATTTGCGATGCAATATTAGGCCTGGCGTGATAAAAAAAAATGTTTTCAAGTGGCTGATTCCAACAAATCCCCACGATCAGAAAATCGTTATTCCAGCGAATATTTTACGTAAATATTTGTAAAACTGAACTTCCTAGCTAAATTAAATACGCTTTGAAACACTCTGCTGTGCAAGCTAATTAATTCGGAAAAACAAACTTTTCTACCTTGTTTGAGGGCGGAGCTTGGCTTTAATTCCGATTCCGATAATACGATTGGTCAATTTCTGTAATTTGGCGATTAGAGCACCAATCAGAAAGCTCAAAGGTTATTTGGGTGGTGGATTCAGGTTGTTTCAAATCATCTGAAAAAAATAGTCCTTGGTATAAAATTAATTAACATGGCTTATGTAAAGTTAATTTTAGTATTTCATGACAGCAAATGTTACATAACCGTTGATTATAATATCTTGTTCATGAATTACCCTTGTCAGAAGTAATTTTTTAGATTTCGGTAATAAGAAAAACGATTTTTAATGCGGTTAACTAAAGCATCCGAGGAGAACCTGAACGCAGCAGGGCAAGACGTTTCCGGTAAACGTCAGGCTGGTGTTGAAATTAAATTTTTGCTATAATCCAGATTCCTGATCATTTAAATGGGGAAAAAACAACGCTGTCTGTACTATGTTAATTAATTAATTAATTAATTAGCAATTTATGCATCTGAGAGGTTCTTAACTAAACAAAAACGCAAGTCGCAAATTTTAATCAGAACATTTTTGGCCGCTTACTTGTCATATTGAACTTATTGAAAGTGACTTATTTCTTCGAATATAATAATCAGTTTGGTTAGAATATAATAAACAATTGGAAGAAAAAAATATGACATGTGAAGTACATAGAAACAAATTTGAGCCTTTATTGGAGTGTTACAAGGCATTAAATACACAAATCCCATTATTTTTATCATTTGGTATTTAATAATAAAAAAAAAGTCTAATCTAACAACACTGCTCTGACAGTTCAGCTCCATCTTTACAACCTCAGTACGTGTCTCTCCAGTTTTCTGCTGCGTCACAGAGGGAATCCTGACTCTGCCTGTATCAAACGTGCTGTAAGATGAAGAATTAAAGGGCAAAGAGTGATGACATGTCGGGGAACACAGCAGAGCAGCTCCACAAACGCAACACAACAAAGCTGCAACATGATTTAAAACAGTCTATCATTTATTCTCTTTTTAAACCCCTGATTTCCCCAAGTTTTACATATAAAATTTTTTTTTGTATGAAATATAAACAAGCTCTTATCGTGATACACGGACGTGCCTTTGAAAGTTTGGAAACAAAAATGCAGGAAAAAAACAGAGGCAATAATATGTTCTTAACTCATTAATAATTGTTGCCTGGACTTTTTAAATAATATGTTCTATTCATATGGTCTCCTGCAGATCCAGAAATGCTCTTTAAATGGTTTCCCTTATTTGAAAAGAAGAAAAGAGCAGAAAAACATTCAGGATACATTTTGGAGCCGGTCCGTGTTCAGCCTGTTTTATTTATCTTTATTTAATCTGGATCTCCTCGTCTTGCACGTCCTCAGCTGAACAAGTAATCAACAAAAGCACAGAATGATGCCCTCGCCTCCTCCTCCTCCTCCTTCTCCTCTTCTTCCTAGACCTCCTCTCATACACACCCTAATCCTCACTGCCCCATTCGTCCCCAGTCTTCTGGTGTTCAATGCTGGAGTTAAGACATGACTCCAAAGACGGGGTTGTGGCGACAGATGCTCGGCCCGATCTCCTCGTAGTCCTTCTTGGTGTGGCAGACCTGGTAGAACTCCGGCTGTGTGAACATGCAGACCCAGATTAGAACAGATGAGCGTTTAAGATGTTGCAGATCACACCTTGTTGACATCTCCTTGACAACCACAAAAATTAAATATTTTAAGTGTCTGTTTTTGGTTTTTTTAAGGTTCTTTTTTGACTTTCAGAACCTTTATTTACCATTCCTGCTGGGATAATCTCGTCAAGGGGGAAAAAAACAACAGAAATGTCACAAACATTTTCCTGAAGGCAAGGATGTCACAGACATCTTTCAGTCCTATTCCCTCAAAGGGAAAATTCAAACCATCATTGTGTCCTTTGGTGTCAAACAGTCTGACAGCCATGATATTTTTGGATGAAATGCCGCAGTAGCATCATTTGAAATACTTACAGTTGACGCTAACATCGATCCGCCAAACCACACGGCGTATCTCTGCATGTGGTGAGTGATGACCTGCACATCAATCGGTTTGGGCTGAGGAAAAAACAGGCGGTCATTTGTAACAGGAAGGTGTGAGGTGAAGTATATTTACACTGGAAATACGCTGAATTTGCATTAAAGACCAGAATAGTTGCTGGTTCTTATGAAAAAAGAAATGCTGTCAGGACAAAGTTAAGCTTAAATCCACCTGTCTTTGCACCCCTCCTCGGGGGGGTTCTGTGTTTTGTTATTGATTTCAGAGCTGTAAATGAGCCCCAGCACTCACCTTGAGCTTGCCTCCGCTCAGTTCCTCACTCATCTTCAGCCTGGCGTCAACCGTCCTCTTCAGGTCCCTCTGCAGACGACGGCCAAAGTCCCGGAACATGGTGGAACCTCCCGACAGAACGATGTTCTGCAGGCGAGGAAATGAGACGACCGCGAGTTAACAGCAGTGACCTGATGTCAGGCTGTCGTGAAATTCCACTCGATGATTTTTGCGACCTGATCATACGTTCCTCTCCGACCAGCGCTGACTGTGTGGACTCACCTTGTAGAGAGGACGCCTGACGTCAATGGGGCAGTTCTGAATGACTTCATCAACCACTTCAGAGATGGGCTGGGTGAAGTCCGGGTTGGCAAACTGGGATTGTCAGGAGACGAAGATGATGCGTTACATTGTGCATGTCAGAATGTGCAGGATAGTGGTGTGTAGATGACGCCTCACAGAGTGTGCAGCACATTCCCCTAACTGTGTCACCACTGTGCAGACACTGTGTTGGTGTATTGCTCAATAGCGACATCTGCAGGATTTTATACGCTTCGGTATTGTTTGCTGAAGGGAAACGACCATTAGAGGCTGTCAGAGGCCAAAAACTGTGTGTGTGGGATCCCACAACATCAGTATAGTGCTGTAGCACTCATTTTGCTTAAGAACTACTTTTCAGTATGCTAACATTATAGTTTGAACAAGAATTTGTGATGTTATATTACACCGATGAGCAAAACTGGGATAATTCTATGGATTTTAAAGGCTGATGTCTTTATAATAAATAAATAAACAAAGTACTGGCTGTTTGATACACTGATTTTGGATTGTGCTGACTGACCTCAGGGTGGAAGAAGATCTCAGGACCCAGGAAGCGCTCGTAGCCCACATCAATGGTGAACTCCTTCTTGCTGATGGCGTTGATACCGGTGTACTGCTTGATCCACTTGGAACCGTCCGTGTCGTATTTGTTGAACTCTTTAACAAGATCTGGGCACACATAGCTGAAGCGCTCCTATGGGAACGAGACAGGCGCACAATGACATTCATCATGAAATCAAGAATGAGGATGTGAAAATATTCCTTCCTGAGCAGTAAAATATCTGAAATTAGACTGAAATAGAAACTTAGCAAACAGATCAGGCCTAGATTTTCTGACCTTTGATCTCAGTGACAGTAACTATGAACTTTTAATGAAGACATCAATTACCGCTTTGTCATGTAACAGAATAAATCCAAACCAAAAAAAGTGGATTTGTTTTAAACGCAGCAACAGTGCCACCTAGTGTCTATATGAAGAAAATCCATGAAATTCATTTTTTATATCAGCAGCATCATTCTATCAAAATTAGAAAGAATTATTCTGAGCCCAGACAGACACCAGAAGCACACTCAGCAGCTCATTAAAACACTCTGGAATCTCTGGAATGCTGAAGGTTCAGAAAGAGCCTGATGAGACATGCAGACCCACCTTGATGGCCTTGGCTGTCTCCAGAGACTGTTCCGGTGGGATTCCCACCTCTCTCTCTCTCAGGAGCTGCTGGGTGAAGTAGGTGATGTCTCGTCCCGCGATGGGGATGTGCTTTATACAGCTGCCAATAACGTAACCTTCAGCCTGAGAGGGACAAAGGAGAGGAGAGAGGGAACACTTGTCATCTAGAATAAACCACTGGTCAGTAGTTTGATGTTTTCACATCGGGCTGAGACACAAGGCCTCTGCCCTGCAGGGAGGCATCTCTGCTGCCATTTTGTGCGTGTTCAGCAGGGGTACAGACATGCTGATTCAGACCCCCACCTCAAATATATTCCGCAAGCACATTTCCTACAACTGAGTCATTTCCAGTCCTTGGAAGGAAGCAGACTTTTAAACGTGATCCACTAACTGAGCCGCGAACCCAGGAAACCTCTGTTTCTATTAGTTACTGTTAAAAAAAGGCCATGAAAGCAGAATGTTGTACTCGACTACAAAATACAAAAAACAACCTGCGGAGTTAATTAACAATAACATGACTAATACTAACTCCTTACTTCACCTTCTGCTTGAGTGAGAACAGAAGCGCACTGACTTTTGTTTTTTAAAGACCTGCCCGTGCATCCATCTATAAAACTCACCACAGGGATGACGTGGGTGACGCCGTCTCCGCTGTCGATGACGGTGCCCGTCAGCGTCCGCTCTCCCACCTGTCTGGATGTCCAGGAGGCTGCTAAAGCAAGAACAGCCTGACACACACACACACACACACAGACACACAGACACACACACGTTGAAAAGTCACACCGATCATATCCTGAGTGTTGACATAATCCACTAAGTGTCACACTCCTGCCCAGTCACCGCTCCACGTCTAAAAACCTCCCGTTAGCAGCAGACGGTGGCGCTAACGGCACAACAATACTGTATATACATTCTCTACATTCACTCCTGCTTCTACAAGGAATTTATTTTTTTCTTCTATTTGGGGAAGTAATTTTTTTTTAAAAATATTTATTTTAAAGGCTGTCAAACCTGTAATACTGGAAATGAAAGAGAACCCAGTTTAAACTGCCTTTGGTTTCTGTTTTTTAACAGAAATGAGGCTGTTAAGAAGGCGACCTGGAGGTAAAATGCTCACTTTAAACACCAAATATGAAAGCTCCTCCTGATACCTGCACAGCGATGTAGAGCCCTGGGACGTTGAAGGACTCGAACATGATCTCAGCCGTGTACTCTCGATTCTCTGGTGTGTTCAGAGGAGGCTCTGTCTAAAAAAAACGAAAATAACACAAACACACATTTACACTGTGGCCATTTCACACAACAACAAACAACTACAGAACCAACTGCACCCGTTCTCAGATAATTAGCTGAAGTGCTCGAGGGCCCGAATCCTGTTTGGAGGCTCTTAAACTTACCAGGAGGAAGTAGTGATCCTCAGGCTCAGCCCTCAGGTACTTGAAGATGACCTGCTCCATGAAGCGCTCCATCAGGTCCCAGTCTTCCACAATCCCGTGACGGATCGGCCACTGTTTGCACAAAGGTTCCGTTAAAACTGAGATAAAGGAAACCAGCGCTGGCTTGGATTCAAATTTGTGTCGCCAGACTTTGAAATGACAGCTAAGTCAACCCCTCAGTGGCATCCTTTCTACAGTCTACAATGAATTGGATGTTTGTGCTGTTAATTCTGCATTCAGATCTTCGACTGTGATGTCAGTGTACAGTCAATAATTCCACTGAACACTCAGGCTGCAGTAATTAATTACTGTACATTACATTTAATATAACCCAGAACTGAGTATGGAGTTTAAATACAGTCCTCTAGTATTCTGGCAAATCAACAGTAGATTAACTTTGTTTGCTGTAATAAGCCAGATTTTTCAGCCATTCCTGAAAGAAAGTGAACAAGTTTAAAAAGTGGTAATTGCTTTCCCAGATGTTTCGTGTTTGCTGACTCATTGTAGAACCAGGCACCTTGGTGGAATATGTGGGTTTGTCTACAGCCTCGTCTCCAATGTAGAAATCCAGGTCGTCCACCCCCTTCATCATCCTCCGCTGAGCCTGGTCTCCGACCTTGGCCGACTCTTTGATGGCGATACCTGCAGAGAAACAGAGCCGTGAGGTCAGAACAACTGCATAAATGCGCAGCTTTCAGACCTTTGAAGGTCATACCACTCAGAACAAACAAAGCGACTCTTCAGAGAGGTCTGCCATCACATTAATATGGCTGGAGATGGTTTTCTTTCCGTCAGTCTCCCTGCGTCACTGTTCTACCTGCAGCGAGGAGCGCTGGCTTCAGAGGGGAATACTCACATGATGGAACGATGAACTGCGGCTCTGTGTTCCCTGCGTATCCCAGTTTGGTGTAACTGCAAGACAGAGACGTCATACCTCATCACACAGGTCTGAGCCGCAGGCTAACAACAAAAGCCGACACCTGCTACACCAAATTTGGATGCATGAAGATTCATTCTGCACAACAGTTATTGCTCCCATCAAAGCCGTGGCTGTTTGCTGCTGGTCTGGGTGGGAGCCAAGAGCAGCAGCAGCAGCGCTGGCGT
>BJFM01001071.1:124901-140978 GCA_016586285.1 Arothron firmamentum
CAGATAAACGCAACCTTGACTAAAAAATGTTAAAACCCAAAGAGCAGCAGTTCAACAAAAGATTCACTTAGGAAATCTTCACTTTCTGCATCAAAGACGTCCCGGCCCTCTCGCTGTCTGCACTGCGTTAAAAGGGGGCACGTGGCGGCCAGATGGCGGCTGGGGTAGGCCCAGACAGGGAAAATACACTTCCTGCACACAGGACCCAGGGGACTGACGGAGGACGCTGAGGGCTCAACAGGCCACATCCTGGTCAGAACAGCGTCTCTTCTGAATCAGCCTGGGAACATCTACATTTGAGGTATATCGCCAGTCTCTTTAACTGGAAATGACACCTGATTGAATTTAGCGATGCTCTATGAATAATCAAACCTTCAGCAACGTGCCTTTCAGTGAGTTGAAATGTGTTCTCAGCTTCCTTCAGTCGCTAGTTCTACTTTCCACAAATGAGCACGACCTCACGGACTGAAAAACAGCAATAATTGCACTGTTTCTGTCAGGATGGATATTCAGGTCAGTAGAAAAGAGCATTGCACAAACATATCCTCCAGCTCTTCAACACTCCCCACTGGAAAGTAGCACCGCCATAGGATATTCAGAGACAGGGAGGGGTGCCCATATGAAAAGAAAGCGCAGCATTATCTGCATGCAGATGTGCAAAGATCTTCTATAACCACCGATCATATTCTCCACTTCATCTTTTCAGTCCTCTTTCCCTTTTAGGTCTCTGACACTTTAAACATGTGATATAGGGAAAACTGTGTTTTTTCTATCACAAATATGTTGTTTAGAGTGTGTCAAATTAAATGTTGCACAATTTTAACACACTAATGTTGAAATTAGCAAAGGCATGGAAATCAAAATGGAACTTGATGCAGCTATTCGGCATTGTTTCTAGATCTGCTCTCAAATATTTACAGAATGAGTTTCCACAAGGACAACAGAGCTAATGTTTTGGGGACCGGTTCAGTAATAGTGAGACCTTTCTTTGACAGTAATAACACTGTGCGCTGACAGCAGTGAAACGCAGCAGCAGTTCACTGATCACCTTCATACCACAGAACAGTCCCAGCTTGTCTTCCTCAACCTGTCCCGACAGGCTTTAAATACAGCCCAGCTCTGACTGTGGACACCATCATCCACAAACATCAGCTGGAACAGTGCAAGAACACCATCAGGTTTCTTAAAAAAATAAATAAATAAATAAAAATAAAGTCTTTCTGATATTAACCAGTGCTTTTCTGTGTCGTATTGCTTGCAAATAGATGGCTGCTGCCGCGTTATGAAAGTTCAACTCTCTGCTTGAGACACTTGAGAAATGACTCCACCCATCGCTTAGACTGCAACACCTGATTTTTTTTTTCTTGCTTAAAAAAAAACCTGAATTGAAATGTAACCACTGTGATGCAAAATAGCCTCAAACCACAGTGAACACGAGCGTTGTTGGACTTCTGCCGCCCCTGCTTGTGTATGGGGGAGGAGGTCTACAGATGATCCTCCACACTTGTAAAACCGCTCGATAATAACAAAAGCTAACAAGGCATCGGTTAGGGTGCTTCTGCAGCGTACAGGGAGGTGGGGCCGTGAATAGGCAAGATCTGGTGGATGCAACTGTTATGAAAGCAGTGAAGCTGTTCAGAAGGTTGAGGTCACCGATTGGACTTAACAATGAGTCAGACAGATGTTGCGTCACGCATCTGGCCATGGCTTTCTTCTGCCTGGCTTCACAGCAAAGCCAAAGTCAAGGCCCAAATCTTAGCCTGAAATGTGATTTCATGGCTGGATGTGAGATTCAGCAACACTGGAACATATGACGGTCAGGTTTTGAGAGCGAGACGAGGAAGCCATAAGGCACGGAGGCGTGCAGATCAGAATCAGCAGACTGGCTAACAGCCTGAAGGGAGGAAGAGGGGGGTGAGGAAGGTATGCAGAGTGAGTTCAAGCCCCTACATGTGAGTAACGCAAACCAGCTTTGTCCCCCCAACCTAAGTAACCAGCCCAATACTGCTGACTGTTGAATGAAACAGATGCACAGAGAAAGACCAATATCCACATGGGTACAGCACAAAACGGTAAAGAAATGACTCACAATTACTACTTAGGGGGAAACTAACAATTCAAGGAATGGATGGATCAATAGTGATCAAAACAAACGTGCAGGAGGAAGTGAGACTGCAGCCAAACAGAGTCCTCACGGCCAACACAAGGATAAAAATATTTCTTGGTTTTGCTGAGGTGAGAAATTAGAGAAGTTAATCAAAAAAGTATGCTCGGATGTCGAGAAAAGACCATATATGGACTAAAAAGGACGAATGAGGAAGTGTAGGCAGAGTAGGAAGTAGCACCGCGCCTGCTCAAATCCACATTAATGGCAAAAAAGATTTTTTAATTGCAATAGCTGATGGCAATGCAATCTTAAGAAGGCGCATGTTATTGTGGAAAAGGATGGTGCATTTACCGACTTACGGCTGTTTCTGGCACTAACCGTGGGCCTCCTTCAAATGAATGAACGCAGCTTCTTCAGTCTAGTTTCGGTACTGCAGTACACAGATATACAATCTCTGCTTAATGGCAGCGAAATAAGCCCCACAAGAACAAAGCATGTCCGGCAATTAAAATATAACTTAAACCAGGCCGCAAAGCGATGGAAAACAAGCACACAACTGACCCGACCTGGTTTGTGGGAGAGTCTAACGACAGAGGGGTTAAAAAGTCATAGTTAGCTGTTAGCAAATTAGCTCGGAGGCTACTGTACACAGCGATAGAAAAACACCCACCCAGCCGCCGCGGATGCTGCTAATGACAGTCCCCGAGCGTACCCGCCCGTCGCTGACACCCGAGCCCCGAGTCTTTCGGGTGGCGGCGGTTCGTAGAGCTTACCCTGTTCCGCAGTCGACAACACACGCCGGTAGCCGTCCAGCCATCTCTCCGCAGCTCTATGTGGTTTAGAAACGGTTAATATTGACGGGAAAGCAGGCTGTGTCGGCTGGAGGATCTGGCGAGCCGTCCACAGGCGGAACCCGAGCCCGCAGCTGAGTGCAGTTTTCCACTTCCGCACTCGGCTCCTGGCAGGCAGGGAGAGGCAAGATGGCGGAGGCCGGTGGGAGCGACGGTGACGGAGGACTGTGCAGCTGTCAATCACACCGGGAGCACGGCAAGATTTTACTACAACGATGTGGTGTTCAGATTCCTGAAAGTAATCTGCTAAAATAATAATAATAATTAAATGATGTATGAGTTCAGCATTTATTTATTTGAAGAAGCTGGTACTAAATAAGTGATTTTGTAAGGCTGTTGCTAAATTAAATCCTTTAGGATGCAGGTACAAAAAAAAAACATATGCATTATACTGCATGTTATAAAAAAAATAACGTTTCTTTATCTCTTTATCTTTCCAGCGAAAAAGAAATAAAAATGTAAAGTAGACTCAAAATGAGTCGTGTTGATAAAACATGGTGGAAGGAAACATGAATCAAAACTACATTTTTAAAATAAAATATTTGTATGTCAGTGCTTTTTGTGTGTAATTTCATCATTTTAGATACTAAAGAGCGCTATTTAAATTCGTGCTCTTTGTGGATAATGAGAAGTGTAAACGTCAATGTGGGAAGCTGATCGATATTTATCCAGAATAAAACCACAGTACAGTACTGTATTCGGAACGGGTCCTCGACATTTTAGTCAGGCAATTCTGAAGGGTACCCGGAAGGGTCCTGAACTTCACATACACACGTGTGTAACCATGGCGGACCTGCAGATGAAGCTTCTTCGGAAGAAAATCCAGAAAAGAAATGAAACTAGGAAAAAGCGCAAGTTGCTCAGTAAACAGCAGGAACAAGAGGACGCAGGTATGTACTTAGAAATCTTAAGGTCTGTTGTTAACTCAGCTAGGTTCTGGGAATTGTGAATGCTAAGTTAGCCACGTTAGCACATTTGAAAGTTACAACGTTAACATGGGATTTCATAGACACCGGTGACGACAACTTAATTTTTTAAAATCTAATCTCGACATGGTGCGTTGTAGCCAATTGTCTTGGCTACATCAATCTAAAATATTGTTACTTGCCGAAATAGCACAGAATCGCATTCGTAAGTCTGCCATTACACAAGCTTAAACACAAACCACATTTCAAGAACCAACCACGTACCGAAATTTTGGGTCATCTTTGAATTTTCAGCAACACATCTGACTGTAAACTCGAACGGGCTGGAGGAGGAATGTTCGGAAGAAGCATCAACCGCTAGCAAAGCGGTCAACGAGGCCAAGCCAAAACAGCAGAAGAAGAAACCATTAGAGGGGACCAAATCGGAAGAAATTCCTCTAAAGAAAAAGAAGAAGAAGCGAAAGCTTGGCCAAACGGTCGATTCACCTGGTAAGACGTGATGCAAACTTAATATAAGTTAATTTGATTTGATGATAACAAGTTCTGATCCTTATTACAGCTGAGAAAAAAACGAAAAAGCTGGATGAGGAGGAAGATGAAGCACCAGGAGCAGATGACGATAAAGAGATAAATTCAGAAAAAACAGAAAAGGAGAGTGAAGATGATGAATCAGAGAAGGGGGAGGAAGATGATCAACCTGAGCTACCTTCTGGCCTAACGGGTAAGAAATTGTAATATCTTGTCACAAGCTGTAAAGTCTTTTAAACGTATACAACGGGGTTATAATTTCACAGAGACATTCCTTATTAATTTGTTGAGAATGAAGATCAGAACAAAATTCAGCTCTTTTGCCTTTAAGTGTTGCCCGTTCAGGTTTCCCATCTTATAACGGGTGTCAGCTGAGGCAGACAGTGACTCTTGTGGTTGTCTTTGTCAGGAGAATCATCAGTGTCTCCTGACAGGAGTGACTGCAGGGACACTTCAGCTAAAGGTTTTCACGTGACACGTCAGTGGACGTCCTCTTTGGCTTAACTTTACTGCCCTTTCAGGTGCATTTGAAGACACGTCTTTCGCCTCTCTTGCTGAGCTAGTGAGTGAGAACACGCTGAAAGGGGTGAAGGAGTTGGGCTTTGAACACATGACAGAGATCCAGCACAAAACTATTCGGCCCCTGCTGGAGGGGAGGTAAGCTTCTGCTCTTTAATCCCACCTCCTGGTGAAAAGGTTGGCCTTCAGATGGAATCCTCTTGTTTGCTTCTTTGCAGGGATGTTTTGGCTGCTGCCAAAACTGGAAGTGGAAAAACCTTAGCCTTCCTCATTCCGTGTATAGAGCTCATCTACAAACTTAAGTTCATGCCCAGGAATGGTAAGGCTGAAGCGTTGAACTTGCAACTTGGCTAAAGCACTCAGCGTTTACAGCGTTGGTCTGAATTATTGTCCCTCCAGGTACTGGTGTAATTATCCTTTCACCCACGCGTGAGCTGGCGATGCAGACATACGGTGTAATGAAGGAGCTGATGACTCACCACGTGCACACCTATGGTCTGATTATGGGGGGCAGCAACCGCTCAGCCGAGGCCCAAAAACTGGCCAATGGCATCAACGTCCTCGTGGCCACACCTGGTCGTCTGCTGGATCACCTTCAGGTGAGGAGATGCAGATGGATGGAGAAGAGCAGCAGTAGTCCAGCGCTTTCCACCTTGTGCTGACCACCCGGTTGAATTGCTAAGACACTTAAACGTTTTTAATTTACCTTCAGAACACCCCTGGATTCATGTTCAAGAACCTGCAGTGTTTGATCATCGATGAGGCCGACCGGATCTTGGAGGTGGGCTTTGAGGAAGAGCTGAAGCAAATCATCAAGCTGCTGCCAAGTATGTATCCTCTCTCCCTCTCCGTGCTTCTGTAAGGATATTATTTAGATGATGGCATTGTGGACACTGGGCCAAAAGGGGGCGCTGTTTGCTTGCTTGGACTACAGTTGTGCAGCTGTGTATTGTTCCCTGCGCATGCCTGAAGAGCGCGCTGCGTTCTGGAGGCCGTGTTGACATTGTGACTTCATCACTGTGCTTTGAGCAGAGAGGAGACAGACGATGCTGTTCTCTGCAACTCAGACCAGAAGGGTTGAGGACCTCGCTCGCATCTCCCTGAAAAAGGAGCCGCTCTACGTTGGTGTCGATGATGACAAAGAGAAAGCCACCGTGGACGGCCTGGAGCAGGTAAACGGAAGCAGCTTTGTCATTTACAAAATGGAGTTTAAATAAGTGTTGAACACAGGAAGGTGGGCTGATCCAGTCTTTGTTGGTTTCAGGGGTATGTGGTTTGTCCATCAGAGAAGCGCTTCCTCCTGCTCTTCACCTTTCTGAAGAAGAACCGCAAGAAGAAGCTGATGGTCTTCTTCTCTTCCTGCATGTCTGTAAAATATCACTATGAGCTGCTCAACTACATTGACCTTCCTGTCATGGCCATCCATGTGAGTGTTTTGCTGCATTTCATGCTTTTCCCCGCAGAAGCAGCTGCTTTAAACCTGCTTTTTTTTTTTCTTTCTTTCTTTTCTACTCAGGGAAAACAAAAGCAGACCAAACGAACAACCACCTTCTTCCAGTTCTGCAACGCAGACTCGGGCATTCTGTTGTGTACCGACGTAGCCGCTCGAGGGCTGGATATCCCTGAGGTGGACTGGATCGTCCAGTACGACCCGCCTGATGATCCGAAGGTATATTAAAAACCCTGAGAAAATAAATTCTAAATGAATGTTTTCAGCTAATATCTTTAAATTCAGTACTTTAAAAGCAGGTGTTACCCTTTTCTGTCTGGCCTAATATTCTTTGACTGCTTTTCATGCAAATTTAGTTTGACTTTTGAAGCGGTTTGGTTTTTTTATTGTCTGCAGGAGTACATCCACAGGGTGGGCAGGACTGCCAGGGGTATCGAGGGCAGAGGTCATGCCCTCTTGATCCTGCGGCCAGAGGAGCTCGGCTTCCTCCGCTACCTCAAGCAGGCCAAGGTACCTCTGAAGCCACCCTGGCAGTTTGAATGTTAATGCACTTTAGATTTCCTGTGTTTTACCTCTCTACTTTTAATGTTGCGTTCAGGTGCCACTCAGTGAGTTTGAGTTTTCTTGGAGTAAAATCTCTGATATCCAGTCTCAGGTCAGCCTTCACTTTCTGCACCACCTTGTCAGCTTTTAGCTGTTGTTACTCACTTTTTCTTTTCTCCAGTTGGAGAAGCTGATAGAGAAGAACTACTACCTCCACAAGTCGGCGCAGGAAGCCTACAAGTCCTACGTGAGGGCTTACGACTCCCATTCACTCAAACAGATCTACAGCGTCAGTACGCTCAACCTCCTCATGGTGGCGCTGTCCTTTGGCTTCAAAGTGCCCCCATATGTTGATCTGAGTATCCTTTACAGCCGCTTGACACTTTTGGGAAAATTAAAAGGAAAGCTGGTGCTTCCGTTTGCTTGTCTCGGTTCAGATTTGGTAGGAATACGTTTTTTTTTTGTTGTTTTTTTATGTGTTCACATTTTAAACGCTATGACCTCTTTACTAAACTTGTGTGAATTGTTCAGTTTCCATAACTCAGTTATGGTCGTTATTCTCAGCAGGATTGTAGCGTAGTTTCCATGAACCGATAATTTGCATAATTTTGACAGAAGTGAAAAGCACAGTATTTCAACGCTGTTCTGATTTGGTAATGAACCTTGGGTCAGGAGTTCACCTTGACTCGGCTCCTCTCCAGATGTGCACAGCAGTAAAGGTGTGAAGCTGCAGAAGCGTGGCGGGGGAGGCGGCTTTGGGTACCAGAAATCCAAAAACGCTCAGAAATCCAAAATCTTCAAGCACGTCAACAAACGAAAGAGCGACAACAGGCAGTTCTCCCGCTGAAGTTTGACGTCTAAACAACCGCTTTTTCACCCTCCTCCAAGTAATTAAATTCTTTTTACATGAAACTTGTGCCCAGCTCAAATGCTCATCTGTTTTTTCTTTAACTAGATTCATTCATTTTGAATCTATTTGTTCTGTTAACTTTGTAACTGCAGTTTTAATTACACAAGTTTGTTTTGGGTTTAGTTGTTTTTTTTATTCTACTGAATTCACAGCAGTCCAGGAGAGGTTGGATTCTTTCCATTAAAATAAAAAACTGGTATTCTTCTGGGGAATAACCATTACAAGTCACAAAATTACAAACAAGAATTTAAAATGTTCTCGCTAATAGAAAACATTGGATTTCCCACTTATATAAATTATTTTCCCTGTAAGCTCAAGCAAACGGTGGTCAGAAGACGGATATATTAATTTCAATTTACAAATCTGTATATTTTTGGATGTATTATACAATATTTCATCTTCATGGGTCATAGTTTCATTCTGTCCCTGTAGTTTGTGTCGGTGCCCTTAAAAACTAAAAACTGACCCTAGCGTGTGTGAATGTGACTGAGGTGGCCCCTGGCCTGGAGTACAGGTGGCTTCTAAAACACCTGATTGGTCAAGGGTGGGGACTCCATCCTCCTCCTCATTCCCTCATTTTAAACACACAAAACATGAATTTTTAAGATTAGAAAGTAATAAAAGCCCGTTGCTTTAGGCACGCCTGAAAAGGGACGTCCGCACTTGCTTTAAAAGAAGAAGATGGCTGGAGTTTTGTCCACAGAAGGCCTCCATGTCTCCTCAAAGACGCCACCGTCCCAGTTGGCTTCCTGTGAGAGGAGAAGTGTTTGGTTAGACTGAGGTGACTGAAAGCAGCGCAGACGGCCTCTGACACCTGCTCACCCCACCAACCCTTCACCAACCCTGAAATTCAGACATTTAAAGATAAAGAATCAACCTGCAAACACAGGAGTGCTCTGCTCAGGTCGGGTTCTAGAGAGGTCAGCAGTGTGTACCGTTGCTGCGTCACTGAGGCTCTGTGGTCTCCCAGTTCATGGCCCTCTGCACGGCTTTCTTCCATCGGGCGAAGCGGGACTCGCTCTCTGAGAGGACGGCATCGCAGGTCAGGCGTGGCGCTGGTCCGTTAGCGTCAGAAACGGGCTCGATCGAGTTGCTCACCGTCCGTGTTGATCTGAGGCTCGTACTTCTCGCAGGTGACCTTCAGGAGGTGACTGGAGCTCAGGTTCCACACGTTCACCCCCTCGGCTGCCCCCGCTGCCATGGCCGCACCCAGAGCCGTGGTCTCAGACATGGTGGGTCGCACTGGACCCACATGGGACACCAGCAGAGTATTTAACCTCCGACTCAAACAGCATTTAAGTAAACGAGCATTTAAGAGGTGAGTGGAGAAACGTTCATGATGAAATGAGGCTTTCGTGGGGTCGTCTGCAGACTAATTATTATAAAGCAAAACAGACAAGTCAAGCTGACATTACGACACCAGAGTTGCAACGTTACTACTGCAAAACTGGGTCAAGGTTCGAGTGTGTGTGTGTGTTAAATGGGACAAAAGTCAGACAGGCTGAAAGGATCAAAGGTCCAGCTTGGACGCCGTCAGCGGGTCCTGACCAAACAGAAACTCTGCTGTTAGATCAGTGAAACCGTTTGTTTGGCATGAGGACAACTTTGCTCTATAAATGAGAACATGAGTCGTTTGAGGGATTTACGACACGATTGTGAAACAGAGATGATGATTAAAGATGACACAAATTCCCTGGGAGTCACTCCTGAACTGGTTTAACACTTTCAGTGAAATTTCTTCTCATCCACAGAAGTCAGTCGTTCTTGTTCTCATTTCTGATTTTGCAGAAACGTCAGTGAGAGAACCTCCGTTTTGTCTGAGTTGTTGTGTATCTGAGTGAGTTCGAGCTGGTCAGATCGTCACTGATGGCGATCCAACCTCAAAAACTAGTCCCAATGCTCAGAGACTCAGGGCGTGTGCACGTGCTTACCCACAGTCGTGCAGAGGATGTCCGCTTGCAGCTGCATCAGTAACCTGTTTGACGTCATCCCTCCGTCCACCTGCAGCTGCGTCAGAGGAACCCGACTGTCCTGGTTCATGGCGTCCAGGATCTGAGTGGCGTGTGTGTGTGTGTGTGTGTGGAACAACAAACAGCACATGGAGAGTTGATGTAAACAGCTTTGACAGGGCGGAGCTATCCCTAAAAACAGGAAGTCCAGCCACAAACAGTAACAGAGAATATTCATGCAGGAAAATGGATGAACCGGAAACAGACCCTTGAGGGACGCCATAGTCCATCTGTCAAGCTGCACAATCTGGACATTTATGTGTTGAAACATCTGTAATCAACCGACTACCGAATACTGGTTTTGTAATAATTCCCAGAATGCCACTGTTTTGCTGAGGCTTTTTTCAATGGCCCCGCCCTCAGCGGGGGGGGGGGCGTCCTCACCTCTCTGGTCTGGAAGCAGACGGCCTCCAGGGCAGCAAAGGCCAAGTGGCTCTTGTTGGTGAACTGGGTGAGCCCACAGATGATTCTGGAACAGAGATCACGCTCATTTGCGGCCTGTTTCAGGGCCGTTCTCACGGCCTGCTCAACGGCGCGCAAACCGCCTCAACAGCTGCTTCACCCTCTCGCACTTGGCTCCCAGTAGGGGGCGTAGAGTCCAGAGAAAGCCGGGACAAAGTAACACCCGTAAGACGTTCCAGCCGTCGCTGCCAGCGTCTCTGGATGGGACAGCGGGGACAAAGAGGATGTTTATTTGTGTGTGTGTGTAATAACAGAGGGATTACAAAAGAAATGGCCCATGATTAACACACTACCTATCTCTGCTGAGGATTTAATAATGCTCATGTTGTCCCGCAGCCATCGCACCACCGCCCCGGCAATGGCCACTGAACCCTGAGAGGAGGAGAAGGGGAACCTCTGGAGGTCAGAATCAGGCCTCACATTCAGTCAGTAAACGCAACGCAGAAGGACGCATTCACACACCTCCAGTGCGTAACACGCCGGCGCGTCTTTGCCGAGTTTGTAGGCGACGGTGGTCAGCAGGCCGTGGTCGGAGAGGACGGGCTGGAGCGAGAACATGCGTGAGCGCAAACAGCAGTGGGAACGGGGTGAATGCAGGTGGGGTTCCCTTCTCACCGTGGTTCCCGTGTTTTTCAGCATGAAGCAACCCGTCCCGTACCTTCAACACCACAACAAAGGATGGAGCAACCATCAGTAAGCTGTGCTGATCACAAGGTTTAAAAAAAAAACAACATGACCAGAGCTAATCAGCTGACACACAGTCACTGCTATCAGTCGGTTTTTTAACGACTTAAAATCTATTTAAAAAGTCTTTGCCTCACTGATTCGTCTCATCATTGATGACCTGGATGAGGCAACGCTACTGTGACTTGTTCACTTTCTTTGACGGCCTTTAGTCCACTGAGCGATGGATCATTTCCTTTCCTTGCAAACGAGGCCAGTAACGTCTATTTGGATCCTACGTTTTTAATGCAGAGATTCACTCATTTTAACGTTTAGGAGTTTGACCAACTACACAACCTAAACGGAATCAACAGGACGTTTCTCTGCAGAAGCACTTACGTGTTCTTGGCCTGGCCCTCTTCGAAGCACATCTGCCCGACCAGAGCAGCCGACTGGTCACCAAGACACTGGCGAGGCGAGAGCGTTTGATCAGAACAGGGACCCAAAGCCATCAGCTGATGATGCTACTAGCAGAGAAGTGCGGACAGGCTAATGTCCAGGACAGGCGCCAGGGTGGAGACCTACCCCAGAGATGGGAACTCCTGCCATGGAGCTGGATTTCTGGTGAGGACAGGAATGAATCTGTAAATCCTGACTGACAACAGAAACCAGAATCTATCTCAGACATTGTTGAATGGACGTGACAGAAAGCCCCAGAGGCGGGCTACGCCCCGGGCCAGCCCCGGGCCGGCCACCAGCTCACGCTTGTCTATGATGGTTTGTGGGAATGTTCGGCGACAAACACTCGAATTTGTTTATCTGGTTGTTCTGGAAAAGTCATTACGGTTCGAGAGAAATGGACCAGCTGCCACTGAAGATGCTGGTTTTGGAGGAAGTGGGCGGAGTCTTCCCAACAGCGATAATCTAAAGGCAATTGAGCACATCTGACCTATGACCTCAAAAATCTAGCAAGTTTACATCTGAGGAAGAGCAGCTTCAGCAGTTCCAGTATCTTTATAAATACAGCTGAGTCGGAGGGACAACCAGTAACATGACAGGGGTTAGAGGTTTGGGATTAAGGGTTAGGGGTTAGAGTTAGGGGTTAGGGTTAGGGGTTAGGGTGAGAGTTAGGGGTTAGGGTTAGGGTTAGGGGTTAGGGTTGGGGGTTAGGGTTAGGGTAATGCCTCTGGTCCTGGTGGTCAGCACAGTGTAAGGTACACCCAAGACAGACACAGGGCAAAGTGTGTGTCACATAAACCGAGTTTAATGTGTAAGCTACTTAAATGGCACACTGTCGTATAACTGATTATATTTCAACCAGCCATCAATTGGCACCAATTTTCCTGCTGCATCATAAACACCATCCAGACCTTATCGTCATGTTATTGTTGCTCAAAAAACCCATTTCTAGTCTACAGTCCACTGAGGAGACTGAAGACAACTGCATCCAGTTAGCGGGACAGAGGACCAGCTCCTGACTGGAGGTTGCAGCCTTTTGTTGAATTCTTAGCGTCCTGCAGACGCCCACAGTGATAACAGGTTAACTATCGCGTCTTTATCTGCTGGCTGTGTCCATCAGAGACCTGAAACGATGACAATCTTTCAACTATCAGCCATTATCACTTTTCGGATTGATTACGAGCTCCATGCTGTGTGGTTATCAGACACAATAACCCTAACCCTAACCCTACTCACGATAAACTATGCTTGGTGGTGGATTACTCTGAACTTGCAGCAGTCGGAGGTGTTTCATTCCTGGGAAGCTGTTGACTCAACTCACCAAGTAACCATAGATTTCTGAGGAGCTTCGAATGGTGGGAAGGATTTCCATCGGAACGTCAAAGTACCTGAAGACAGCGCGCCAAAACGGTCAGTGGGGAAGACCAGAGGAGGGTTAGAAATGTAAAGACAGTTGTGTTGGGAGCCACAGAATCAGAAACACAACCCCAGCATCTTCTTGACAGGTAATCGACACGCATGCAGATGCAAACTGTCAAAATGAGCTTGAAGAGAGAAAAACAACAATAAAAGCACCTGCTGAATCAGCACTTTGATCAGGGGCCACTGTGTTGGTTTAAGCATCATTTGATTTGAACGTGCAGACATGGTTTGAACCATTGAGTGAGTGTTGCCCACCTGCAGAGTTCAGAGTCCCAGTCCATGGTGTGAATGTTGAAGAGCATGGTGCGACTGGCGTTTGTCACGTCGGTACAGTGGACCCCGCCGTTGCTGCCCCCCGTCAGGCACTGGGGGGATAAAGCGCTGACTTCCTCCAGGGGCAGGACAGCAAAACAGTCTCCTCAGGCCGCAAAGTGTGCAACACTTACCCAGATGATCCAGGAGTCCACCGTGCCAAACAGGGCGCGCCCGCTCAGGACCGCCTGGCGGACTTCAGCCACATTGTCCAGCAGCCAGCGGAGCTTCACCGCACTGAAGTAGGTGCTGATGGGAAGGCCTGTCTTGGGCTGGACAGAGCAAGGCATTAGCAGGGCACACACACACACACACACACACACACACATAGTGCTTGTCTTCTTCTTTCTCCAGACCTTCAGGTGGTTCTTGTCTTTTCCTGGAGCTTTGTTGATGAGGCTCTCCACTGTGGACTGTGTGCGCAGGTCCAACCAAACTACAGCAAAATCAGGGTTTAAATACCAGTGAGATCACAAAACAATCAAATTTGACAGTTCATAGCTTCCACTGGCTGTAACAACACACCGCTTCCTGCGAGCATCATGAGTGACCAGGACGTTTGTTCTCTGACATCACTTCTAAAACAAGCTGCAAGAAATTCAGCCCGACTGAAATGTTTTGTTTTTTGTTTGTTTGTTTTTTAATTTTGTGGTTAAAATTCAGAAATTCAACGATCAGAAACCACTCAAAACGGTCGTCTCTCCGCTCGCAGCTTTGCAGCACAGGGCAGCACATGCGACAGCTGGCAGCAGGAAGGGAGGGGCGCAGACGCATCACGGGACACCACCAGGATGACGCAATAACATCCAGGAACCGCACTGACCAAACACTCACGACACTCACAGCTGCTCCGCTGCTCAGAACGAGTGACGGAACCAGAACTTTGACATGAATTACTGTCCCTCTCTCACTCATCCCACACTCACCAATGGCCCGGTACAGCGGCTCGCCCGTCTCCTTGTCCCACACCAGCGTGGTCTCTCTCTGATTGGTCACGCCCACCGCTGGGACAAAAGCAACATAATTATCAATAAAAGTTCACCTTTTAGGGACACCGTGGTCAACAGAGAGTGTTTGATTCACACACGGCTGACAGGCCGACGCGTGGCCGACCTTTAATGCTGGAGACGTCGACGTGGAGCTGGACCAGTTTCTCGCAGGTCCTCTCAATACACTCGTAAACAGACTGGATGATCTCTTTGGGGTCCTCCTCCACCCACCTGGATCAAAGACAGGTAAGGATGTCAATTTTGTAGTCCTTAAACTGATTCAAGCGCATTACACGGTCACGGTTGCCACATATTTTAAATAAAGTGTCTTTATCTTATTTATAGAAAACCACATTGTCCTGTCTGAGACTAAAAGAACTGTTTTGAAAACAGGGTTTACAGTTTAGTCGGAACTCACCCCTCCTTGGGGAAGCTCTGGTGTATCTCCACTTGGTGTTGACACACCATTTCTGCTGTTTTTGCATTGAAAACCTGTAGAAGTGTCAGATTAAAATCACGGTGACACTAAAACAAATGTTGAACAGCCTTTTACATGAGGAACAGGGCCAAGAGTGGAACATTTATTTGATTTAAAAGGAAATATCACTTATTATTTTTATGTTAAAATTTACGCGCATTGTCTGTAGGGGGCCCTACAAACGCAGATACCAAAGAAAAGAGAACCATAGGTTGATAAACCTGAAGAATTTCCATGTTCCATTCATCTCAAAACTGCCCCAAACAACAACAACAAATACTAGATTATTTTTAATCTACAGCAGAAAAGAAAACAGACCAAAGGAAAAAACCTTACAGAAGCCAAAATAATTAATTCCAAAATTACATAAGTGGGAGAAAAGTGGAATAGCTGAGTACTAATCTGAGTTTGTTTAAAGCAGGACAGAGACAGTCCAGTCACACACTTTTGTATAATTATTTGCAGCCATTGTTTGACTGCTGGGTGAAAAAGCAGTCTAACTAGTTGCTCGCTGTTTAAGCAATTGCTGTCTAGAACTATAAACTCAAGGCATAAACGAATGTAAGTGGAGTAGTTTGTGTTTGTGTGTGTGTGTGTGTGTGTGTGTGTGTGTGTGTGTGTGTGTGTGTGTGTTCAAAGACTTCAAAATTATTTAAGTTAGAGCTCTTTCAAGGGTATAAATAAAGTAAAAAAGACCCTAAATGTATTATTTAAGTCACGAATTTGTTAGGGGGAAAACATCACCTCTAATATGGTTAGTGAATGAAGTAGGTTTGAAGTAGGTTTGCGTAATAAAATAAATAAATAAATCCAATTATGCCCATGTTTCCGGAAATATTTTTCCGTCTAAACACACAAATGGCGAAAAATGAGTTTTATAAAGAGCAAAACATACTATAATGAACCATGACATCATCAACGACGTCACTCACCAAAAATCTGGTCGAGCTCGTGCCCTGGTCAATCGCAGCAACAAGTGGATCCATCCTAAAACTTTTCCCCAAAAGTTTCCTGTCGTGCTGTCAAACCGAACCAGCTATCGGTTGTAATAATAAATAATTAACAAATTAAATATAAATATGTCTTTGCTCAGACACCAGAAGGGTGTTATGTCTTTAACTCCGGCTTCTTGGTGCACGAGCAGAAGGGCAAGTGGGCGAACTCTCGTGCGTGGCAAAGACACGGAAATGAGTGTCTGGAACTGCACAGTGATTGGTCATCAGCCAATAGGTGTCGCTCAGGCGCTGCCCAATCAGATTGTGGGAGGAGACAAGCCCTCCGCAGCAGATTAATAACAACTTTTGAATTACCAATAGATCGCCTGTAATTTTCTGAAAAATCAATAAAGATCTGAGCTAACTGCTTCATCCTATTAGTTATTAGTATATATATATATATATCTATATATATATATCTATATATATATATATATAGATATATATATATATA
>BJFM01001072.1:11115-22481 GCA_016586285.1 Arothron firmamentum
ACACACACACACACACACACACACACACACACACACACAGAGTTTTATTAATATCTTACAAATTGAAATATCAGTCGTACGATTTTTTTCTTAATTCAGTAATATTCATTTGCGACCCCCTTTTATAATTATTTATTATTAAGCAGATTCCTCATTTCTTAAATTAACATCAACTAGCTCTAAAAAATGCCAAATAATTTATTGTTAATTTCCCTGAAAGGGTTTAAAATAAAAATCACATGTCTTCGCAAAGCAACTGTTCTGCAGCTCATATTTGCTGTTTTTGTTTGAATAAGCAACTGAAATCATTGATTAGGAAACAAAACTGTGTCTGGCTAGTTTAATTTTTGACTAATTCAATAATCAGCAAGATGCTTTGACATCGTTTCTCACCCTTTCATTTTCCTTCTGTCCCCTCGAGAAGCCGAGTGTGCGGGGCGAGGAGCTTCCCATGCTCGCCGCCGCTCTCCCCTGTTTACATCAGCTGGTTCTAATAGTCGGCCCCGTTGCTCAGCTGCTCGCGCTCATGACACGCTACTGCCTAAATCCGCTAGATCTCCTCAGACGGGCTTCAAAGGGGCCGCGGCCGTAGAGAAGCAGCCAGTCACTTAAGGACAGTAAGTAGTCATTGTGCGGCCCTATTAGCCTGTAAGTAGCTATGAAATTCAATCATCTTCGCGGAGCCTCGGGGCAACGCTTTGTGTCAGCGGCGTGTTCGCTGCTATCGCTCTTCGCTAAATGAGAACTAAAATGAAGATAACAGAAGGGTGGATGATAGGTAATAAGTTGGCTCTTTTTAGATTGATGTCACGGGGATGTTATTTTATGAGAACTTACTTTTCTGTGATCCTGGCTGTCAAATGCTTACTTTTACCAATTTAGCCTGTGAAATAAAAGTGCTTCGGCCACAGGGGGGCTCATGGTAATTTCTATTTTAATGAAACATCTCTGTAATTACTCAGCAAATAAATCTGAGCTACTCAATGGAACCGATTGGCTGTAGATTTCGAACATTGTTGTCGAACCTGCAGCTCCTCTAAAGCTCATCGCTGCACGTACGACAGACAGGCATGTGCACAGAGACGTGGGAAAATGCTAAAGGCAGATGCATCCGCCTCAGTGTTCCTTCCCCGTCCGTGAGCCTAATTTAAATCAGAGCCTACGGAGGCATCCTCGTTATTTAAACATGAGGCCAGGATCATGTAATCCACCCCTGCCTTGGTCATCTATAGTTAGTGATGAGTTCCAGCGGCTGTGGCACCCACTGACCTGAGAACAGCTCGATTTTAGCCTGTTAGCGTCATCTCTCATGTTTTTGATACCAGTGCTGGTAAATTTAAAACAGCTAAAAATGAAAATAAGAGGGAAAAAAAACAGTCATTTTTAGAAAAAAGTCAAGCGCATCATTTCTGTCATTGACTGCAAGTCAGAATGGGTCCAGAGGTGTGACTAAACGCCCGTGCACTTTGCAATTTACCTTTGTAACGCTAAATCGACCAGATTAATACGTTTTATTAAAAGCTCATTGGCTCATCGAGCTGTTGGAAGTCGTATTTGTTAAGGAGAGGGCTCCGAAGTGACATCAATAGCCATTAAAATGAACAATTGCCCTTGTCTGTGTTAACCATTTGTAGCCGGGCCAGTCGGCCAGTCTGCGCTGGTAGACTGATGCATTCAGGCCGGTAGCAGTTAGAATGCTTTTAGAGTTGCATAAGTACTTAAAATAGAGGAAAAGTCTCACTGAAGGGTTAAAATAATCTATTTTTGCATCTGTGAGGTTCAGAGGTCACTTTTTTGCAGAGCTAGTAATATGAGAAATATCAGAATTTATGTTGCGAGGTTTTCACTTGATGGTGATAAATGAAGTCATCTGTGTGTCTGTTTCTACCGTTTGCAGAGCTCATATTGTGGGCCGCTCCTCCCCCGGCTGCGAGTTTAATCCCAGGCATGATGTGAACAACACAGATATGTTTATTCATGGCCAAAATTCCTTGCCCTTCACTTTGGCAGGGGCTTTTAACTTTCTCTTCTCCTCTGCCCTTCATCCCCCCATCCCTCGGACTCATCCCTCTCTTGCTTCCTTACGGTTGATTCCAGAGCCTGTGTGCACCAGATCCACCCCCCCACCCCCACGCCTGTCACTGCTCACCCTCTGTTTCGATACAGACAGATGGAATTGCTATCAGCGCTGGCTTCTCTCCCCGTCTCAGCCTCTGTCTCCCACACTCCACACCGTCTATCCCGCCTTCCTCTTTCTTATCCCTTACCAAGTGAAAAATAAGTCGGGAGAGAACGAGTGGAAAGAGGGAGGCTGAGGGTTTGCAGCCAACATGTGGGCCCAAGCCCAGAGTTTTCCTGAGCGACATTCTCAGTAATGTTCTGTCCTTGTAGAACATTGGGCTGCCTCCACTTTTATGAGATGTGGTTTTCCTGACTCCACACAGCTTCCAGGAGACCCAGATGGAACCGCTAACAACCCCCACCGCCGTCGCACAACCACACACACGCACACACGCACACACACACACACACACACACACACACACACACACACACACACACACACCATCCATGCACAAACAGTCCCAACTCTAATTGCACACACACACACACACACACACACACACACACACACACACACACACACACACTGGGCGGAATGCTTATTCAAACACACACACACATACACACACGGAGGCCACAAAAATCACACTCAACCCGCCAAACAGGCTTCATTTTCAGATGCCTGAGTTATCAGTGCAGTAAAACACACCCTATACGTCGAGTTGTTAGGAAGTGTGTTGTTTCTATAATGAGAGCAATGATTAGCTTTTTTTTTTTTTCCAAGTTTAGGAAGGTGCTGGAAGGCCTCCCCTCACTTAAAAAAAAAAAAATCTAGCAACTGTAATGTTGTACATGTGTACTTACACATGTGGAATATGAGAGGTAATTACATGGATTAGGGTGCAACAGCATTTCTGTAAGACAGGAAACCATTTCCACTTGCAGGTGGGTCCTGAGGCCGACCGCTTGGCTCCTCCGTACTGGCTTAGCAAGGTATTTCTTGAGTTGGAGTCACATTTACATTTCCTCCCCACCCCTGTGAAATCTCACTTTTCTGTCTCTCACTTCGTCAGCTGTGAAGGGCACCGTGTTTTCGCCCGAGAAACTTCCATTTTAGGCAGTCGGGCTCCGCTCAGCAGCATTTTTTGGAGCCGATTCCCCCCTCTCCAATCCCCTCCATACGGCACACTTGTAACCTCCATTCTCCTCCTGTCCTCCTCCCCGCCCTCCATCACCTCCCCTTCTCTCAGAACCTGTTTTCTGTTATCACTACTTAATGCCTCACCCCGGGAGATGGACGAGGGAGAGAACATTCTCCAAAGGTGGAAATTCTTACGTTCATATGGTTATGATTTGGTGGGGAGGTCAGGCCTGATTTTTTTTTTTTTTTTCTGGAAGGCTCACGGTTGCTCTGCACTGGCCGTGCACTTCAAAGGGCCCCGGTGTGCTGAATCAAGGTGCTTCTCCCCTCTTCTCACACACACACACACACACACACACACACACACACACACACACACACACACACACACACACACACACACACACTTGTGCTGGTGCTCTTCGGTGCCTTTATTTTCCCTCTTTCTTGTCTCAATCACTTCCAAAGAAGATAAAAGGATGTGATTCCAGATTAGAGGATGAGCCAGAGAGAGGCAGAGGAGCACTATGAGCCAGGAATTCAAATCAGCGCTGGTGGAGTTACAGAAAATAAACGCACACACAAGAAATACTGAAGTATTCCGAATGCACTATAAACACGTAAAATTATGCAATCCTAGGAGGACTTCCACATCTCCTATGTCACTTTGCTCCCAGCTCCTGAAGCTCCACGGCTCTTTTGCTCAAAGCCTTCCCCAAACCAAATCCTCCATCCCTCACTTCTGAATCCTTGAACCAATCCTCAAATGAATTCAAGCTGGAGAAGCAAGGTTACAAGCAGGTTACAACCAATGCTGGAATGTGGGATATAATTCCCCTTATATTGGATTTGGAAGCTAGTCTGAATTTTGCCATAGGTTCTATGAGACCTCACAGAGAGCAGAAAACTGTGGAAAAACACAACAGTGATAAATATGGGTATGAATCCGCACACACTGTCCGGTTTTATGAGCCTTATAGCAGACCTTTGTTCAGGCTAGTATGTAGCATTTGCTACAGAAGCCACGGTGCAATCCTTAAACAACATGGTATAAGCCGTCACCATGCAGCACCAGGGCTGGTTAAACCAGTAGTCTATGACCTCCAGACCAGCCACGTCTTTACATTTTCTGGTCCTGAGGATGTCGTCTCGATATGTTCGCACTTCACGCCCGTCAAACTGAACCCTCTCCGTGGTTACCATCTGCCTTATAAATCTTTCGTGTCTCCAGACTTCAGGGAACACGTGAAATGACAGATATGTTGATTAAAACCAACGTGTTTTTTTTTTTTCTTTACACGCATAGCATCGTTCATACGTCTCGGAATGTTATGCTAATGTCTTCTCGAGAGACGCTTAAGTCATTACAGCACATTTGTAAATCCCTTTAAAGCATCCATTACATGCTTGCTAGCCACATGTATATTTGAGTAATTATTTAAATAAATCCGTAAAATAAATAGTCATATAAGTTGTCTAGAATTAGAGATGTAAAGATCATGAATATTCCAACGTGTGCGTGTTTGCATGCCTGCATCTGTCAGTCAGGATCTGATTGGGGAATAAACGTACTGTGTGGGGCAGCCGTGGCACGTGAAAATGATATGTATGACACACGCAGTCAGGACTTAGCCGTCCCGTGGGATCTTGGCGGTTTGATCAAACTGCACACCGCCTGGCTACACACGGTATACGAACAGCGCCTTCTCACCGGTTTCCCTCTAAAATCTCTGCGATGAGCCCGACTTCAAAGGCTGGCAGCCAATCCTGCAGCTTTAAACCAAAGATGCTGGTTGGATTCGCCGGCTGCAACTTTTCCCACACCCTGGCTCACGCATGCAGACAATGTTTATTCCCCTAAACTCGACAGAGCAGCCGCTGGTGCTGCCTGGTGGCGTCTCTGAGCTCTGAGAGCCACCGCCATTCTCCACCGCTATCTCAAAATTAGAATCAAAATGAATATTCTGCCTGTGTTAATGGGGTGCTCTCTTTCTCTTCATCCCCTCTGCGCACCCTTATTCCTCCCTCCTCGTTGGCTCCTCCGTGTAATGCACGTTACGCTGATTGGGGTAATGGGAGCTCTGGTTTTCCCGCTGCACATTTGATTTTCCCTTTTTACCCGGCACCCGCGCCCCTCAGGAGGATTCCCTCAACAGGTCCTCGCCGCTGCCCTTCTGCGGCTGAAGCTTCCCACGAGAGGCTCTCGTAGTCAGCCGTGAATCCTAATTGAAACTGGAAATCTGCCAGTCTGCTTATCAGACACTGTTTTCCCAGAACCAGTGCCAGCCTCTCCTTTACTGTTCAGAGGACCCCGCTGTAATTGCCTCCTCAGATTCCTTGTCTCTCTCCGGGTATCCTTCGCTCCTCATATCCCTTTTTTATAAGTTATAATATCCTGTCTTGCCTGTGCTGGGTGGAGGAAATGGCCTCTGAATTCACAAGTAGGTTCTTCAGGGAGCTACTGGGGCATCGTCGCTGCAGAGGGAAATTGAATTTTACTTCAAGGTCAGTGACACTAATGACGATGTGGGAAGGTGTTGATCTTGCGGAGCGCTGGTTTGTCTGGGAGCACCAAAGTCTATTGATCGGCATGAGGGATACTAGTCCTGTATTGATTGTCACACTGAATTGTTGAGGAGAGTGGAGGAAATCAGCGGTGTGGTGTAAGTAGTGATTTGGTGTGGAAACAAAGGAGGGAACATTTTTAAGGTTTCTGTTAGGATTTCCATACAGAAGGACCCACTAGCAAACAACGCAGTTCAGACTTCACAGAAATTTATTAGTTTTTCAGCAAAAAGTCCACAAGCAGGCAGGCAGAATGGTCAGAAACCCAAAATCAATGCACTTCCAAAAACATTTCCCAAAAGGTTCAAACCAAAGAAAAACTCTTGAGCAACGTAACAAACAATAAAGGCACAGCTCTGGTGTGGCACAGGAGACCACCTGGCACAGACTGGCACGTTCACTGGCCTTAAATACCCACTCAATCAAATCAGGGTCAGGTGTGCTCAGAACAGGGTGGGAAAATCAGACAAAGACAGGAAGTGGGAGGGTCTGGGCACATGACAAACCCAAAATGTAAACAAAAGCAGATGGCACCATGATCCAGACATACAGAAAGTGCAGGTTGCTGCAAAAAAGAAGAACTTGAACAGCCCACTTACTAACAGTTAGATAATGAACACAACAAAGAACTTGAAGTCCTCCCCACAAGCACACAAATAACACGCAAGCATTATGCATGCATGCACGTATCATATCTAGCTAGGCAAAAATACACACAAGATACACACATACACATGGCAAGTGTGAACATTTCAACCAATCACTTGATTCACTCCCGCTGGTACGCAGGTTGGTTAGTTCTGGGTAGATGCCCCGTGGTGTGAGTGAATGTGTGTCACTTCCGCCCCCCACAAATGGAAACATTTAGACACTGAAGTGTGTCCTGAGGTGAGAGCTGTGGAAGCTCTCGCTCATAAAGTAGCAGGGAGGCAGCCTTTGGAGGAAATGAGCGTGGCAGACTGATGGAGGCAGCGAGGAACATGACAGACCTCACACACACACACACACACACACACACACACACACACACACACACACACACACACACACACACATACAGGTGACTGCTGTTATTTTGGATCGTCTGTCACCATATGTGGCTCCAGATGTGCGTCTATGGAATCTTGTGGTGTTGCTGGTAAAATGGACATTTGGTACTGGTGCGTCTCCTCTCGCTTGGTCTGGCTTCGCTTGACCTCAAACGGAGGGGTAGGGGGGTGGGGGGGGTTAGGACAGAAGCAGGTGGCGATGAGTAGAGGACTGGACGTGAAAACCTAGGCTCTCGCCATAAAGATCCAAGAAGTTGCACTCAGCTGAAGCACAGGTCATCATGGATCTTAATAGCAGATTAGAGTTAGCATGCAACGAAAGCTTAAGGGCAGCTTTTGTTTGTTTGTGTGTTTGTTTTATCTGCCAGCTAAGCCAATAAACAATCGGAGCATTAAGTGGCGAGCAAATGGAATCAATTCATCCACTTTTGCGCAGATGAGTGCAGAAAACGAGGCGTGAAGCAGCCGCTCCCTGTGTTTGGAGTTGCTAATTAGGAGCCCATTACAGGGCATCTCAGCATGGCGCTACCATGATTGTTTATTAGAATTTCACTAAGGTGAAGGAGAGCGAGAGGAAAGAAAAGAGAACTAATAGTGGTAATAAATGGATAATAAATGGATACGTAACAGAGACACACACATGCAAGCCTGCTGAATGCCAGCCCCTGGGCCTCCTACAAAAAAAAAAAAAAGAACTCTTGTAAAAATGGGGGGAGTATATGCAACATGCACATGCTTGGCTCCGTTTAAAGACTGTCTTATTAAATGGGTAAGTGGCTGAATGCTGGGACCACCGAGTGTGCCGTGCTGTCACTGGCACACTGCTCTGTGTGGGTTTAGTGCTACAGGCACAGACAGGATGCGATATAGGGTTACCAGAAATGAAGCTTTAACACCTAAAGATACATCACTCGCAGCCCAGATGGCTGGTGCTGGATTGTGTCTGAAGAGTTCCACATCTGCGTTCGAGCCTCCCATAAACCACTTTCAACCTCACACCGACTGGCGTTGTTGGGCCTTGACGAAGTCGGTTTGGTGCGTCCTACAACCGGTTAGCTGTTTTTCATTGGTCAGTGGGTTTCCAGCCATTTCTGTCCGTGTTCTCTAGTGACGGGGTGTTTATCTTAGGTGGAACTCCTGGTTTACTGTGTGTGTGTGTGTGTGTGTGTATGTGTGTGTGTGTGTGTGTGTGTGTGTGTGTGTGTGTGTGTGTGTGTGTGTGTGTGTGTGTGTGTGTTCGCAGAGCCAAACTTTTCATCTTCAGCATCTAAGGGCTTTGTGCCAGCGGGCTCTTTGGTGCCAGCCATTGCCTTATCACCTCATAAGCACACACAAGCCAGTGCGCACACGCACGCTTAGTCACATGTGCTCTCTAAACAACCCTACTGCGAGTGTTTATGCACTGGCACTCTCACGGAGGCGTACGAGATGATCTACCCTCCACATAAACAAAGATAAGAGGAGGAATGGTCAGTGCAAGGCCCCAAGAGGTACAAAGCTATTACTAGGAGACCACAGCCGCGTGGCTGTACGCTTGCGTGCGCACTCCTGTTGGTGTTTATGCAGAGCCAATCCCAGTGTACAACCCTTACAACACCATTTGCTGGCGTTGCTGCTAGCGGGAGACTGCCACCGGTAGCACGAGGTGTTAAAATCCTCCTTGACTTCCTGTCAAAGCCTTTGCCACCAGCCGTCAAGGTGTAAGGACTCAAACTGATCCGACAGTATAATCACAGCACGTCACCGAACAATGTGCCAAAGGGAGCCTGACAACACGACAACGGCTTTGTCAGCTGCAGCGTTTCACACGGAGAGCCGGCTCACACCTTTGTCGAGCGCTGCAGCCTGCTCTGCTATGGGCTGGCTGCTGCCGTCTTGATCCCTGACAAAAAATCCTGCCCGTGGAGGCAACACGGTACAAAGTGTTTCCCCACTCTGCTAAGCTGACAAACCTAATTGCTGCGCTGAAATTCCCGGGATCAGTCCTAGATCAGGTCTCCTTAGCGCCGCGAGCTAGTTACCCTCAGGATAGACATTCCACTGAAGACCAGGACTCCCATGTTTGAACGTGTTTCTGAAGCATTCTAATTGCCCTATAACAATTACAGCAGACATATTTGAGTGTGGTGAAATTTCCTTGCCTGTTTATTAGCACTGAAAATCCTGCAGCCAATAGTGCAAGATGCTGTAAATGTTTGACATGCATGACTTGCCATTTGCCTTTAATCCTCCAAACATCTTTACAAGTCCACGTTCATACAATAACATTTTTGGAAAGTTTTTAAAGGCAGCGGAGGAATGAATTCTTTTGCGTTATTACCACATCGGGTCCTCCAACTCTTTCGAAAAAAAAGGCAGGAGAGCGATTGTTGTTATCAGACCGCACGACCAGCCACTTTCTCCCTTTATGGGCATGTTTGGCTAAACTTGCTACCGGCCTCTGCTTTTTAAGTCGAACCAGGTGTTGCACTTATAACGCAATTTTGTATTAGCGCGAGGACCTCGGCTCATGCTCCTCAGAGCGTGTTTTCTTTACAGATTCCATTCTTGGCTCTGAGACCTGCACCTTGTTACATGTGAGTTAGAGAGCTGAGGGTGGGAGCCATTAAAGCTATTTTGATACGGGTGTAATTTAAGGTGGACTTGCGAGGGGTCAGGTACACTTGTTACGAGCCCATGTTGATGCCTCTAAAAGCAGTGGGGAATTCATGAGTCGGCACCAAAATGGGACCTCTAAGTCATCCCTGATGTGAGTTGCAGCCTCACCTCTGCCTCCGTAAGCGGCTGCGTTCGTTAGCGGCTAGCTGAGTTTTATTCCATGACGTGAAACGTAAAGGAGGTTCTCCATTTGTCCCCATAGCCGCCCTCCACTCTGACTTTTTCATGTTTCATGATGGACAGATTAAAGAGAGGCCGTGTCTCCATCCTTCCGAGGTGCCGTCATTCAAAGACGAGTCCTACCAAACTCCAAAAGTCTGTCCCGCTCTTTGTCTTTCGTTCTGTCCATTGAACACAGGACACCCGCCGGTGCACTTTGGCTCTTCTCATTCCCGCATACACATTACATACAATTTACTGCCACGCACTCCCACGTATGGGTGCCCCTCTCTACATAAAAGCGGTCAACACGTGCGCTCACTCTGAACGGCGGCGGCCACATCAAAACCATGAAGCAACGTTCCTCTGAGACGTTACCCCATCCATCCTCATTCTCCCGTCGTGATTTCAGCGCAGGGGGAAAAAAAAGTCAAACATTTCAGAACCTGAAAAAAATTAATAAATAAAAGCAAAGGCAGGCTACATCTGGCTCAATTTCTCTACTTAAGGCTTCCAAGTATGTGTCTGGGGATGAGATCTGGTGGGACGGAGCCTGAGTCGGCTTGGAAGCAGTAGAAACGGATGTCACACTGGAAATTTATACAGTGCAGTTCAGGGAGCAACGGCTGTAAATTGACAAGTGATGCTTGTGAGCAGCGTTACCCGTCTGTTTCCCTTTCTCTCATCTTCTATCTTTTTTCCCCCCGCTCGCCTTTTCTTCTCGCAGCATCGCTATTATATCTTACATCTGTGCTCACCCCGAGCATTATTGTTAACGGGTGAGAGGAGCAGAAACACGTCGGAAGACTGTAGGGGAGAAAAGGTAGAGACATGCGAGAGATGTGCTTGTGTTGCAAAATGAAACAGTGACAGACGGAAAAAAGGAGCAGACCTGAAGCCAGAATCTTTCATCTTGGTGTTTTTCTTGGATGAGGGTGACTCTTTTGTCCTGTTCTGGCAGCGATGAGACGCAACTGTAATCAGACTCAAACGACATACATAAACACAGCATGACAAGACAAACCCAAAAACACCTTTAGAAAATATGCACTCTTGCCATTAATTAAAAAGTCAGTGCTTTCTGCCTCGGAAAATGCTTTAAAGCATATAGCCCCGCTATTAGCCGTAGAGTGGGAGTGTAAATCTGCACGTGCACGTCCACTATTTGATCGGGGTTATTTTACTGTATAAATGTCGCTAATGGGAGCACTCTTTTTAATAATGCAGGATCCTTTTTTCACTGTCCCTCTACCCCATCTCATCATGTTTGGAGTGACAGCCGCACGACCCACCTTGCACGCAGGGAGCGGACCCAGAGGTCGCAAACAGGTCATAACCATTTAAAAAATAGCATTAATTAATAGCAGTTTAGTAAATCTGCAAAATCCTCATCCTTCTCTTCTGAATAACGTTTGCTTTGTGGTGTTCCTGAATGCTTTTTAACAAAGACAAAACTGAATCTGCAGCATTTTCACACAAGCTTCCATTTTTTAACTTTCCATTTTAGGAAAAATATGTCCCAGTAAAGTGAAAAAGACAGAAAAAAAAAGGAATGTTTCTGCTTCGCCCCGTGCGAGTGTGCGCTCACAGTTTTCAGATGTGACATATGGTAGACTCTTCTCCCACCAGCCCGGCTCTCGCGCCAATTGAGAACAGGCAGATGCTGAGACCACTGTGACAGCTCTGCCTTTTTCCATTCCTCACTCTTTTTTTTTTTTTTTTTTTTTGCC
>BJFM01001072.1:26376-52418 GCA_016586285.1 Arothron firmamentum
CCCCCCATAAAGAAACAATGAAGCTGTTCTGCACCGAGAGCGACAGCACTCATGTCCCGGTTAGCAACACTGCAGCTGCCGCTTCTCAGTACAGCAGAACTGAATCGTTAACTTAACTATAGGTCTAAAATAAAGATGTTTCAAAGAACAAATAAATCAAACACCAAAAGCTTCATGAAAAATCAATGGGAATGAATATTTGCCACAAGGGGAAATAGAGAGTTTGGTGAACTGCAAAAGAGAAATCAAGTGAAATGAGTGTTTCGGGGGCCAGATGTGCTGTAGATGGATCAAACATCTGCTGCCTCTGCAAGGCTTCAACAGTCTCGAATGACCCCCATCGTCCAACCTTTCCTACCATGTGGCCTCATAATCCCTCTGTTACTCACTATCTGCCTCTCTCATATAGATCAGTGTTTGTTTTTTAACTTTAACTACTTCTAGAAATCGTGTACAAGGATTTTTTTGGGTTTTTTTTAAGTAACGGAGCAGTCTCTGGTTCTGTTGCTTCTCGGCGCCGCGTGTTTTTGATGGTTCAGAGCTTTTCTCGCTGTTTAAGTTACAGCAAAAAGAGGCAGCGGCAGAAGGTAATGGTGTTTATTTTTGCAGTAGGTAATCACCATTCTGGAACTTATGACAGTAGACAGGCCCAGGGACCTGGAACCATGCCCCGGGAGACCCGAGAACCACTTCCCGTTGTACTCACATGATCTCTCTCTCACACACACACACACACACACACACACACATATGCAAGCACACATAAACACGAACATCCTCTGGGCTGCTGGCAATCTGAGCCCCTGGGCCACAGGGATAGATGTGTTCTGGCACATAGATTGAAGTAGTGTAAATTACGTTGCGGCCATATTGGCACACTCTTCCTCCAAGACGAATGAGCACAACTTCCATGCCAGGCAGCAATTCCAGGCTGTGCTGTTCGTAATCTGGGCCCGTTTTATTTACACAGCGTCCTATTCGACTCTGACATGGTGTCACTCGTGATGTTATTGTTATTGTTCTCAACGAAACACAGCCCAGTAATTCCCTCATTACTACTACTTTATTATTAACAATTTGTTTCTGATTTACCAAACAGATCCAGAGTTAACTTGACAGACACAGACTCTTCAGGGGCACCAAACCCCCCTTGTGGCCTTTCCTCTATATTTGAGTCAGGCTGGTGTTAGGTTGGAAGGAAGCTCCTGGAGAGTGAGGCATGCATTAATGGTGTTGCATCTTCCTGGCAGCATGTCAATAATGGCTGTGATCACATTAAGTAAAAAGTCCATTAGCTTATTTTCTTTCCTCCATGGCAAAAGAACAGAAGAATGCTGAACCCCCCCCCATCCTTTATCCATTCACATGATTATTAGATGGTGATGATTTTGTCCGCGTATACAAATAAAGTTTTCGTTTTGAATGAAACATTTGTAGGTATTGGTTTTCTGAACCTTTGCTTGATTATGGGGTCAGGATTTCTTTTTATTTATTTATTTTTTAATTGCTGTTAGTTAACAAAGAGCTGGTCCATAAATGACCGGAACAGAACGAACAAATCCAGACAGGAGGAAGACGCAACTGCCTGGTCAATGAGCAAATTGTGAACGCATGTGAGTGGACCCTCTCTGCATCAGCCTTCTGCCAAAATAGTAATCAAGACAACACACACACACACACACACACACAGGACGGACAGACAGACACTGTGCTGCCTCACTGCCTCCCCTTGGCCTTGGGGGGGCACAGCGGCCCCCACATCTGTCTCCCAGCCCCATGACAGACCTGGCTGCTTGCATCCAGACCCAGCAGATCACACGGATCATCTTCAATTAGTGTGAACCTTCAAGCTGCCTCGGCTCCTCCCTTCTTCTCTGAGGCTAACCCCAGAGCTCAGCACTTAGCCCACCGAGCTCCAGGCACTGACCGTGGCCGGGGTCCCCGGACACAGCTGGGCCAAAGTTATCATGTATGCCTTGTGAAAACTGACTGAATCGAGAATCGATTCTTTAGTACGAATTCAAAGTTGGCGGAGCAGCTCTTCGGAGCTTCTGTGCGATTGCACCGGTGCGTTCCGTGAGGTGCTCCATCTGCACATCTCCTTCACTTTGTCCTTTCCTCCTTTTTAGAGACATAGAGGGATGGAATTTAAATGTTTATAAAGCACTTAAAACACAGTAGTGACTCACCAATCTGTGGCAAAGAACTTCAACTGAACAGGACGTCTCATTCCAGTCGATTAGTGAGTCCACGGCAGCAACGAAGGTGCAGTCATGAAACTTTAACCAAAGCCAGGAGTTAAATCAGGTGTGAAGCAGGGTGTCTTGATGCCTGAGTTGATCAGCGTTGGGCTGCTGCATGCTCACTCCCTCCACAGCACACCAGTTGTCCCTCAGCAAACAATACACCAACCAGGGCAACATTAGAGTGAGTGTTAATTAAAAGGGAACTATTATTGGATGTCCTGATAAAAGTTAAAATATTGAACGTTCTGTCACGCTATGGCAACCCATCCCAAAACTTGTGCTTTTGTTAAAGTTTCAAAGAAAACCTAAAATATTTCTAACAAATTTTGTAAGATCATTTGCTACAACATTTTGAATAAAAATCAGGCGTTTTAGGTGGCAACAATCGCAAACTAAATCCAGTGAAGTCATGGACGGACTACAAAAGCATGTTTATTAATGAAGTGAATGCACGTGAATGTCACGCTGCAGAATTGAGAAATTCCTTTGTTGTGAAGAGCTTAAAGGAGAAGTGTACTCTGATCACAGAGTGCAAATTTCAACCTCTATGATTCTTCCAGAGGTCCTCCTCCCACATCTTAACACGTCTCTGCTACCGATTTTCCTGTGGTCCATCACAGAAGCAGAAGTAGAGCCAGTTGTTCACATATGACCCCTGACCTGCCACTGGGGAACCAATAGGATAGAAGCCGGGGTCTTAGGAGCTCTTGCCCTCTGATGTGATGGCTCCAGGCAGTGGGCTTTGCTTGAACCCATCCCCCATGGCACCCCGCGCCACTAGATCCTTTGCATTATTCATATGGCCTGAGAGGGGTGTGGAGAGAAACAGAATATGGAAAAGGAAGCATCAAGGTTCAAGACCTTCTCAGATCACAAGGAACTTCTGCTTAACCTCCCTTGAAGTGGCTAACACAGGGATAGAGTGTTTTTTATAAGGAACTGGATCTGAAAGAAGGCATGGAGATCAATGGAAGTTCCCCAGAGAGTCGGTGCAGATCGCATTCACTGAAGGTGATGGGTGAATCAATGTGGTTCCCATGGTTCTCACTGCCATTGTGAGAACTGGTTTCCCTGATTGCGAGTGATGTTGTCTCTGTTAAGAGACTCCGACATCAGTGTTAAAACGGTCTAGTGTCCTTCCACACGAACAATGTGTTGGAAAAGAAAACAGCATGATGCCGTGGATGACGCAGGCACCACTGGGTCAAAGTGTTTTGAATACAGGCTGAGGTCAGTGTGATGTTAAAATAAGAGTTATTATTTTTACAGAGCCTAGCATAGCATCTCTTTCCAAATCACTTAGCCTTTGAGTGTAATAGGTGAGGATTAGTGAGAAGCATGCAGATGATAAGCTGTTAATCCCAAACGTGCACTGTGCAACCAGTGCTGCACAGCCCATCTTTTAATAAAACCCTGCAAATAACTTGCTAATTGCATAATTGCCTGATTTGTTTTAGATGACAGCAGTGCTCTGGCCTATGACAGGGCCATCATTCGCTCATGTTTGTTGTCAGCATTTTGCAAGGTGGATACCCCACCACACACACTTTATAACACCCATCGCCAGTCTATTGGAGGCAGAAGAAAAATTAAAAATACAGCGCAGTAGCAGCGGGATGAATAAATACACCTATCGCTGGGCTAATTCTAAGAGTCAGGCAGGGCAAATAAACTAACAGCGGCAGGCTGTCCACCAGACAGAGTAGGTACTCCATCGTCTCTCTGCTGTAATTATTGGCTAATAGTCATTAACCTGGCAAACAGAGGTTTAGCAGTATTGTTTAAAGGAGTCTGTGATGCATAATGACAGACTAATATGTCATAGCACTGGGGGAGATGGGGGAGGGGTGGATTAATGAGATTTTACTGGAGGGAGTGTACACAAAGAGGTGGGGCACGCCTGGAAAATATAGGGGGGAGAGAGGGCCACATTAAGCTAATTAGGAGATGAGTGCCTACTTGTAAAAGTGCTTCTAATGGCATATTTGTTTCTCTCGCAGCATCACAAGACTAATGCAGGGGAGAGTTGTGAGACGTACTGTAGTAAGGACGACCCTTCTGTGTCAACACGTATTCTAGCAGCATATCCCTGCATTTATTAGTTTTTGAATTTGCCAATTGCTGCAGGTTTTCTTTTGCTTTTGTTTTGCTTAATGATGTGGAGGTGGAGACGAAGGGCAATGTTTGATTTACCAATATCCACTGACTTAGCCGAGGCAATGTAACCAGAGCTTCAGGTCAGGTGATCTTTTGAAATTTTTTGATGTGCAGATAGCATTTTGTTTTATTATTGTTATTACACTATTCCCTAAAATATCAGTAATTAGACAGAGTTTCTTATCAGAAGTGTGCATTTTTATGAATGTTATGTACATCTTTGGGCACTGTGCACTAGAAATGCATTTAAAATTCCTCATTCCTCATTCCTCAAATGCCTCATACTGCAAACTAACAGATGTAGATGTTCAAATAACCACGACAAATGAATCTGTTGTCTCTTTTCTTCTCTAGAAAATGTTAAAAGGCTTCTCCACTTCTTAAGAATGTGGTTCTGTTTAAGGATCCACTTTCTAAGTTTCCTTTATTTTTTTTGTTGTTTCAATTAAATCAAATGGAAGCGCTAATGCCCAGATGGCCATGCAGTGTGAAATAATAGTGCCCAGGCTAGAATTTAAAGTTGTACCTCCGGGCAAAAAACTCCAGAGCACACACACAGAATGAAAGTGTAAAATGTTTTTAATGTATATTTAACAACAAATACCCTAGTGAGTATTGATGTTTCGTCTCAAAAGTACGTGTTTCTCCAGTATATCTGAGGGCATGATGTGAAACCGCTCACACTCTTATTTTTCTGTTTTTCTGCTCATCATCCTCTGCGCCTCTCCCCGTCCTGTCTCTCTTTAAACATTTATCTTCTGTTTTCTCCTTACAGGCCCTTTGTGCTTTGTGATGTTGGTTTTTACAGCTTTTTACTCGCCAGAGTTGCCATTTATCTTTTATAGCTGCCAGCAGCTAAGAGCACAACTGAAACGTTGCCATTTCACTGTGACTAATTGTCACCGCTTGCATTACTTCCCTGGTGTCACATGTGGCTTTTCCCAGAGGAATCTGTCTGTGATAATATGTATTTGTTCTTCATCCCTGTGTTCTGCCTGAAAACGCACACACTGCATCCATCGGGTGCTCGTCATAGCAGCAGTCTTTCAAGAGAATTTCAAACCCTATGTAAGGTGTTTGACATGCTTGCTTCCAGATCTAATAAAATTCTTGCCCATTTTCTTTTCTAAATGAGTAATGGACTTTTGTTTTTGTTTTTTTTTTTGGGGGGGGTCTTTTAAAATAATAGTGAAGAGTAGATATCACAGATGGATAGCATCTCTGTGAATGCTCACCTTGTAGGAGCCTTTGATTTTCACACCCAGAAAAATCTTGCCCTCAGAAACTAACCCCTGATCAATCTCTTGCTTTACCACACTGGTTATGCACAATCAATAATGGTTTGTATTTCTGTCTTCTCTCTCTTCTCTTCTGGGACATCCAGGATGCTGCAGGCAAGGTGCTGGACCGCTGGACCATCATGTCAAGAGAAGAGGAGATCATCACCCTGCAGCAGTTCTTGCGCTTTGGTGAGACCAAATCCATTGTGGAGCTGATGGCCATTCAGGAGAAGGAAGGTCAGGCTGTTACAGTTCCCTCCTCCAAGACAGACTCCGGAATTAGGACGTTCATTGAAAGCAACAACAGAACCCGCAGCCCAGGGCTCCTGACCCATCTGGAAAACAGCAGCCCCTCCAGCATTCATCATTTTGAGAATATCCCCAACAGCTTAGCCTTCCTCTTGCCTTTCCAGTATATTAACCCAGTATCTGCCCCCATGCTTGGCTTGCCCCCCAACGGCTTGCCTATGGAGCACTCTGCTCTCAGACTCCGCGAACCCAGTCTGCCAAATCAGGGTGAACCAGTGGAGACCAGTGAGTCTGAGGTGTCGCTGTCCCCCTTCCGTACAGGCCAGAGCCCTAGCCACGGAGCCATGGGATCCATGAACAATATTGAACCTAAAACAGAGCCCAGCAACAGGGCCTCGCCCACCTCTCCCAGCCCCTCCAGCCAGCAGGGTCAGCAGCAGCAGTCGCAACAGCAGACGCACCAACAACAGCAGGTCCAGCAGCAGTCACAAAATCAGTCTCAGCAGCCTAACAGCTTGGGTGACCACCAAGTCCACCACCAATTTGTAAAAGATGAGCACTCTAAAAGCATCAGCCACGCTTCCTTTAACTCCAAGATGCATCGCATTCGCCGTATGGGAGCAACCTCACGCAAAGGTCGGGTGTGCTGCAACGCTTGTGGCAAAACCTTCTATGACAAAGGCACACTGAAGATACACTACAACGCCGTCCATCTGAAGATTAAACACCGTTGCACCATCGAGGGCTGCAATATGGTGTTTAGCTCACTACGCAGCCGCAACCGCCACAGTGCCAATCCCAATCCACGGCTGCACATGCCCATGCTGCGTAACAACCGCGATAAGGACCTAATTCGTGCTAATTCCACTCCTGGCACACCTGTCATCTCGAGCACTAAGAATGGCGGCTTCACCCTCACCAGCCCCGGGAGGCCACCACTGGGCTTGACTACCCCACCAGTCGACCCTATTCTTCAGTCACCCCTGCAGAGCCCACTGGTATTCCCCACTCTGAAGTCAGTGCAGCCAGTCCAGCCAGTGCCTCCATTTTACCGTACGCTACTGTCGCCTGCTGACCTCGTCAGTCCTCCGGTGTCGCTCCCCACCAGCCCTATCCTGCCCAGCACCACAAACAGCACCACACTGATGGACCAACACCAGCATATCCTGGCGGCTGCAGTCGCGGCGTCAAACAACAGCGTTCACCTGTCAGAGGCGGGCCCCATGTCTCACCGCCTGCACAGCGCCAGTCACGACATGACCACCGGAAGCACGGACCCCACACCGAAAAAGAAGCCCCGTAAGTCCAGCATGCCGGTGAAGATCGAGAAGGAGGTGATTGATGTGGCAGACGAATATGAGGATAAGGATGACGACGACGATGACCACCTCCACCACAATCACCACCACCACCACCAGTCATCCCTCCTTCATAACAGTGTTAAAATGAACGGAAACTGTAACAGCAACAACAACAGCAGCAACGGCACTGGAAACCACAGCGGTGGGAGTGGGCAGCAATCCCCTTCCCAAGATGAGATGAGCCCTGGCCTGGCTCTCAGAGGCCTGATGAGGCAGAGCGAAGATGAATGCCAGGAAGGCACAGGTAGCGACAGCAGAGGTGGACACGACCTTCAGGGGTCCGGGGAGCTGCGCTGCATGGACAGCTTCACTTCTGAAGACCAGGATCACGAGAGAGATTTCGAGAATGAGTCCGAAACCTCTGATTCCAAGATGTTCTACAGGGATGAACTGATAGATGTGGAGGAACAGCAAAAACACATGATGGGCGGGAAGGGTCTTGACAGGGAGCGGGACGATGAGGGAGCTGAGGAAGCCCATTTAAGAAAAGATATGGAAGGCAAGGGTCACACCTCCCCCTCTCCTCACCAGCCCCCCATCAAGATCAAAGAAGAACTCAACGATCCTACCTATGACATGTTCTGCATGGGCCAGTATGGCCTCTATAATGGAGGCATGGCTGCAGCTGCCGCCACCGCTGCAACTATGGCCGCTCTGCACGAGAGCTTCATCTCATCAATGGGCTACGGTGCCAGCCCACCGAAATTCCCTTCATCTCAGTCCCCAGAGGGAGATCCACGCTCCAGCCCTGACCCCAAGATCTGCTACGTGTGTAAGAAGAGCTTCAAGAGTTCCTATAGCATGAAACTGCACTACAAGAATGTGCACCTCAAAGAGATGCACGTGTGCACTGTGGCTGGCTGCAACGCTGCCTTCCCTTCCCGGAGGAGCCGAGACAGGTTAGTGATCCTTTTATTTAAATGATTGCAACAGCTGAAGGTAGGTCCAATTGAACTGCATAGAGCAGTGACGTTAATGCAAAAGATTTATCAGATATAAACATTTTTGTATACGTTTTTTTTCCCTTTGCTTGGATCTTAAAAAGGGATGATATTTAGCTAGCTAGGCAATCGCTTAACACCTAACGAACTAATCTAGCACAAAATTGATTCAGGGACATCTGTTACGTGCCAAGTCAGAATTCATAAGTCGAGAGTGTCGGGATGAGAGACACATACACACACGTTTAGTCTTGCACCAGGCCTTACCCCTGAACCAGCTGCAGTGTGTTGTTTACCTGCCCTCAGTACCTCACCTTGTCACAGGGAGACGAATGTGAATATATTAACATCGGGAGCAGTATGTCAAACCGCTGCATTTATTAGCGCATTAGAAGGTGAGGCCAGCCGTGCTCACCTGGGCTTGTTAGCACATCAGTTCCAGTCACTCCTAAGAGCAGCAGTAGGTGGAACAGCAGGTAAATTATACCACACACATGAAAAATACAGATCACCTGGCTGCCCTGGCTGGCATAGCCTCCCTGGGGATTAGAAATAACACTTTCGTGCACCATGAGCATTGACTCTGGGGTCAGTAACTCAAATGTAATTGTGTTGTATTTACTCTCCGTTCATTAGCTGCACAAAAATAGAAAAGAGTAGATGTCAGGATTAGAGAACTCTATCTGTGGAACCTGTTTAACAACCCGCCTGAATCTGCACATCTGGTTGAACACATACAAAAGTATTTACAAGAAGATAACAGGAAAGCTATTTGCTGCCACCTTATCTCTGTCATTAATTACACTAATGCTGTTAAACAGGTGTTACAATGCATAAATTATTAATCGTCTTATCTGAAAGCATTGTTCTAGATAGCAGATCAAGAGTGCGTTAACAGAGGCAGTGAGAAGGGAAAGCATGGAACAGGAACACTGTAGAGGTCCTGGTGTGCTCGTTTTTGTACAGTGGTAACTCAATGCGTCTGTGTGTGTGTGTGTGTGTGTGTGTATGTGTGTCAGAGACAGACGGGGGAGTTGAGATAGTTTGATGAGTAAATGCCACCACATAAAAGCCTTTTCCAACACACAAAGTGACAGGACATGTGGGAAACTGAGATAACGCTGCAGCTATGAGGGACAATCACCGCAGTCAACATAATGAATCTTTGATAAAGCATTGCCTGGCTGAGTGAGAGCTAAAGTGCACTATTGTTTCCATACTTTATCTGCAGGGGTTTGAATTCTTTATAGCATACGGGACATATTACTCCTCTGGTTCAAACATGGAACAAACAGAAAAGGACAGTGCGTAGCTGGTGAAATCCCGGGGCTTTGAGACAAGTCAATACACGTGCTGGGCCCTCAACAAATATGTCCCGAGTTAATCCTCTAATGGCAAAATGTATATTTTAGTTTAATGGTGGCAATAAAATGGAGATAACTTTGGTGCTTTGACAAGAGTATTAGCTCTAGGAAATGCACGCAAAGAAATTGTTTGGAAAATTAAATTAAATACAGATTGTTAGATACATATAGAGGTTGTAGTAAGGATTAATAATTGTCCACCTCAGATATGAAGGGTTCATTTAAACCACCAAATGTTGCTAAACTCACAGTTCATAAGAAAGACTTGATTGTCTTCCTCTCCTGACTACCCTCGCTTTCCATCGCTCTGCTCCAAACACGTCTGCAGAGCTGATTAGCGCATTGACCGAGCGGGAAGCCAAAGTCACACAAACACAATCGGACACCAGCATCAAAAGCTCTGATATCAAAGCAGAGAAGAAAACACAGTAGAGGTCATTTGATCTACAAAGAAATACAACCAAGAGCCAGCAACAGTGTCAGAGTAAGGGCCTGAGTTTGTATCCGACCTCGGAAGAAATACGAACCCTGTAGAGAGGCAACAGTAAGTACCTGAAAGTGATGTCTAAATTTCACAATAAAATGCAGTAGCAGATTAAAATGTTTAATTAGAATGTAGAACTGCTTGATTTCTTCATTTCTGCTAAATCTGCTAAATCTCAGAGCAGACGTTCTCCCTGACACACCAGTGCTGACTTAGGGATTCATGCAGCAGTCCTGAACACTCTCTGTTTCTAACTGAGAGACCATATACGAGCAGGGATAGGTACGCTTTGACAGCGGGGCTTTTTGCTTGCAGCCTCCTGGTCACCTGCTGAAAGCAAATAAATGCTCGCATATTTATTCTCTGGCGTGAGCGGCGTTGGCAGTGTGGAGGAAGCTACGTGATTAACAGCTGGAACTAGGCGCACATCAGTAATCATCGCCATCATTGGCCTCGTCAATCATATTTTTCAAACCAACAACGAGCCTCATTTTCACTTTCTCACTGTGTCTGCGTCGTGAGAAGGTGTCCTCTCCCTTCCGCGTTCCTGCGGTGCGGCCGCCTGTGCTCCCTGCGCGGGCCACAGAGAGAGAGTGAAGGTTAATTGCGTTGGAGAGCCTCCTTCCTCCCTCTCCTTCCTCTCTCCGTCTCCCCGTTGTTCCCCTGGCCCCCCTCACCGCAGGTGGTCCCGGCTTCGCTGCCACGCAATCAGCTCTCTGTTTGTCTCCCATAAACAAAGGCCATGCTGCTCATATGTTAGGAATCTCTTGCTAAAATGTCTAAATAATTATATATCCTCCAAATTATTAGATAAAAATAAGACAGTGAATGGAATATTTCCCACTTGTAAAGCTGAAAGACATTCAGTATTTCACTGATCTGAGATTATTTGCAGCATGTGCTGTGGAACAGACCATAATGCCAAGCAGATGTAACAGTGACAAAGAGTGATAAATGCTACTATCACTTTTTTCCTCCCACTTAGGCCGAACCTCATAATACACGCTAAATGACAGGGAAGACAAAGAACTACTTGTGTCAGTTTAATACCACTAAGTCCTTCATCTCATTTACACATTATGAGTCATTTAGACGACATGCTCGTGCACGGACATGCACGCACGCACGGGTGCTGACATACAAAAACAAGGGCAAGGGCCATCAGATACACCAAAAGATGATTAACGCCAGCTGGGACGGGCACTGGCTTGCTCTGAACCTCCTCTGCAGTCAAAAATGGCCTCTCCGGAGGCCTCCCCCGCGTTTTTTGGCAAAGATGAGACTTTCGATTGAGTTCGCCAGCCACATTACTGGCCAACGGGGAGGCAGCAGAAGGGGGGGATAAGGGGGTTAGTGTGGAGTTGGTTCCTGGAGGTGGGGGTGAGGGCTAGGAAATGGAGCATAAAGACTAAATTTGATGAATGAGAGGATAAGTCAATTATGCCCACTGTGTGTGGATTTAGAGGACTTACTTTGATTACGTAGGACAGGGGTCATAATAAAAATGTTTATGAAAATGATCATATACTGAGCTCTTTGTCTTCTTGATGAGATCATGTGGTAAAAGACAACAGCAGAGGTAAATGTGATCGTTGCAATAATATGTGCTAACTAAGTGGTGATACTGTCTGAATATGTTTGACTTCTTAAGATGAGATAGTGATGGTTAAGTTAGAGCTTATTAGCAGTGTGAAGGTGTTGTTATAGAGATGGAGACATGTACCAAAGGACCTGCCTACCTGAGCATCATCAACAGCATCCGAAAACCTACTTTAATCGAATAAATATGGCTCCTGTGGAGCAGCCAAAACTGCCCCCCTATATTCATCACTGATTAGGGCATATTTCAGACTCTGGCCTCTCACAGCCACGTATCCACACATGCATTTGAGTAAAGAGGGGTAAAGCCCCAGAGACAATGAATCATGACTCCCATATTTTTGCCATAAGCTAACGCCATATGGGTGCAACTGTACTATCAAAGGATGAAAAGAAAGAACAAAAGGGCCGTGTGATCCTTTTGATCGAAGTTCCACTATATGGAAGTAGTATATTTTCTGTTTTCTCACACACACACACACACATACAGACAAAAGAATGTGCAAACACTACGCACGTGCAGTGACAACCACGGCCAATCGATTTGCCATGCTCTCGCCGTCTTTCTCCTCGATGCTGACGATGCTTGAGTGGACGGGCTCCTGGTTGCCTGGTTCACAGAAAAGGGTCCCTTAAATGAATGTATTTTTACCTCTTGCAGGACAGTGTCGGATAGGGAAGTAAATAATTAAAGGAAAGGGACCCTTTTTGACTGCATCAACCCTGCCACTGCTGGTAAGCTCTACTATACATTGTGACTCCATTTTGCCTGTCCTGCTAAGGACAACAGCTTTCTTTTTTTTTTTAACTGACTTTGTTTTCTACACATGTGCCCTCCCTGCATGGAAACCCTTTTACATTACAGGCACTAAGTGTTTGCATATTATCCTTATTTGATGTCAAGTGCTGATCTGATGCCAGAGGAATGGGCAGTATGTATGTCGTACCTGATATCGGTCAGACGTGGCTTACGTTTTCTTCTGTTTTGCAGTTTTGTTGTGTCGTGTGTGTGCACTGGGTCTCCTGATTTTCCAAATATGCAACCACGAAATTGGAAAGGACAATTTGACTTTTCTGAGCCAGTTTTAGCTTTGCATCCTTTAGCATGGCTTTGTGTGCTAACTGAAATCCTTACTAATCTTATCCCGACTTGGCATGGCACGCAACGTTTGGTTTCTTTTGCCAGCTGCGGGATACAGTTTGGCTTGTATTTGGAAAAAAAAACAAAAAAACAAAACACGCCCATCTTAATTAAATGCAGCGCTACGTAAAAACACGTACACCGAGATGCTTAATTAAGCCACCTCTGATAGGGGATGAACGCGATAATGCTGTCAGGGCCCTCGTGCTAATATGCTATCCAGTTCTCCTCGATTATCGCATTACCACAGCTCAAATCAATTGATAAAGTCCCATTCAATACGGTAAAGCATTTAATTGAGTTAGAGTCTATTGGATTTGAGGGCTGTGCAGTGCAGACGCGCTGACAGCGATAAACACTAGCCGGACATTCAGTCGGCGCGATCTGACAGAATTATTTTGCGGAGAACTACACACTGAATTTCTCTTCCTGTCAGACCGTTTGTGTAACCTGACTCCCAGGGCACATCAAACTAAAGATAACATATGTAGGATGTTAATGCACGTGTTTAACACAGTGGCTACATTTGCAGGACGTTTCGTGCGCAGCAGCACTCTGAATGACTGAACTGGTTCTGTCTCTGCATTTTAGGCACAGCTCCAACATCAACCTGCACCGCAAACTGCTGACCAAAGAGCTGGACGACATTGTCCTGGACCCCCAACTTATGCCACTGCCCAAGGACTTGCGAGCCGAGATACTGGCCAAGATCTACGCAGGGCACCACATGGGCTTGGACCCCATGGCCGGTATGGGCATCGGAGGCGTCGGCCTCGGACCCACCGGCCTGAACTACAGTGACCGTTCCCCAACAAACTTTGAGTTTCCCCACCACCCTCTGAACCAAACCTTTAAAAACTACCACGCCAACGGCTTCTCCAGGGGCCAGCCAGATGATTACATGGTGTTGGACCTAAGTACTACATCGAGTGTTCAGTCCAGCAGCAGCATCCACTCCTCCCACGAGTCAGATGAGGGCAGCGACGAAGGGATCCTTTTGGATGACCTGGAGGAAGAGGGAGAAGAGGATGAGGAAGAGGGCAACAGCGAGGGGGAGGATGGCTCTCAGCGTGCCGAGGGACGGGCCGGGACCGGAGAACTGCGAGGGGAAAAGCACGGCGAGGGGTTGGAAACCTCCTCCTCGCCATTCTTCCTTTCGTCCACCGGGGGCAGTAACTGTGGCAACAGTGGGATCCTCTGCAGCATCTGCCATAAAATGTACAGCAACAAAGGGACCCTGCGCGTGCACTACAAGACTGTACACCTGCGTGAGATGCACAAGTGCAAGATCCCAGGTTGCAACATGGTGTTCAGCTCTGTGCGCAGCCGTAACCGACACTCACAGAACCCCAACCTGCATAAAAACATGCCCTTCTCTACAATAATAGACTAAAGGACTTGATACCTTACCCCGCTGTCTGTCTGCCCTCCCTCGCCCTTCATTCCTCATCCTCAGTCATCCTCAATTTAGCCCCGAACGAGGGCCGCCTAACACAAGCTAAATGCCTGTACGTCTCCTGCCCGTCCTGTAAGTCAAGACATTTTGATGTCCCTCTATAAGATACGTTGACTCTGAATACAGTTTATTATGTTGACCTTTGACTTTAAAAAGAACAGTATAACATTCTGAAGCATGGAGTTTTCTTTGTAACGCAGCTCCATGTCCTTTTTTCTTTTTTTTTTTGGAAGACCCCACCATCTTTCCTTTCAATTGCCTCCCCGATACGTTCTTATGTCCGTCTCCAAAGAATATATTCAAACTCTTATTTGTGACTTTGCTTGCAGAAACGATAGTGATGACGAAAAAAAAAAAGAAAGAAAATCTTCTCGTCGTATTTGTGTAATTATAGCTTTTAAATGAGCCCCTTTCAAAAGCATGACAGCTTCATTTGTAAATAATGTCCCAAGAGGCTTTTGGTGTAAAAGAATTGTGTTGATGGTTGTTTGCTTCTTTTTTTCTCTCTCTCTTTATGGTTTATGTTACAGTCAAGTACAGTTTTTGGCTATAGGCAAAACAGAGGTAGCAACTTATTAGCTTCATTTATGTTAGCAAGTTTTAAATGGAGTCTTTGGGGGATAAAGAGAATATCATGTGGATATTCAGAGAAAATTCACCGGCATGCTTCTGTTAGGCTCCTACACTGATATAATTCTCTGTATTTCAATTGATTTTTTTCTCTTTTTTTATGAGCTTTAGTAATTCAGTTTTTGCACTTTTCGCATCTATACAGGGGATGTGTAATATAACGAGGATTTTTGCAATGGTTAGATTAGGTGGTTCTGGGTCAGCGATGGCTACGGTGCCGGCAGAAAAGTCAGTAACGTATTTGTACCATCTCACGTGCTCAGTTTCACGCGAAGAAAAAAACGGAATCAAAATAGTCGGATCAGCTCTTCAACTGTGACCAAACCAACTGCAACTTCACTTAAGAAAACCCTCCTCACACCCCCAATAAACTAACGTGATGCACTTCTTAGTCTTACCTTTTCAGTTTCTTTCCTGTGATATTTTTCATACGAGTTTCCAGTGACTTTGAAAAAGCAACCAGGGGGAGGGGTATTTATTGGTCAGTGCTTTCCTTCATGAAGATGTTGTCTAGCATAACAACTGTTGTTTTGGTAGACAGAGAAAAATAGAAATTGTTCATGGCTTTTCTTCTGTTGTCAGTGTATGAACAATACCACGTGTTACTATATTTGACTGGTGCTACGCACAGAGGCAAATATGCAGTGTAATTCCTTCCGTATATTATCACCGTACATCCATAACAGTGTTTCTTTCATTTGCTCACAATGTAGATGATGACCTATTCTACTAAAATATTTCAAGTCCCTCTTTAAATACTTCACCTCTCCGACTCGTTTCCAGTTTCCAGCCCCCTCTTCTCAGAGAGAGTGAGACAGAGTGCCGATGGAGCGGCTGCGGAGGTGGAGGGCTGACTAGGGAGGAAGGGATGACAGCAGCGATCATTAAAAATGTGCTGCTTCGCCGTTACCTGGAGGCATCTCCGCCACTCCACCCCCCCCTAGCTAATAACTCACTTGTCACTCCGTTACACCGCCAGACGCCGAGGCTGCTGACGAGACCGCGCCATTGACAGAAAGCAAGGAAAGAAGGTTCTCAACATTTCAATTTGGCTCAGTCAGTTCAGCGCGATCCGGCTCCTCCGTTCATTTGCTACACATGCTCATTGTTATTCAGGGCCATTGATAATTAAATTCAAATCCTCGCCTTCCTTCGCTCTGTCTGTCAGAGAACAGTCATTTAACAACCGCCTGAGTCCATTTCTTCAAGCCGCCACTCACTTACCACCTCCACACCCCACAGCGCAGGTCCTACAGGGACACACACTAATAGTGTATGCTTAAGTTCACTGGACGGCCATGGCATAGGAAAAAGGGATGGGTAATTGCCTGTTTATCCCAAGTGAAGGGAAAATTGAGTACAGGAACCCCTGCCTTCTCCCCGGAGTGGAGTTCACAGAGGCGTTTGGTGCCTCATTCACTCATTCGATCCCCCCGGCCTTCTCCCCAGCAGAAAATTTTTAAAAAGTGCTACTCCAGGAACCCTGCTGACAGCTGCATCACTAGCACGCAGCCACGCGCACACACACACACACACACACACACACACACACACACACACACACACACACACACACACACACACACACACACACACACACACACACAGATTGAGGAGAGTGACACACGTGCACACACACATGCACTACCCCACACGAGGGAGCGCCAAGTTCATCGTGAGAGCTACATATTCTTTTAAAAGTTGCAGAATACTGTTAGCTTCTACACTTTTTAGCATGAGTGCACAAACTATTTCTTAATGTCCTGCTTATCCATTTTTCAAGCAACAGTTGCAGAGCGTGACCTCTCTAGAGGTGTACCAAAAATCACAGGAGAGATTCTGGTGCTACATCCTTCTCTCACCTCCTACAGGCGGTTTCTGAGCTTGGCAAGCTGCTGATCATGCCAGCAGAGCTCAGAGGCTGAGAAGAACACGAGCGGGTAGGCAGAGGGATAGAGGAGAGGGAGAACGGGATTGGCAGCAGGAAGATGTCTGGCCGAAGCCTTGTGGCAGTCCCTTAGACAAGGCAGCGCAGAAAGCAAGGAACACTGGGAGAGGAGAGGAAAGGAGAGGAGAGGAAAGGAGAGGAGAGGAGAGGAGAGGAGAGGAGAGGAGAGGAGAGGATAGGGCAGGAGGGCAGCAGAGATGATCACAGAGTCCACCCTCCCCTGAGAGATCCCCAATTTCAGTTTTTGCCTTTCCGCTCTTTACTTCTCCGACCATATGCCCAGGCGCGTTCAGCAACATCGTGACCAGGCCATGGATCCACAAAAACGCATCCAGCCCTGCGCCTCTGCGGCCCCGAGCGCCGCAGTCAATCTTTAATATTTGATGATCTGGACGTCAGGCATCTGTTATTCTGCGATTCTGCATAGCAAAGAGAGGCTGAGCATAATGCTGGAACGGTCACAGCGGCTAAACTGCACAGCCGGTGCAGGCAAACGGGACGTGACTCTGCATGCTACCCTGTCCAGTTCATGCAGCTGATGCGTCGTTGTAAGAAGTGCACAGATAGATGAAAACGACACACACACGTGAGCTTGTACAGATGGTTCATCATAGATGTGTAATATTCTTAAAACAAATATACCCTTGTTGATTTGAACTGGAACCTGTGAAATGTCAATGATCCTGAAAAATGTATTCTTATGTTTTCCATGGTGCCAATTATATTTTGCAGTCTTAAAATATGAATAAGCTTGAAGCTTGTGTTTTGGTTTCCTTATCACTCGTGTTCTGTTCTTGTCTGTGTGTGTGTGTGTGTGTGTGCGTGTGTGTGTGTGTGTGTGTGCGTGTGCGTGTGTGCGCGCACGTCTTGAAAAGCCCAAAGCGTGGGCTCTGGGCACCGGCGCTCGACAGCATTGCATGGCTGCACAGTCGCGCTGCAGCGAACAACACTTTGGTGTCAAAACGGTGGAATTCGGAAGCCTCGTCAAAACTGTTATCAAAACAGGTGTTTCCCATTTGAAGACAGGAGGAAAAGAAAAATCTCCTTTTAAAAGACTTGTTTTTTTTTCTTTATTTTTTGCCTCCCTTGTATTTGTTTCTGTATCATAACTGTCTATGGTTTTTGCATAAAATGCATAAGGGTTTTGGGATGTAAATGGAATTTTATTCATATTTTGTCCAAATACCTCTTGTAATTTGTATCAGAATTCTTGTACAATTTTTATATTAAAGATTTATCAGTCACTGGCATTCTGTCATTGCATTTAATAGAGAAAAGGGAATCGAAGAAACATGTTTTCAATAATATATTCAAGCAAGGAAGCGTGAAAAAAAAAAAGTAACAACGCATCAATCAAGCCAGCAGAACAGGACAAGGATTTCAGCAGGTTTTACTGGGCTTGTTAATTACCGTGATAAAAACCACCAGAGAAAAGGCTATCTTGACCAATTAGTGGACGATTAGATTAATGGAGTTATTAAAAGATGTAGTGGCTTGAGGAGGAGGAGCTGTTGGTTTAAGCAAATTAGCCCGATGGTCACCGAAGGAGACGGAGGATGTGCTCTGCGTCCATCTGATCCCGTGAAATTAAATTAAACATACATTTGACTGTTCGGAGAGGAAACAGTGTCTGAACACGTAAAATAGCATTTGATTAAAGATTCATCTCTGCTAACTGCCGTGTTTTCTCTGAAAATGAGAATATTTCTACGTTTGTAACCTCGGTTGTTTTTCACGGCTGGACATCGATGTGACGCCAGCGACAAGATGCTGACAGCAGACAAACACAGGCTCGCTTCTGCAAACTGACCTGAGCTGACATCATTTGACTGGGGCTCAAATTACAAATTGATATGAGCTCCAGCAGGGACGTCATGTTTGCTCCGGTAACCAACAGGAACATAATGCCTGTCCCGACCTCACCCCCGCCCCCACCTCTGGCAAAGAGGAGTGACACAGGTCCTGTTGACCTTGAATTAGATACCAGTCCTGCACACACACACACACACACACACACACACACACACACACACACACACACACACACACACACACACACACATTATTCACTCTCAGTGACATACTGCATTCTCTTAAAGAAACATAAATGTCCTAACTTCCTAAAAATGCCCCTCGGTTGCACGTACAGGAGCGTGCATGCACACACACACACACATACACACACACACACACACACACACACACACACTGGCTTGGCAATGGACACACGGTGACAGGTCATTGATCGGCCTGACAAATACACTGGCCCTCTGACCTTTGAGTTGTGGAGCTCTTTGCTGTCAGTGTTAGCGGATGGAAGAAAGGGAGGGAAAGAGAGAGACCGAGAGGGGGGGGAGAGAGAGCACACCTCGATGCATCTGAACTGAAAAGCCAGGGATGGAGAGGTGGAAAGATCAAAGCTGTCCATCCACTGTCCATCAGTCCATTCGTCTGTGTATGTCATAATCTCGCTGATTTTCTTTAATGGAATTCATATTTAGGCTGAATCAGCAGAGAGATTTAAAGAAAAATGGCATTGCGCCTGTCCAGAGGTTCCTGCTCACATCATCAACCTTTTATTACCAGTGAGTGCAACTCACAAGGCAAATAAATAGATCCACGTTCTCTTATCCAGCAACGAAAGAGAGAAAAACTGATGGATGGCTGTGTGTTACAGGGGTTATTTTACAAATTCAAATGAAATCCAATAGTTCCTGCAAAGTGTTTTAGCTGCAGCTGTCTACCCTCAGCATTGCCCTGCATTTTTGTTGTGAAAATGCTGGAGAAACCGATTCTAATGCAGAGAGAATATTCTAATTCTATACGATAAGAGGCTGAATATGAATCAAGCTGTACAGCAGCATTAGCAGCAGCAGCGTACCTAAACACTGACAAGCTGTAAAATTAGACCCAGAATGCCTGCAGATGTAATAAAATGCTTAGCAATTTTGTTCTAACCCAAGCATTTTGTGTGAAATTAGAAGAAGATGATGAAGTAACATCCATCGCTGCAGATCCGTGCATGTTTTCTACGCAACAAATGATGATGTAGGAACACTCCAGCTGCACAGAGGAGGCCGGTATGACACAGATTCCCAGAAAATAATCTGGTAAAGAACGTTTACGACTTATGAAAGACATGGAAATTGCTTTAACGTAATAAAAAAAGGACAGGAAGTGATTTTACAGACAGAAATTAACATCAGCGTCTCACCCAGTGACCTCTGGGATGGATGTCAATCAAATGCGACTTCTAAATCTCTCAAACACCATCCCTGCACAGAGGACAAGGGAAAAAAATCTAGTTTTCACCAAGAAATAAGTGACTGTAATTGTATAATAGAATCAGCAGAGAGGAACTATCAGAGAAAAAAAGCGTTTCCCCCTTTCATCAGGATGAATAGAAATCATTGAATATGACGTGACATTCCATGGTGACATTTCTTTTTGGAAGAGCAATCCATAATTACGGTGAAAAGTCAGAGACGAAGAGGCAAAGCACTCAAGAGCACAGAAGAAAAGGACCTGCCAGAGAAATGTAAAATTTAGAGAAATAAAAGAGATGGTGACTCCTGGCTGGGGAGCGCATATGTTTAAGACTTTACTGGGGTTTATTGATTTGGTTCTACACCAGTGAGGCCTGCAGTGCTGGCTAATGCTATTGACGAGCCATCAGTCTTGTCCAGAAGTGTGGAGGCATGCAGCTCTTTTCCCCCAGACCGAGCGAGGAAGGAGTGGGGATGAGGAATAGAGAAGGAGAGGGGAAAAACATCAATGGACAGTGATGGAGAGTGGGGAGGTGGGTGAAGATGCAAGCGCAGCAGACAGATTCCGACCCCCGTTCATGGTTTGGGAACACTAAATTAGAAAAAAGACAAAGGGGATGAGATACGGAGAAACTGTAAACAGCCACATCGATCCAGCTGGTGTTGGGCAAATCAGACCATTACAGCCTTGTGCCCCATGGTGGAGGCTGGTAGGGTTAATGTCTGTACACACTCCCAGTTAAAGGGAAGATTGCAACGACACACATCTTTTTTTTTTTTTTTTTTATTTGGAGCCGCTATTTAGACGCTTTCACTCACTTAACAGAAAGAACACGCAGCAGGACAGGAAGGAGTTAATTCAGAGGTGGGCGGAATGAAAAAAAAAAAAAAAGCCCTCTGGCAACCCAGGGACAGAGGGAACGCTGAACTCATCACAAACCCCTCTCCTGGCATCCGCCAGCACATAATGACCCCAACAAGACGGGAATCCCTTTTAATTAAAGTGAAGGGAGATCAGTTAAGCAGATGGTTGCCGACAAATATTAGGGGAAATAGAATGTTTAATGGCCTGTGCACTTATCGCAGGCTATTTTCCACACCCAGCCCCAAACTGATAAACAGGACAGAGCCTTGTTAATCAACCTTACAACCTTTAAAGCCCAAGATAAGAAAATAATTCGGGATCTTTGTAAATTAGCTTGAGATGTGGCTAAGACTCTGGCCCCTCGCGTACGCGAGGCCCGGGTGTTGAGGAGGGAGGAGAATTTCTATCAGTATAATAGCCTTGTGCCGTGCCGAAGAAGTTTGGGGGAAAAGTACTTTTTTTTCCAGGGGATAAAGGTATTTTCGAGTATTTTCCTGAATTTTTATTCTCCTTGCGGTTTGACCCTCTTGCCACCACCCTGCTGCGTTCTTATCAGTGACACAGGAGAGTCGCCCGCCTCTGCAGAAATAATCTAAACAGGGAGGCGGGGAAACAGCAGCCCGGGCCGGTGGCCTGGGTGAGCAGGTTAACTGGCCGTCACCCCTCTGCATCAGACGCAGGAGGGGGTGGCCTGTGTTTATTTTGCAGATGATGGATCGAGGAGGAAGGGATTATCAGAAAAAGCACCACACAGGCTGGAATTGTGTGGAGATTGTGTAGATCAGCTGCTTTAATGCATGTGACAGAAGCTGCTGTATTTTAATTAAGATCAGGGTTTATTTAAGGGCTTCCATACCGTATGTGTTTACAGTAATGTGCTGAATATACTGGACTTTTCCTGATACAATTAAAGCATAGACCATTGTCATATGTCACCTTCTTTAAAATATCCTACCTTTTCCTGAGTTAAAAACACACTGGCTGAACTCAGGGACACCTTCTTTTTTACTTCCCTCCAATGCCTCTCTTTTCAGTCACACAAAACAGATCATACTTCATTTAGACAAAACTTAGAGGGGTTTCTCCCCCCTTTTCTTTTTTTTAACCGGTTAAGCTGTTCTAAGATTTGTGTTTTTCCTTCCTGGCCTCTTGGAAAAAGGACACGGATTGAAGGTAATTACACAGAGAAAGCAGACATTTATCAGTGCTTGTGGTTTGGGACCTTAAATGGTCCTGCTGACAATTTTCCCTTATAGTAGGCCACTCTTGAGCAGGCGAGTTCCTGGTCGGAGCCCCAACGCTTGGCTCGAAGGCTCAGAGTGCTGCCATATGTTGAAGCTTGCTGCTGCCAGCAGCAAATATGCTGAACAAGGCGACTCGAACCATGAACTCCGTGCCTTGGCAGAGGGTGCGCGTGGCGGATATTTGCAGGGGCAGCGTGGAGAAAGAGATTCCGTGATTTCTCTACCTGTCTCCCCGTCTGTCGGGTGTCGGATCGAACGTATATTTCATCCCTCTGTCTCTGCAACACACGCACACAGATGCAGACTCACATTATCAGAATCCATGGAGAACATCCCAGATTGCAATGGGTCACACCTGGTTATACTAACTCCCCATCTCCCCTCTCTCTCTGCTCCCCAGTTCCCACACCGGCGGCATCTGGAACCTATTGGCGGCAGAGTCACACCGAGCCATAAAGCCCTCAAAGGCTCACAAACACACTAGGGTAGAACGTCAAACAATGTTGGCCCGACAGGCTGCCAACAGACACAATGCATCTTGAACCTGAACAAACCCCAGTGATCGTTTTTTATCCTGTCCGTCTCTCCGTCCGTCTCTCTGAACTATTCCTCTCTCTCTCTCACAAACACCACCTGGGAGTGAGTCAAGGGAGAATTTTTACATTTTTACCCCTACATGGAAGTGCTACTTATGCCGAGAGGGCTAAATGCGGTGTAGGCGACTGAGACCGTGGAGAAAGTTACTGATGAGGCCAAAACCTCGCTGTCCAAATGACTTACAGCAGAAACATAGCACTCATTCCGATTTTAGCGTGCGCTAGCTGAATTAATTTGAGGTCTTATTCAGACACCCCCTTCAGTCATGGCGGTCTCCTTACTGTGTCACCGCAGGGGTACTGGCCGCTGCCACCGCTAATGTGGTCTGTCCTGGATAAGAACTTTTGGAGCACGAGCCAGGCCCAGTATCACAAAGCCATCTTTTTAGGCACGGAAGGAGCAGGGAAATGGTGTCCTGTCACCATCGCGCCATTCTCCATTTCTGTTACCGAGGCTGGGAAGAACATCTCATATTTGATATGCTTTTAACGGAGGCCAAGTTCTCTAAACAACACGGTAATCAAAATGGAGGAAAAAATAACAGGAAAGAGAAAGACAGCTGCACTTGCGAAGGCTCTGCCTTTGTGCAATTAAATAAAAGTGACGTGTTGTTTCATGTAGTTTTTCTGGCAGCTCTCTCACATACTTTATATATTGCCTTGTTTCTCCCAGCCATGTCTTTTATTTTTAATTGCTGTGGCATTAAAAAAAAAAAATTAAAAAACACATTGGCCAGAGTTTGAGCTTTTTACTGGAGCTCTTTCAAACTAGCATTTTATTTTATTCATATTAAGAACCGACCCCTTTGATATCACCTGCATTAGGTGATACATGGGGGTGAAAATGGGCTCGTGATGTTTTGGAACACAACGCAGCACCAAGAAAATAAAAATGGCTCTCTGTTATGTCGTGAGGGAGGAGTTGGCAATGTTTTTGAGAGACTGTGAAGTGTGCGTCTGAAACTTAAGCTTGGGAAATCTGACCGCGGTGCCTACTTTCCCCTCCAAGAACACCATGACTCAAGGTAACATATCCACATTCTATTAGATTGTGGTGAACGTCCCAGTTTGGGCTCTCCATGCTGCCCATAATATCAAAGACACGGTGTGATGACTAAAGAAAAATAAATACATCACTTTTAATACCAATTCTCGGCCATGACAACAGCAGCATTATCAGAGGGGATGAGAAGGGTGGATTCTGCATAAGTGCTTCGCTGGGCTAAAGTCCAAAGGACTCCAGTGCAGAGTCTTACCTCTTCACTGTCAGACCCCAGGGTGCTGTCTAAATTAACTGGGACGAGCGGTTTGTGAGAGGGATGACCCTTTCCCTATTCACCCGCTTCTTCCTCCGCACACACTTCATCACATATACACGTCTCGAACGCCAAATGCTAAGCCTCTAAATCTGATAAGCCACCCTGGTGGCTCCTGCGGCCAATCCGTGCAGAGAACAACACGGTCGGTATCAGGCAGCTGCAAAGCCCTCGTCAAGCGGGACTCCAAAGCACTCTGAAGGCCCACACTAGCACCCCTGAAAGCCGGCCTTTCTTTCAGCATTTCCTCGCCCCAGCCCAGCTCCTACCCTCTACCCCCATGCCTGGCTGATGTCATTATTGAAGTCTTTGGCGTGCTATCCGAGGAGTAAGTTACCATTGACAGGTTCAGAGCCTGGCTGGTTCCCCCGTGAGAATTCATGACTTTGAAGCTATTGGCCTTAAGCTGCAAATTATTCTTTTCAGGCTCTCTCTGCACTACCTATGGCTTTAATCCACACCCTCCTTCTCCTTCTAGAGCTCCGCCATGCAGCACCCACTAGTCTGCACACACACACCCACACACACAGAAAGAGAGAGAGAGAGAGAGAGAGAGAGAGAGAGAGAGAGAGAGAGAGAGAGAGAGAGAGAGAGGAAAAGAGAGAGAGAGACACAGAATAGAGAGATAAACACAAGTAAAAGCAAACACATGCTTATATATCAGGATATATTTCTGGGAACACATACTTCAGCGAAGAGCCTTATTCCTCCTCCCCAGCTGTACTAAAGTACAGTTAATAACACTAACAGGCCAGAGCAGTACCAGGCACCGGGCAGTACGGCAAAGATCCTCTCAACCCCAGCCCATCCATTCCTCACTCCCTTCATCAGCACTTAGCAGACATCTGCGCAGTGCCAGCCCTCTCCATATGCCATGGCGGTCAGAAGACAAACGACCGTGTCAGTACAGCGGCACGCCTGTATGTCTGATACCACACAGGAGCGCTGCGTGGGTGTGGTGAGGGACGCAGGCAGGAAGAAGGGCCAAGGCCGGTCAGAAACAGCCCGCCACGCTGCCAGCACGCAGAGAAAGAGGCAATAAGTTATCTAAACACAGGGAATAGCAACGCTGAGTCAAGACTGGTGTGACTGCAGCGGTCTGGGTGGAGAAATATTTACAGGTTAATTTAGGGTCACATTTAAATTGAATTATTTTATTATTATTATTGATTTACATTTACATGGGTCTGATCACAATGTCTTCTTTTAGAGACACTGGGCTGCCACTTATTCTGTAACCACACTTAGTTATATCTTTATATAGGCGCTAAAATAAAATAAACTCTCTTTGTAAGCTTTAATGTGACCTTTATAACTAGGTTACAATAACTTTCTTCCTAATAACATGCACACCAGACTACATTTGGTAATCATATTACTGAGCTGTTGTGATATAATGCAAAGATCAACATTCTTTCCACTGCAAAATAAAAACGATTAAATCGAATGTGGCAGGTGACTATAATAACTCAGGAACACATACGAGTTGAACTTGTCATAGTTGAACCCCAAAGCAGCGCATGACTCACATCTCACCGTCATAACGGCGTTCCAAAAACAAATTCTGTGTCCAGCACAGGCTGGAGAGGGATGGTGGGGGGGGACTGGAGGTGGGGAGGATGAGAGATGAGAGAAGGTGTGTGTAGAAAAGTAGAGGAGGAATAGCAGTATTCCCTGGGTAGTAGGCTCTGGCAAAGGAACTGAGAGGTGTTTTGGCTTGTGTTACATTCGGGGAGAGAGAAGCATCTCCCAGAAGGAGGCTATAAAAAGACAAAGGAGGCAGGAGGCCATGTGGAGAGGCTGTTGAAAAGGAGAAAACACTCACTTCATAATCCCACCACTGTCACCATCACAAGAGCTTAGGGAAGAGAAGCAAATGCTCACCGAGACAAAAAAAAA
>BJFM01001072.1:52445-86769 GCA_016586285.1 Arothron firmamentum
AAAAAAAAAAAAAAAACCCACACAAACAGGTACAATGTACTGCTATTAAAAACTCTGACACAGTGAAACACTAAAGTTTATCAAACTTCCTGGTCCTGTTTTGTTACACACACCATTACCTCAGATGCGCCAGTACCAGCATCAGATATCAGCCCAGTTAAAACCACTTGGATCACAGGGACATCTCAGCTGTTCAAACTGATCTTCACATGTCATAAATTGCTGAGGCCCATCAGGGACTAGATTGGGATTGGCAAAAGGCCCCGCCAATCAGGGAGGGCTGATGCAAACCATTAGCTTCCAAAGGCTAAAGTTAGCTGTAGAAGTGGGTAGTTGGGTATCTAGAGGTTAGAGCGATATTAGAGGCTTATCCAAGAGGCCAAGCTAATGTGTTCAATCTTTCACGTCAATTTGTTTTTTGTTTAATTTTATACAAACTCAAGCCATTGAAATCCTCACTTTTACACTTTTTTAAAAAAATTCAACATACACTATGAATCATACAACTGAATCATACAGCATTGACCAGATATCTGCATCGTGATCATGAAAACTTGAATTGTGCACCCACAATTACGTTATATGCTAGATTTAAATGATTCAACGTAAGATTAAGCAAGAGTTTTAGTCAAGCACAGTTTAAGAAGCGTAACCTCATGTGCACAGCTGGAGCCGAGCAGTTATTAATGCCAGCAACATATGTAAAAGATGAAAATATAAATCAATATGTTGAAGGAGGCGACCATGCACAATAGTCTCGGGAGGGATGAACACTCGCTGAAAACAAAGCGAGGCCTTAGGCCGTAAGTCACATACTGACAGTTCAGTATATGTGAATTTAGAAAAACAAATACATGCAAAACACATGGTTTCACAGAAGGAGCGGTTAACATGGCCTCCTTCTGCCTATCCCAAAATATCTGAACCATGAGGTAAAGTTGTCTGTCTTTTGTGAGCAGCAAGGATAAAATGTAGATCTGAATTCCTCACACAATACAAATCAAAATCAAATGAATCCAAAGGCCCTTCCCTGTTTTAATTTTACTCCCGTCTTGGCCACCGTGGCCAACGTGTTCTGCGAAAGCATGAAAGCGCGGCGTGATTGAAGGGGATGAGACATGAAAACCAGAGAAGAAAGAAGGAAAAAAAGGACAAAGAATAAAAGAGAGAATGTGCCATATCTAATTCTGAATATTTACGTGTAAAATATGCTCTGCAGGTTTTGTTTTGTTTTTTTTTTTCCCCCTGTAGCAGGTCCATGGGAATGCAGTTGTCTGGCCCTGCGCCTGGGTAAATGTGTTCCCTATGTGCTCTCTCGTCTGCTGTGTTGTCTTCACCAGAGAGAAGAGCAACTGGCCGAGCTTCAGGAGGAAGGTGCCTCTGGTTTAAAAGAGCTTTTTTTTTTTTTTTTTTTTTTATACTGGCACATATGGTTAGTGAGAGAGCGAGGGGGCAGAAAGCTGGTGGGTTTGAAACACTAAACCGTAGCTCTGTGGTTCAACCTGAGTGCGGGAGGTCCAGAAATCCCCCCACCCCTCCCCTCCACCACCAACCCCACTCCCACCTCATCTACACTCACACCTTCACCACCGCTACCATTAACTACCTTTGAAACATCCCGACTGGCTTTTAAATAGAACCACAGAGGGTAAATGGCAAATACGGGGGGAAACTAAGCATGCCCAGAAGGTGGGGATGTTGTGAATCGCTGGGTGTCCATGACCTGGCACTGGTCTCGCCCTCCAGCTCATTGTTCTTTGCCCAAGAAATCCTTTATAAGCCCATTAGAGAGTGAATTTTACTAATCAATTTGGAGGGCCTTGTACCAACAAATGCTAGCACTGGGCTTTATTGCTGTTTCAGGTCTCCTGGTGCAGTCCTTATAGACTATGTGGTCAAGCTGTTAGCCATTACATTGATAGACATGCACACCTCTCTGCATCTGGAATTCTGCAGCAAGCAAATTACACGTTGTTGTTCTTTTTGACATATAATGTTTTTTGTAATCAGATAATGGCTCTACCCTTAAGCATGACCCCTTGTATGTGCGTTTCTCCCTCTCAGCACATATTGCTGCAGAAATATTGTGCCAAATCTGCTTTACTTCAATAAGCTTTGAAAAAAGGTGGCATTTTTTTAAAAAGAGGTACGTACAGCATAAGTGATATAAGTGAGATGAGTTTAAGTGGTGTTACGACTTTGTATTGACTGCAAGTGGATCTGTGGGAGACATGCTGAAATCCCTCGATTGAAAGAAAAAAAAAAACGTGCATACACGCAAAAGATATTTCCTGAAACATGTTTTCTGTGACAAGAACCTGTCAGACTCTAAACGCTCGCATGTGAAAACCGCCGCAAATTATGGGGAATTTGTCAAAGACTTGATGAAGGGAGGAGATCTGCTGATTGAGTCATGTGGTTGCATATTATCCCCCAAATCAGCCAGCATGTGTTCTGCGCTAACATCTGCACAACACTCCAGATCACCGGCGCCGTCATAGCGCCGCCGCCTGTCCTAAGCTTCTGTATCTCACACTCTCAGGAGGTGCGTAGATGAATCTAATGGCTGGGGTGAAAACATGACATTTTTTAACGGCAGTCCTTTCTTCTTTGTGGACATTTCACTGTCTCGAGGCGTGACGTATTGTGCAGACATCTCAGAAATCAGTCCTAGTGCCATTTATATTTCCATTAAACCATATGCAGTTGTTGTATATCTGCAACAATCCCTCATTATGTTCCACCTGCAGTGGCTGGCGAAATTGTGCTGCTAATTGTCATTCTACATGCTAAGAACACACAGTTCCAACTCAGTCGGGATGAAGAGTGGAAACAATGATATCCATAAAACAGCATTAAGCAGAAAATATTGTGTTTTTGTCACAACTTCCTGCCTGGTGGTGGTCCCTTCAGTGTTTTCACTTTCACCCACCCTGCTATGGGGTCTTTTTCTGTGTGCTCCCTCGTGCACAACCAGGAAACAAACAGCGTTGATTTTTGCACTCCACAGATGAAACGCATTAGCAAAAGCATAGCAAGGGACACTGGAGTGGAAAAGCCCTCCTCTGTTCCAGCGACATCAGCATTTTTTCCACAAATTTGCAATTAGTCTTAAGGGCCGGTGTAAATTAGGTCTCCTGACAGATGAGCCTCTGGGACAGGACATGAAGTTTCAATAACTGTGAGATGTTGCTGCAGGCACTGGTGTCCTCTTACTCCTCAAAATCAGCAGACTCCCAACAGACAGCAGCGGGAGATCCAGAATAAGCCCAGGGAGGAGATTTCACTGCAGGGATTCAAACAACCAAGCTCCCGTATCCTTCCTCTCAGTGCTCGGTGATGGAGACCGCACGGTCGGAAAGAAAAGACGTTCAAGATGGAGACGTGAGGAGCGGATGGGTCCCGAAAGCCCTGATAAGGGGCCTCTAATGTGGGTAAACTAGCACTGATGTCTGTGTCTACACTCATAACTTCACGGATGAGACCACTTTACACTGAGACACTGAGAGCGAGAGTGCCGCGGTCCCGTTCAGGGGAGTCTAGAGTTGCGTCTCATCAGTGTTTAAACGTATTAGAGCCGGGCCTGCACTGGTGCTGATTTGATCTGCTGCCTCGGTGGAAAGACGTCAAATATAAGGTTTAACTTTTTAAAGACTGCGCAATTCTCCCTGCACGGTTATTGAAGATGCATCAACTTACACATTTGGCCATTGCACAGGAGGCCTTCTGGACAAATATGACAGTTAATGGAGCCGGCTGAGGAAGCCTGAGCATGGATCAGGTTCAAATGGATTCCTAGTTATTGTCCATTTAATCCAATTGGACAAAATAACACGCCACAATAAAGTGCTGCTTAAGGTCAAGAAATGCGTTTGAAGTGGAGGCGAACTGATGACAAAGTGAGGGAATGTAGGACGGGACGCTGAAACGCATTAAAGCCCCATTTGTCTGCATTACCTGTGTGGAATAAGCCGAAAGTTCCACAAGTAGGAGCAGAGGGAAGACAGTAATGTGGTGGCAGGGGGACTGCTTACTGGGTTACACGCAGATGTAGCCCACGATTGAATTGGGATTTAGATACGTGGAAAGTACAGATTGAGACATCTGCCTCATGTTACAGAGTGATGCGCACGCTATCAGATTATGTGACCGTGCACCTGCTATTTGATCAGTTTCACAGTGCCGGATGAAGAGATGCAGCAGGGCTTTAAGTACTGGGGCCAGACATGTTACCAACACCTAGTCCACCGGTCAAAACAGCTTATCATTCAGCGTTTCAATGAATTACCTCAAGTTCAGCTTACTAATGGATGATTCTCTTTAAATTAATTACCGATTCAAGTCCCAGTTCATTGCAATTTCACATTTGTACAAGAGTGACAGATTGTTTAAAGAATGCGCCCACCACAAGCCGGTTTCCATGACTGCACAGAGGCAAATAAATACTGCCACAATCAGGCAAAACAAAGTGAGACACATTAAGATCATATCTGAACAAACGGAAGCAAAGAGGAGGCAGGTAGTGGTATGAAGGGAAGCACAAGGACAATATGTTGAATCAGAGATAAGTGTGTTCTTCCTCCCCTGAGAAAGCTATCTGCAGTCCCGCACCTCTTGGCCGCTGATCAGCCGGCCTTGTTTTGCAGACACTATTGACACAAAGTAAAACTGATGATTAAATTACATGTGTTGTGGCAGTCTGGAGACCCCTCGGAATCATTAGCACATGTAAGTGGGGGGGTGGGGTGAGAGAGGTGGTGAGATGCAGCCTGCGTACTCCAATCACGTTGGAAGCTCACTGTGTGACGCAGCGTAACTACGACCCAAACCACAACAACGGTGGTGGTACGGAGAGAGAGAGAGAGGAAGCTGGTGATTCCTGGACAGTGATTCGCTGACATTCTTCCTGGATCAGATTCCACACAGTTTTCAAGAGGGAGCCATAAAGCAAGATGGGAAAACATCAAGAGTTTTTCCAGTTTGGCATCTGCCCATCCATTACGACTATAAAGGCTCTGACACAATCCCTTTGATGCGCATCGCTGATGCACGCTTCAGGGGCTTGTAAGGCTTGCATGGGAACAGTCTATCTATGTGACAGCTCTACAAGCTCCCTGCAAACACACACACACACACACACACACACACACACACACACACACACACACACACACACACACACACACACACACACACACACACACACACACACACACAAACTGAGCAAGGCAGCATTTAAAGCCATTCCATCTCGCTTAGTGTGAAAATTGAAAAATGCTCCCAGATAATAAATGTCTCCGCTGGACCTGCATGATGCAACGTCCCTTTAATGCAGAAAAAGACATGCAACTAACAGTCCATTTCTGCAGCGCATTAACCTCCAGTTTAGGGATGGAATGGGTCTCTATCTGCCTCTGACTCCCAGCTCTGCGGTCCAGCCACCGTCCTAATTGAGTCAACGCTCCTCTGCTGCTCGGACCTTATCGTATCACGCTTTCTAATTGACCTGCACTGCCTCATAAGACAATGCGCCAGGAGCTTGACAAAAGTTATTAATTTTCACTTTGTCCAAGGCTCTGTCCCAATTAGGTCCCCTGGCAGGGGCCAACAGGGCGCCTAACACGATTACAGGACGAGCTTATTAGTCTGCAGCAGTGTGGCGGAGCGGTCAGAGGACTCTAAATGAGAAGGCACAAAATATTGGGTGATTACTGCGAACAGGCAACGGCTTTATTCTGTTCCCAGATGCGCACGTGCAGTACGGTCGCTGATGTGAGTAACCTGGAGACAGATTCAGGATCGATACAAAATGTCCACCAAAAAAGATCCAAGTGGAGGCGGTCCCGGCACATCCCCGAAGCTGAGCCCGCCCTGTCATTCCCAGGGTGTCGGCTAAAGATGGAGCGGAGCGAGCCAGCTCACCAGATGCTGAGGGCAATGGCAACGCTCCACTCTTGTCCCCCAGCCAAGCCGGTCTTCACTGGGAAGAGAGTGGACGAGCTGAGAGGGAATGAATCACACCAGATTAAGTCTAATTGCTCCGAGTCCATCACACTTTGTTCCGAAGCCTCTTTTGTTGTTCGCTGCAGCACCTGACACACAACGTGAAAGAAAAACTGTAAGCTGCAGCTAAATTCAGAGGGAGTAAAGGGAGAAATCAACAAAGCGTCGGTCCTTGCTGTGCTGCTCATTAGCTTTAGTCATATGTGGAAGCACTCTCAGCATTACAGGCCTGATGGAAGATTAGGTTTCAGCAAAAACAAGTTTCTTAGCCCTCCTGGAAAGGAGCTGATGCAACTTCAAAAGTCACATCTGCAGCGTGCATCCTGAGAGCCCTTTCAAGTTTAGTTACATCGCTGTCATGTTCAATCAAACACTGTTGCCAAGGATTAAGTTAGGAGCGGTTTGACGCCAGCTGGTTGAAACAAGTGGGGTAACAAAGGAAGAAGAAGAAAAAAAAAAAGAGTAATTCTTTAGATGGGGACTTCAATAGCCCTGAGTGCAAAATTACCCAGCACCATGCCCACGGGGGCCGTTTTAATGACAGCTCACAAAGATGGGCTTCACCCAGCTCGATTAAGGTTAGCCTTCATGATCAGAGGCAGGGCAACGCAAACATTTAGTCCAGGAAAACAAGTGAGAGGCTTCGCACAAAGACACCCGCACACTCAGCAACTCGCTGCCTCGGCCACGGGGCCTCGCCTGTAGCTACCTGGCTAACAAGTCCAGAGTCCTGTGGATGATAGGAGAGTGACAGCAGCCTGGCAAGCTACCTCGCTCTCATTCATATTTCATCTTGGAACTTTGGCCCTGAGATGCAGCGAACTTGTCTGACTCTTAGATGACTTACTGCTGAGACTTCAAAACGAGGGACTTCAGCCGCACTTAAAAATCTGTTTCTTGCAACTTTTCTTTGACAGCACGTCAAACGTTCTCACACACAAAGGAGGTGCTTTTGTCGAACGATGCTTTTTGGACTCTCGGCCCGGATGTGTTGTTTCGATGAACCAGTAATAATTTAAAGTCTGCTGTGGTGAGAATTACACACGAAATCAGTTGAAAACTAGGCTTCATTCAAGATTCTAGGCCTGAAATTGTGATGTTTGGCAAATTAATCTTGCATTCTGCTGTGTGCTCATCCATCACTGGTGGTTTACTGGAAGAACTCAGAGGGTAAATATTTCTCTTATCAGATTTTCCTGGCAAGCATGCCTGGTATATAGCACAATCTATCATATCCACTTACGGCACAACATAACGAGGCATAATAAACAAAGTCAACCCTCATTTGATTATTTTCGCGTTGAGGAAAAATACATTTCTCATGGTTTGGAGAGGAAAAGAGAAGCATTCGGGGGGACTGTTCAGTGTCCTCCACTGGTTTAAAAGGACTGCGATTAAATGAGCGCGTAATCAAATGCGCTGACACACATCGGGGTCCTGCAGTGTGTACGCCATCGCTCACTGGGCTGTTGTTTGGATACGCCAGGCGTCTCCTCCCGTCAAAGCGGCTTATTAAAATATTTGCCCCTCTGTCACTTGCAGAAAACGAGAAGTTGAGAATGTGCAATCAACAAGCAGCAAAAGCAAAGCCCAATTATGTAAAAGCGTAAATTATAGATTTGGTTAGATGCCAAGGACATCAGCATGCTGCTCTCTAGCTCGCGTGCACTCTCCTACTCTCTCTCTCTCTCTCTCTCTCTCTCTCTCTCTCTCTCTCTCTCTCTCTCTCTCTCTCCTTTCAGATGCACATGCAGAAGCAACTAAAAGGAAAATATGAAATTCTAATGTTTTGAGCCACAAGCTATTTCAAGTGCAATGTGACTACATAGTGTACATGTGAGACCATATTCAAATTTGGACTCTTCCAGCATCAGGGTGCACTTTCTTTCCCTTTTTTGCTGAAGGTTTATGAAAAATGCATCCATTAATTCATTATTTCGATTGAACCTGAATTATAAAACCCGACACTGAAACACAACAGTGATTCTGTCTGCCTCAAGTTTATATTTCCATAATTTAATTGAGGTCACAGAAGCAGCTTTGAAGAAAGTCAAAAGTTATGGGGCACAAGCGATGCCACATGTTTGCATTGACCTTTAATTTTGCGAAATATGCTTTACACAATCCTCAGCTTCCTTGGGTCAAGCACGGTGATTATTCATAGCGGGAAAAAACTACGCTGTTGACTCTGACAGCCACATTCCTCTCTAGCCTCCTGCGTTTCAATTTGTCTTACAGCAAAAAGCCCTTCCGTTTTTAAATACCAGGCAGGCCTTTTTCCCACACAGGTCCCGCTAAGGTGAAGAATCCCACTCCTGCCACCACAGCGGCAGATACGCCAGGGTCTTCCCAGAGGTTAAAACATTCTGCCGATGTTGGAGGAGGAGAGATGAAGGGAAGGGGGAGGGAGGAGGAGAAGAGGGTGTCTCCAACAGCCAGTCCCTCACAGCGTTCGCCCCAGCCTCTGCAGCAAAAACAACACTTGCATTCCTAACAGTGAGTGCCAGGTGGTCACAAGATGAATTCATCGGGGCAATGCATAACGCAAAAGGCAGAGATTATCGCATCGCAGCAGCCCCGGGGCCATGGCAGCGCGGGCTGATTGGAGACATGGAAGGAGGCCCAGGAGAGGCGCTGGTCTTCCCTCTGGCCAGCGGAGAGGTGTCGGTCCACTCCTGGGAGAGATGGTGGAGAAGAGGGAGGGAGGGGGTGGGTGGTTGAGTGTGATGGTTCACCTCGCTACAGGCAGCTCTCCCATAGGGGCAAGTGCAAACTAGGAGAGGCCTGAAGGCCGCGCGCGCGCGCACACACACACACACACACACACACACAAACACACACACACACACACACACAAATATGCACTTGCGTTGCCTTTTCAAAAGGCACAAATACAAAATGATCTTTTTCTACAACATCCTTGGCTACATTTTTTTTAGTCATGGGAATTGTAGTCCCAGCAAGATAAAGGTTAATATCAAACAAGAATTCTTGTATGCGTGGCCACTGTAACCCTACAACGCTGAATAGTTAAGTTTGGAGTAGTTGTACTCCTGTGTGCATATTGTGTGTAAATCAACAATAATGTACTCTGTTCACCAGTGCAACATAAAAATAGATATACTACTGTCATTCAAGATTCCATCAACATGTCCATGAAATGTATGAAATATATAAATGCTAAGGGGCATCCGCACTGCATATTTTTATCGTGCTGGAGCGGGCAGGAGGTTTATGTTTGGAGTCAAACTCTTTCACACTGGAATCAAACACGCCAAAGTTTGTTGTTTATGGCTGCGTTTTAGTCATTTTACATTATGTTGATGAGATATTTGCATCTCTTCCAGAAACAGTGTCAGAACAGTAGTTTGCGCAGACAATAGAATGCACAGAGATCAGATTTTACTTATCTATCCTCAATTACATCCTCCAGATTGCTAGTGTGGCTTAATAAAATATGTGTAGGTTTGAGGCTGTCGTCATTAATTAACACACAAATCTGTGGTCCTCCATAGGCCAGAATGTTAACAGAAAAAAGAAAGAAAAAAAAGAAAGTCTGAAGTTTTGTTTACGTTCAATGCAGGCACTGGGTTAGATCATCATGACGCATTTGGTGGTGCATTTATCATTACCGCTTAACCGAAATTCTCCAGAACTTTACGTTGTTCAACGTGAAGCACATTTACGGCAATGAAATCAACATACACAGAAAAGAAGATCGAGACAATAAATGGAATCATGAACACAGAGGTAGCATGTTCACATACATACTGTATGTAAATTACAGTAATCACACTGCTGCTGTATCATGTGCACTATATGAAATACGCTGTCAAACACTCACAAAAATGAGTTTGAGACTGTGTCTAACCATAAGACAACCTGGTGGGATTAATATCAAAAGCAAACATGTTCTCAACAATTAGCAGCAAGCTAATGATTTGCCTATGGACGAAGTCATGATTTCATGGAGGAGACAACAAAAGGAGCTGTCAAGAAGGATTTCCCCCAAAAAACTCTAAATAATCTGAAACATGTAACAAACATTTTTCACATCAACTTAAAAGCAATATAAAACATCTGGAAGGCCATCTTCTCAAACAATGTATCCCAAATGAATTCATTAAATGCATGTGAAGAAAAATGGATTTCATGTGTCACATGTGTCGGCCATACGAATCTAATATTTAAGGCCAAAATCTGTCTGAGGACAAATCTGATGAAGGGAATGAAATGTGATGGTTGTGAATGTATGGTTTTCAGAAGAGACATTCCATTTACAGCTTTGCAGCCTGCTTTGGTTTTTGTCAACCAAGCACCTTTAGGTGAACGTGTGGAAAAAATATACACCTTACAATGTACACAAAAAACGACAAAAAAGGGACACTGATGGCTTACTGCATGCTGTGATAGAGGCCCTGGAGCTCACTTTCTAAATAACATCTGAAAAGAACTGAACTGAGGGATGAAATAACAGCAGCTGAGAAGATTGAAAGAAGGCACCTGCAATCTGCACACCACTGCATTTTTGCACTCAGCATTGCCCTCTTATTCTATCAGCGGTTCTTTCTCTTCTACGTAAATTATTGACTGGCTAATTTGGTCGGCGGGCCCCTGTGAGACTCCGCAGCATCGGCCTGACAGCTTTATCTGCTCGCCTGATCCCGGTGACAGCCGTGTTCCGGCCGCGCGTGCACTTCTCTTTGTGTGTCCGTGCGTACATGTCGGGTGTGTCCTGCATGTGCGTGTCATGTGTCTGCATGTCAGCAGTGGCTGCAGGGGTTGGAGGATGGGTGGATGGGTGGGTGAGTGTGTGTGGGGGGGGGTGTCTCATTCTCGGTTGCATTAGCACAGGAGCGGGACTGGGACACATCAACATCTTAATCAATATGCGAGAGTCAATTACTGGGGAAGCGCGTGCTTAAGCAAGATCTGATTATTGGGTTCATGTTCAGTCCACCAAATGGACCCAATCAATGCGACGTGATATGTGCTGTAGGCCCCCCCTCTTCCATCGCCTCCTGTCACCTCAGCCTCTCCCCCTCCGCCCTCTCACATTCCTCGTGGACACTTGAAGAAAGGGAGGGAGGCTGATCAAAGTGACAAAGAGGAAGGATTTATGCTCTGGTGCAGCAGCTAAAGGGACCGTGCTGAACTTGTCCAGACAGCACCGGAGGACCGAGATGAAAAGGCTGGCGCGGCTTCAAGCGGCCTCAAAGAACCCTAAAATAAGTCATACATGGACATGATTTAGGAAGATGTAAGAGAGGGGGAGGAAAAAACAGCAACAGTTACACTTTCTTCAACCAAGATCACACTTGATTTGTGAGTTTATTCTGCGGCTTCTTGGGCTTCTTTTCATCACGTCAATCCAGCTCTGTGCTGTGATGCCCGAACTTCTGCACCTCTTCCTCACCACGCTGGCTCAATGAGGAGTGAGACATTAGTGCAGAGACCTGCTGTCCTGCCTTTCAGGGGCTTTGTCTTTTTGGTTTTAGATATTGTGGGTGTTGTATTTTGGGTTATTTTTTTTCCTTCTCTCTCTCCTCATCGACTTTTGGTTGTCATATTTGTTTTTATTGTAGATCCGTTTGGTGTGCTGCTGCTGCTGCTGCTGTCTATAGTGCATCAACCCATCAACTTTGCCGGGCTTCCGCACAGAGAAGCCCCGACACACCCGAGGCCGCTCCGTGGCGCAGAACCCCACCTCCCTGTCAGGCCTCTCCTCCACTTACCTGAATGAAGAACCACCTGGAAAGGGGATGACACAACAAAGGAAGGACAGCGCGAGGGAGGGATGCGGGTGAAGCGAGGCAGGGTGGTAGGGAGAAGATCAACTAGGCAAGAAATCAATAGCTCACAGATTTTTAACTAAGGTTTTTTTTCCTCTCACTCTCTGTCTTTTTTTATCTCTTAAGCTGCCAAACATCACCAGTGAAACTTGCACGAGGCAGCCATTGCCAGAGGGTGAATCATAGCAATATTGATTTGATTATGTAAAAGCTTGGTGGAACCTCAAGCCAGATGCAGAAATAACTCCTCACCTAGGTCCTGCGGGAGAGTACGCACACTGGGTTGGAGGAGAAAGAGAGAGACCGAGAGAAAGACGGGAAAAAATGTTAAAAACTGCTGCGGATAAAGGCATAATCACCTCCCTCACAGTTGAAACGTAGTATTTTTTATTTTTTTTTTCAATTTCAACAACAATTTTTTTTTTCTTTTTCAATTGTGGCACACCGCCTCACATTTCCCAGCTTTGTTGGATGATAATTAACATCATTCCAGCGCTCCACTGAATTAGGAACTGACAGTTGTGAAGCTTTCAGAAGAATAGGCAGATCGCGCACGTGTGTGTGTGTGTGTGTGTGTGTGTGTGTGTGTGTGTGTGTGTGTGTGTGTGTGTGTGTGTGTTGTGTGTGTGTGTGTGTGTGTGTGTGTGTGTGTGTGTGTGTGTGTGCTCCCAGACATTACCAACGCAGGAGAGAGAAAAAGAAAAGGCGCATCATGCTTGGATTCTGATCTATGGCACCCTCTTCTGGACCACCAATTTCCGAGTATAGAAAATAACAAAACTTTAAATTTAAATTTGATTTTCTGGTTCACCAATACTTATGGACAAAAAGACAAATATAAACAGCGTTAAACATATTTTTTTAAGACTAGATGTCTAGACTAGATATTTTAATGTAAAGAGGGAGAACGCTTGCGTCCGTATTTGCTATAGGATTTGTGATTCTCATATAAAATTTGTCAAATCATTTTGCTGGTGTAAGCAGAGCCAGGTTGGATGCAAAGTGACCCCGGGGAGACACTAATTGGGCCACCTTTATTCTACAGAACATTAAGGGGGGGCCTCTGATCACAGGGTCTGTCTTCAACTGGCCTAAATTCTGATTCCACCTCAGCGATCTCCTCTTCTCCTCCTCCTACACTGGGATGGCTGAAACGTTGTGGCCAGTGCTTGTAATTGGCTTGGGCTGGTATCTCATGTAAAATACTAATCAGATCACATGAGTGGTGGGAGGGTCTTCAAAGGGAGATGGGGTTTCATGGAATCTATTTGAGCGTGTGATTAGGTGGGTATAAAATGGGCCAGAATAACAGATCTCATTAAACTGGACTGTGAGACGACCAGGGCTTCTTTTTTTTCCTTCTTCTTAAGCTTTCACTTTGCTCATCTGGACCTCTGGTGAATTTTAAAAGGCATGTCTCGATACAGAAATAAAAAACAGAAGGGTCTGAAACAGATTATCCCATGTTAACTGTAAAAATAAAAGGGGGGCCCATTTAAGGCAACAATTAATGGGATTAATAAAAAGCTTATAATAATAAAAAATTTTAAAAGGTGAGTTTAAAGGAATGCTGAGGTGTTTTTGTTCCTTACATCTTTGTATATTGTTTGCATTCATTCTCAGGAAAATTGAAAACCTGCATTCTGAACCGACTTTGTCCCGAATTGAATTTCTCCTTCGCTCCAAATGATTAGGTATTAATGTGATTTAGTGTGAAGGAATGCACGGTCTCTCCTACCTAACTAGCATCGACTGCTAAGAGTAAATATCAATTTCAGATGCACATAATCATATTACCAGGCTAAACGGCATTGATTTTTGACTTGCATCGAGACAAAAAGAAGAAGAAGAAAAAAAAGGCCTCATGCAAATAAAATAAAAGGCGTTTCAACAAAGATGAGCAGCACAGAGCGTCTAGAAGACTCAGCGGTTTGAAGTGGGAAGCTTCTGGAACTGTTGTGCTGTCTTTGACTGGTGTAGGTACAGGAGCAGTTGGTGATTACTCCAACACCAGCAGTCCTAATTAAGCTGGGTTTCGGTGAGAAGCCCTCAGTCACATAAGCTCCACCTTCTCAGCAAGGACGGTTCCCATTCATTTCAACGCTCTCCTAATGATCACTCCCACACTGTACTCAACCTCCAAATCACGCCGTGCCTCAATCAGCATATTCCACAATCAATTCTGAATGGATTTCCATTGCTGCTGATTACTTTAATAACTTCAACATATCTATTAGCAAATGTGCATGTGAAGCTATTACTCAGCTGGAGAGAGGGAGGGCATAGTTTCACTGAGGGCCGTCATTGCTTTGCTTAATACTCGTCCAGTAATTCACCTTCCTTTTTATTTCCAACACAGTGGATTATGAGGACAAACACAAACCACTTGGCTTATAGCGTGAGGTGACCAGGCTTTCGCTGCTCTGTCCACAAAGACCGCCACCACGTGCTGAGTGAACAGATCTCTCATTACATCAGCATTTGAGCTTTGCAGAGTTCACACACACTCCCGTCTGTGCAAACTCATCTAATGACTTCCTCACACAGATTGAAAAAGTCACCATTTTATAGGGAAATAAAACCTTAGAATGGGAACATTTCTTGGCCGCAATCCCACCCAAGACATGTTTCGCCCCCTGAGAACCCGCCTGATATATGAACTGCTAAAAAGGTTCCTGCTAAGCTATATAAATGTTCATGACAGCTGAAAGCACTGTTGGAAAATATGTTGCACAAAATTATCTTTTATTTTGTCTCTGAAACATCATCACTCATCGAAAAATGATGGATGAAAAATGAGATGGCGGATCGCAACATGCATCTCCTTCAAAACTCACGAAGCGATTGTTGAACGACAGTGCGTTTTTCTCATGTTTTATAGCGAGGGACCCATTACTCATGGATAACAGGCCATAACCAATCACCCAGGGTGCACAGTCACCACACAGGGGTCCATCCAGCGATGGTTTATGTCACATGTGCAACATATGAATATTTAAGGAGGCTGAAAAAGATATTTTCCTCAGCTGTAGAATGACTTCACATCGTGTTAAATTACTATAAAAGGACAGTTATGGAGGGGGGGACTTTACTCAATATTCATGCATCATTGCCAGCACACACAAACACAGTGGCTGCATTTGTCTTGCCTGCTGATAGGAGCAACTGCAGAGTGTCATAAAATGCGCATTTGTCACGGTACATAGCGATTTGTCAGGAGGCCATCATTCATTGTTCATAATGCGCTCCCTCTCTTTGCCGATCCACAGACGTTAATGTTGTTTAAATGCCCAACGGAACCGTGCTGCACCAGATAGCATCCATCTCCACCATTCAGTCAATCAGTACCTGGGAGAGCCCTGGAGAGCCCCTGTATTAGGCCAGTTAGGGTGCTTTCTGGTCAAGTTAAAGGATTAAGCCCTCCTCTGCGAAGCCTCAGTGGAACGAGCCACAAAAGGAGGGTAGCATCACTGATAAATATTGTTTTTCTCTGGTGGTTTCGAGTATGTTCCCCGCTCCTTGGACACGTGTTAAATGTGGTTTGTGTCTGTTTGGGTGGTGTCTGTGCTTCGAAATGTAACATTCTTGTGTATTATTACACTAAAAGAGGGTCTGATGTGTTGAGAAAAAAATTCAATTTTAAGGGAATCCCATTAGCAGTATAGATCACACACTTCTTGTTAAGGAAACTTGAGGGGCCGTCAGCAACTGCTCCAATCCTCACATAAGGCAAAATAAAAGCACTGTACAAATAACAATAAACTTTGGATAATGGCCTCAGGATGCCAAAGAAATCCCCCCCTCCTTTTTTTTAAATTGTGGTTGCATTCGCCTTCACCGTTTCATGTTCTGAGGTCGGGCTTTTTAAACTTTTCACAGCTGTGTAAAAGGGAAAGGGACAGCATCCTGAGGTGCTCGCAGGCATTGGATGAGGGAGCGACTGTGCCAGCTCCCAGGACTTGGACTCATTAGCCGCTTTAGTGGTGAAAACATTCCCTTAAATGGTGGTGAGGCCATGTGCTGGCAGGGACCCGCTATCGCCTTGTTTCAATTACACAGAATCAAACATCGCAGGTACGGGAGGCAAAGGATCATTGTTGAACGAGGGGAAGGGAGGGAGGACGCGGTTTACGAAATGCCTGCCCTGTTCCTCTGTGAAACCTGGCCTCGTTTTACTCAAACACCATTGTAAAAGTTAAGAAAGTGATATGTTGGCAAACAGTTGTGTTTTGAGTAACAATGTGATTTCTTTAATCTTTAGCAAAACTATTTTATGTGGACTTTAATGGCATGGCCGCTTTGATTGTGTTCGACCTGTCAGCCTTGTTAAAATGTCAGAACAGGTTGGAGCCAGATTATACGTGTCACTTCCAACGCGAACGTGTTTCATTATGAACGCTGGGTGGACGTGACTAAAATTTGGTCCAAATTTAAGAGAGTCTGAAAAATAGCTAGTAATGGTGTGACAAGAAATGAAGCTCTTTTTCCCCCTTCTGTGCAGCTGTCGCATCAGAGCAGAAATCCAGAAGAGGATTAAACAAAATAGGGAAGCAAAGCTGTAGATTCCCATTTATGCTGTCCTGCACTGTACCCCATCCCTCCCCGCCCCGGCAAACTTGTTAATTTTATGTGAACAAAGTCCTGCTATGACATGGTTATAAAAGTTTATAGAGTGTCTTGTCAGCTCTTTAGCCACATCACTTATACGTTGCCATGCCATCTAAAATCAATACCATATTTTTCTTCCAATAAATAATGTAGCCCTTTTTCAGGTCCAAATGCACACATTGACAGTTTGCTGCAATTAGAGGGCGGCGGCAGAAGTAACTGATGACAGTCCCTCCCTCCCTCCCCCAGGCTCACTTGGGGATCAGCAGAAAATGAAGACGCAGACATCACTTTGTCACCGACTGAGGGTGGACCTGGAAATGACTCCTAATGGAAAAAGGGCTCGCTGAGCCACCACTGCGTCTGCTGCTCCAAGCAATTTCTCCGGGCCAATGGACCAGCCCCAGTCAGTTTCCAGCTCTCTTTATCTAAGCCTTTAATATGCTCTGGGCAGCCTGCAGCAACCGCAGGCTGAGGTCAGGGCGTCTCAGTTGCAGGAGTGAACGCTTGTGTGCCTTCACTTGTGTGTTTGGAGATTGTGCAACAGTATATAGTAAAACAAAATAAAAAACACTGAGTTAAATACTACAGGGTAAAAAGAATTAAATAAAATGAATTATTACAAAGTCCAAAAACTAACACCAAACACATGCTTCCATTATTATGCTTTCATGTAAACCTGTGTGGATTAGCAAACTGGGGGCCAGTATCGTACTTAAGTAAAGCCTCTGAGAAATAGATTTTTTTTTGTCTGCCATACTTCATTTCTGTCCAGATTCCCAAAGCAATTGTACCTCTATGACCAAATCTTGAGGTAGTTCCGGATAAAACTGCTCCAGCCACTAGGGATGCTGTGTACGCTTTTCTGGTTTTCCGAGATGTTTTATCTACCCCCTACGGCTCCTGAGATTATACCTCACAAAAGGACTTTTTTAGCTCTTAAATTACTTGAGGAAATTCAAAAGAGATAAAAGTAAGTACCAAAGCTGTCAGAGATTATGTGCTGTGCTCGCGGATCTGAGGGCACTTTGTTCTGGGACAAACTTTCTGGAATATCCGTTCGGAGGGAGCGACGGAGACGGCAGAACGAGTGTCACTGCAACGTGCAGGTGTCTCCAAGTGATGGAGGGAGCTCTGGGAAACATTTATATCTCAAATCCACTTTATCGACCCTGGCCCTGTCAGAGCAGAGCCAACAGTCGTGGGGGATTGGAGGAGAACGAGTGGCTCCTCGCACACATGCTGACACCGAAGGAGCCCGCGGCACTCACTCTCCCGCCACAGCTCTGAAACTCTTTATGGTGATTGTTTTATCAGCGTTCCTGTCCCTCCCCCGGGAAGCTGAAGACCAGGGAGGATGACCCTCATTTTCTGAAAGCAAAGTGTTCAGTATTGATCAGTAGGAATGAGCTGCTTGTGACACGGGTTAATTTACTGCGCCCAGGAAGGTTCATTGTTTCCTGTCGTTCCTGAACTCATTGCGCTGACCTTTACCGCTCTGTCTTGTCACACGCCGAATGCCTCACGTGGACGCATACGCAGGGAGAAGGATATGCAATGGTCTCATCTACACTGCTCACTCGAGCGGTGCAGAAAGCAAAGAGGGAGGCACGTTGACCACTGAAAATGATAAAAATAATGACAAAATGGAGGAGAGGATTGAGCGACAGAGACTTGAAAAATATTACCAAAAAAGGGAAGAAGAAAAAAAATGTAGATGTATCCTTTCCTTGCTGGTCTGTGATAATTCATCGACTGTGCAACCTTCCATCTCATCCATCCAGAAACTGAAAGGAGTTCAATATCCAAACAAGTTTAGGTAAGATAAAATCAATGTCCAATTCATAACCTGTGTTTGGCGTATTGGAAATGACAGAGGTGAAAGGTGAACGTCTGCGGGTGAAAAGGCCATTTTAGTTACACCCAAAGGTCAAAGCCTTAATGTAATGTTCAATTGCAAAACTTATTAGGGGCATGGCCTAACAGACAGCAAAGCCAAGCGGTAATATCACTTTACATGCTAACTACCGCAGAACACAGAACAACAGAAATGCACAAATATATACAAATAACATGAAAGCAAACAGAAAGCTTTACAACTTGACCGAACTGATTGCTTGCCTATATAGTTTTCATTGTCTCATGTGGGAAAATTTGCAAATTCCAAGTAAAATGTGAAATCATTTACATTTGGTGAGGCAAGATTCATCCCAAGCTTCTTACTTTCTTACATTTTATAGACAAATTAATCATTTTATTCAGATGAGAGTGTGCAGATGCATCAGTAGTAAAAGCAATCATCCTGACAGAAATCCCACGTTGGGCGACTTATTAATAATCAGGTTTTGGTGGACAATGCTTGAAAAATCTATGGTAGGATAGTTCCTCATATACTAAGTTGGGGAAAAATCTAGTCCAAAAAGCATCAAAGCACACAAGCACAAAAGTGTCTCTTGAGTCACAATCACATTTGGTTAGCACCTCAGTTGTTTTTTTGGTTGTTTTTTTTATCTTACATACTTTACACAGGTTCTCAGTGCTCAGGGTTGAGGCTGGGAGGTAATAAATCTGTGAGGTGTCATCTTGCTCCCCTCCTCTAAGCCTGGCATCTGCGAGCGCTGTGCCACTTCTGATTAGTGCCGCCTTTCCCTCCAGAAAGCCAGCAGACAGGAACAAACTGATTACTGCCCATCTTCGGGGGATTGTCGACACCTAACAGGAGGATTACATTAACATACTAACGGGCGTCCCTCACCTGCAACCCTGCTAACCTCGCCTCTACGCCCCTTTTATTTTTTCATTGGGGGTGTGGTGTATTTCATCTTCAGATGGAGAGCAAATAAATAAGGAAAGGATGGTGATTCCCCCTCTCTCCCGAGGTGCCCGATCTGTCATCGATGATAGGTGAAGAGGAGAGGGGGTGCCTTTGAAGTTTTTCCGACATAAAAGGCGCAAATAAACGCAAACACATCCTTTCAGCTACTCACATGAAATTAGGACTCGTAGAAGACAGGGGTAGGAAGCTGGCCTCCGCAGCCACACCTAATCACCCTGACGGCAGCAAAGACTCGAGTCTCCGCTCTACTGGGAACATCAGAATCAAAAATGAAGATGGGGAGCGTCTTTTTTTTTTTTTGAAGAAGAAAAAGGGTACTTTCATCCGCCTCAGCTACTTTTACACAATTTTTAACCGTGGCAAAACAAAACAATAAACTAGGAAAAGTTCTGCCACCCTCTGACATACATATGTGTAAACTTTGACTTGGTTGATAAATGCAAAGGCTGTGATGGATATATTTTTAGGATTATCCTATAGATAACTACATGTAATAATATGGATCAATTACAAGGTGGAACAGGATAGTCGTTCCTACGAATGTCCTTAGAGCAATAGTGATGGTGATCAGGACTGTAAGTGCACAAGGCTTATTTTACATTAGCTTTTGTAGCTCTGTGCCGGACAACATGAGCTAACTGCCAGTGGATAAGGGGATTTAGAGATTCAAAAGAATGGAAATTTAAAAAATTAATGGTGGAAAGGATTCGGCTTCATGTTCCAACAACTTATGAGAGGAATATAAAGAGTATAAAGAGTCAAGGAGACAAATTGCTTTTTACAATAAAGCGATGGTGAAAGGGAAAAAAACAACCTGTGAATATTTAATGGATGCCACACCCTCTTAAAAAAAAAACAAAGAAAAAACAAATCAATATGATGGCAGGAAGCATAAAGAGATTCATACTGTGGCGCTGAGGCAGGGAAAGGAGGCAGGACAGGTGTTGGCGGCACCGAGTTTAGGTTTATCTTGACATTTCTGAAGGTTAAAAGATTGTAACTGTCTATCCATGTCAATCACTTTGCTCAAAGGTCACAGCAAGTCTATTTTTCATTAATTATACCCTCACATGTCTTGAGACATCTAACAGTTTCAACTCCCCAAACAAGGGCCTCTGAAAGGTTGTAGACAGGAATACATACATAAATTGATGATATATAATTTACACTTGATCTGATTTCATTTCAGACACTGATTTTTATTTGCTTCTTGTAATTGAAATAAACATGTTCATTATTGTACTTAATGAATACCGTGTTGCTTGACTTAAAATGCTGTGCATTGTCATGTTTTCTGATGACTAAGGTTTTGAAAAGACACTGGAAGTGAGAGCAGATGGATTACTTTAATATCCACCTGAAGTGTCAAAAAGCTACCCAAGAATGTGTTTCTAAAGCCCCTTTTTGTTCACCAAAAGATCTAGCTTGAACTTCAATGATATGGACTGACACAAACACAATACATAACACCAAATACGAGCATCTACAGTTTATATAAATGTACGACTTAAATTTTACTCTGTCAGGAACTCGGTGGGTGGACACAATGATGCAGCAGCACACAATAGCAAGGCAGTTCTCAGTGTCTTTATTCAACAGCAAGGAGACACAGGTGAGACACATTAGGGACGTTACCTCAGGTGGGAGTGACTGACTGATTGAAGTCATCTGTTCTTGTACTTGACACATCACCCCAAGTGCAGAACACTGTTTACTGCCTTGCAGTTTATGTAAGTTTAAAAATGAATTGTACTTTTATTTGCGTGAATACAAAGAGTACGAATCTCTTCATCACACACAGACCAGAAGAAAATCTTACACAGAGACATGCTCTGATTGGGCATGGGCAAGGGCACTCTGGAGCTCTTAAAAACCACTTCACTTGTATTAACTGAGTCCTTTACACCCTTATTGGCCAAAATTTTGATTGTCGTGAAAATTAAAACGTCACAGCTGTCATGTTGCAGCTGTAATTCGGGCTTTTGTTTAACTCAGTGAAGGCCAGCCTCGCAGAGGGGATTTTACAGTATCCCATCCATTACTATGGCCACCACCTTTGACCTACCATGGCGCGCTAAATGCTTTTCTTGTTTTACCATGCCAAACAAGGCTGAAATAACAGCGCGTTTCTACTGCTTGGGGAGCGTGTCAGAAAATGGCACATAACCTAAGTGAACAATAGTACGTGCACTCAGAGCACCTTTCAGAGCATTCCCTTAGCAGGATGCTCCACCGCTGTGACCAAGCCCTAAAGTGAGCGCCGGACTCTTCTGAGGCATGAAATAATAATAACATCCCACTTCCTTCTTCTTGGCGGAGAGCTGCAGAGGAAAGTATGTGAGGGCCTTCTATTGTCACCATCCACCAGAGAGATGCTAGTATCCCCGAGACTTTAATGGGTAAGACAATAGGGCTGGCCTAAAAAGGCTTCTCATTAAAAATTAAGCAGGGACTTTTGTCTCTCACAATATGTGACCATGGCTGCACGTGTGTGTACGTGTGTGTGTGTGTGTGTGTGTGTGTGTGTGTGTGTGTGTGTCCTTCATTGTGTGTTTATGTGACTATAGGGACAGGTAACTGCACTCAGAGCCCATCTTCATCCCCCTCTCGTTGTTTGCCTCAAGTTCATCCCTCCTTCCTACCTTGGGAGAGTTATTTCCTTTTCTCCCAGGTGTGTCACTATCCTCCTTAAACCACCCAACCACATGGCAACTCCTCGAAAAAAAAGAAACGTTAAGGGCAAACCGGATTAACGCAATGCTCGACGGTGCGGGGCACTTAACAAACACTGATGCACTTAAGGGAGCCCACAGAATGATTTGTGACTGAACAAAGAACTGCAGGGATGGAGCCTGGGCATGACCACAGGACTGGTATAATATGTCATCTACTGGAAGACCTATCAGCTCAGCCTACTGGAAAAGGAAGAAACTCCCAAGTGCTGAGGGTACCTTCCATAGTGTCAAGCTTCTGTTCCACTTTTGTGGCTGAAACAAACCTGTTTACATTCGTTAAAGGTTCTCTTGCTCTCACAGAGATACTATCTATGTAAGGATAGTATCTCTGGGACTCAGTATGGGATAAAAACCTTAACGAATTAGTGTACTAACAGTGCTGACATATAGTTGGAATGGCTAACTACATAAACTTAATAATTTTAACCTTAAGCTCATGTAGCTTTGGCCCCATCACCTCCATTCTCACATCTCTCCTTTGAATTGTAGTCAATTAGTATGTGGAGAATTCATAACTGCATATGATTATGTCAAATAGTCCTATTAGCATTCTGGTGGTAATGATTAGCCATGATGCTTTATTAAAACCAGTAGGTTAAAGAGTAGGGCAGGAAGGAAAATGCAGTTAAAGTGAGCTGGCAATTCATTAACTAGGGTTCTACACATAAAAAATGATTTAACACGGCAAATCAGCCAGCAGAGCACATTGTATATATATCCATGATTAATATAGAATGCAACTGTGTTGTACTGCCTTCTACTAATTCTATGCATGCATAAACAGCATTAAATATGACATGGTTATTACTGGGTCACGCCGGGTGACACTTGATGGCAAGGCTTCGTCATTGATTACCTCTCTATGTCTTCTAATTGTTTCTTCAAGGTGCTGTGATCTCGTGTGCAAACAAAGTTCTACGTATGGATTTCTATCCAATTAAGGCTGGAATTATTCACAGGGGGTTCACCCTTGACAGCCTGCAAACAATGACATAAGGCTGGAAAAACATTTTTGAAACAATCAATGAAGAAGAGCTAAATGATGCCGGCTGCATGGCAAAAGGCTCTCTGGGAATCGGCCATAAGGCTCTTAAGAGGTCTGACATCAAGCAGAGTGACACTCACACGCATAAACACTTCAACTGGCCCTGGATCGCGGCGTTTCATAGGCAGCTTGTTCTGCAAGAATTCCCGGTGCCGCAAGAAGGGGAATAAGCAGGTAGGGAGTCTGGACCTATGGGGAACACGGTTCCAAAGGAATGGCTTTATGGAAATGAGGGTTAAAGGGAGCATCGTCCGTCCTCTGATATGGGGCCGATGAAGCGCTGACACATGCCCCCCACCCTCCCCAGTATCCTCCAACAAGAACTCATGTTATATGAGAGGGGGTCACCGTTCACCCTAATCACGGCCGTGACATGACATGCTGTAGGTTGCCCCTCAGTGTTAAATATTTATGTCAGCCTCGCCGTATTGCCTTGATGGCTGTCAGGGCTTTGACACGTGTTCTCTCCCTCTTTTGTACGCCCTCGTTTTGTCTTTCTCTCACACATGCTCACTTACAAAATCAAGAAAACCAATAAAATGGCAGAAAAATAAAACAAGATGCATAACAGAAACAAAAGAGACTGTTGTGTGGAGGTGGACAATAACCAGTCAAATCGACAACTGATTTACAAATATAAATGCATGGTTGTGGAGGTGTTTTTTAATTTTTTCTGATGAATGAAGTAAACGCGTACATTCTGTCACTTTTGACATTGGAATGGAAGTTTTTCACAAATTTAAAAGCAGTTTGAGGTGACTGTGATCACTTGAGACGGAGTTCTCCTCCTCTCGTCTTGCTGGCTCTCCCATGATAGGTGTCAAAGATATTCTAATGAATGTCAGAGTACATTTCAGGGGGCCATGCTCCGTACAAACCACTGAAGTGGCCCATCTTATGGGGCTGTGAAACCCCGACATTCTGAGTTCCCCACCACCCTCTTCATGTTCAAGAGGGTTAAGAAGATTAATCAATGTCAATGTCTTTTCCCTTTTGAAGCCAATAAGGTGCACACTGTCTGGCCATGCCCAACAGAACATCACTTTGTTCCGTCGCACTGCCGCCCCTCCGCTGCCCTCGCTGACCCCCCAGCAGTCCCGCTTGTCAAAGTCAAGGGGGCGTTTGGCGTTTGGTAGAGACTGGCCTTCCGGATAGCACTCAGCTCCGCCCTGCTTGACCTATTCTCTGATATTTGACCACTCGGTTGCAAGACACTTGCTCTTTCGAGCTGAAATGTCACTGGGGCGTCTTGTCAGTTCATAGACACCTCGGCCTGACAAGCGATTTTACTTTGGTGTGCTACAAGGCAGAAAATACTGGGCCACGGACTTGATGCACACAAACTGTCAGCTAGCCAACAGGGTGACCTGGTAGTGATTCACTGGCCACATGTTGAGACACAGGAAATAAAACCTAGCAGGACTTTGTGTGATTCATTTATTATTACTGAATTCCTACTGTGGTGCAGTGAGGATAATGTGAATTTGTGGTCATTTAATTTTACCTGATGTCATATTTATTTCATATAAGGTGTATCAGTGCAGGAATTTTAATTTTGCAATATAAACATAGCAGCTGAACTAAAACGGGGGCCAATCAGAAATCCAGAACTTATGGAAAGTACTTCAGCTGAAGTATGAATTCTTCTTTGGGGAGAAATTTATATTTTTGGCAATTCCAATTGGAAAGTTTGGTTTTATTAACTGGATGATAAAGAAATTGTTATAGCAATGCGTGTGACAAATCCAGAGATAACCTTCGGCTCGCCCTCAGCTTCCATCTCCTCCCACCTTCCCCCATTCCGCCCCACTCCGTCTTTTGTTGTCATCTCAACAACCTCTATTCGGCTCACCTCAGAGCCTTTTACTAAATCAACATGTACTTCAGGTAAATGAGCAGACACACCCTTCCCCTTCCTCTGGGCGCCAGTGGCATCGCAGCATGAAAGGGAGAGACACGGATTGGAAGTAGCAGTCACATCATTTCTGGTTTGCGCAACCTGCTCAAAGTTTGCAACTAAATGCTTGTCTTCAGTCGAGCTGACAGGGGAGAAGTGGGCGCTCAGTGAACCATGGCCGGGCTGCCATGAAATGACAGGAATCATTGGCATACATTTCAAACAGCCTTGCGCTATCCTATTAAAGTGCCACATCCCCACTTTAAAACAGACAAGAACGAATCCGCTTTGATAGATAGAGACTAAAATGGCTTATTGATTTTCCCATCCCTTTTTCTTTGTTAGGAACTTTGAGAAATTAAAACCTTAACTTATCCCTATTTTCCCTTTTAATTATGAAAGAACAGGTGAAATTAGTAGAAAGTGATCCCTGGTGACATCACAGCATAACATCCATATAACGTAATAAAGACACATTCTCTTCCCATTAATAATTCATTAATAACAGTTCTTGATAAATAGAACTAATAATCAAAATAAAAGGCCATGTACTGATGGAAATAGCCCGTACATTTTCAGTCACCCTTCTAAACTGATACTTGTTCTCAATACTTCTGTGGACTAGGTGAATTTATGCTATTTTGAAAATCTTTAGTTTCCTCCATTAATAGTGCGATTCTTAAGAATGAATTGACCACATAACTGGCAATAAAAAAGTAATTTATTCCACAGCTATTGTTCACAACTTGACTGCTTATTGCCTTTTAACTTAACTGCTTGACTTGAGTCTTTATTGTACATTTAACCCATTACGAGAGGGGAAGTAAGAAGACGTAATGGTCCTTTAAGCAGTTTACAAAGCTGTTAGTAGAGATGCTGGGAGTCATGAAGCAGAATCAGACAGGAGTCCAACATTTGTACAATGGTAGAAATGTTTTAGGAATTAGATTTTATAAGTGTATCTGGTTGCATTAAGCCAATGCTGGGGTTTTAGGTGATACTCGTGAGGTTCGCACTGCACCGTTTATAAGAAACGTTCAGTAAGTGCTAAAGACCAATTAGAGGAACCCTCCAATGAAGCACATCCAACTATTTTGTTTCAAAGAATATTATACGGAGCACTCGCGCCTTTAAAATTCAGCCCTGTGAATTACTGTGATGCATTACTTTATAAATGTTATATGGCGAGATAATTAAATTAAAATCATTATTTCAGAGCTGCCTGAGGCACAGTGCTGTTTGTCCAGTGTCAAAAGGTTCTTGTCTAGCTGCAGGGTTGAATATGAACATCCTTATATCAAAATCAGCTACCCACATTTTGGCAAAAATGCATTACATTAATAACTAAAAGGCAAGTGTGGGAGCCAGCAGACACGGAGTATGACGCGTTAACAAGTCCGCAGGATTAGTCTAATGGGCGACTGTGGCTGGACACAGGCTTAACAACCCTGTCAAATGCTTTGTGCCTTACAGAATAGAGACTGTGTTCTGGCCCATCAGTTTCATAAGGCCTACATTATGGATCGTTGAGTACGTTGAGCAACTCGTGGCACAGCATCTGCTGCCAAGCCTCAGTCCCTCACTGGTCGGCACAAATATCACATAAATGGTCATAACCTGGTGTAAAACACAATGATCTGAGAGCCGTAGCCCCCTCATCTATCATGCAGTCTTCTACAATGAAGGTCTATTTGTCATGCTGGGAGTGGGGCACAGAGTAGCACTTCTGGGGGTGTGAGTGGTACTAAACGCGGGGTCTCATTTCCATCTGACAGTGTGACGGAGATTGAATGTGAGCTGTAGGAAGATAAATGGGCATTTCACAAACCTCCGACACTATCTGAGAGAGCGCTCTGATCCTCTCCCTGGGGGAATCGCTGTAAGGTGAATATTCCAGGGGCTCCTCTGTTAAGTTCCGCTTAGCTTTGTCGATAAGTTACCAGATCCACACTTTGGTTTCATATTATTTTCACATGTATTTTTCCTGTTTTATTATTTATTTGTGTTTTTATTTTTTTAAAGTATTGTTGGTGCTTTATTCAAGACATTTAAAGAAATAGGGTCTAATACAGTGAATCGCTCAATTCGAATTACGACACTACAACAGGACATTTTAATTTATGGTATATTCTCCAAAATAATCCTCAGTTGTGACAGAGTAAGGAGAGAAGGGGATAATTAAATGTAATTGTGTGTCAGTATAGTGTACTACACATGCAAGTGTGGTGTGTGTGTGTGTGTGTGTGTGTGTGTGTGTGTGTGTGTGTGTGTGTGTGTGTGTGTGTGTGGCTCTGTGTGTCTGTTTGCATGTGTGTATGTGTGTCTCCCTCTAACAGCCCCAGAGGCCCTGCTTTAGGCCCGGTGACAGGGCTCTGTCTCTCAGCCACACTTGACTGGGTCCCACTGACACTCAACTGTCAAGCTGGCGAGCCCTCAACCACCGCCCTAACATGCTCTACAGCTTCACCCAATTAACTTGCTTTCACTTGACATCGCGGCAAAGAGCTTCATAATAGGTGGTCAAGGTGCAATGTGTCTGCTTTGCCCCTCTCTGACGACTAACGGCGCGCATACACACACATTCAAGTGTTGCCCCAACAACTCCCCCCCCTTTCCCCCCATATCTCTCGGTACTTTTGTGCCTGTGTGGGTCTAGCAGGCTGCCCCTGCCTGCTCACTGCACTGTGACAGTGAGAGAGCATTGATCCAAGCGAGGGGGCTGCACTGAGGTACAAACAGGCTTCCATGGTTACCTATGTGTACTAATCCTGCAGCAAAACCTCTCACAATAAAGCATAAACATGCACATGGAGACATGTGCCTGCATGAATGCTAGTGACCTGGACTCAACATGCACCCATGCATTTAGTTTGGTGTGTGTTTGACGTAGGTGTGTGTGTGTGTGTGTGTGTGTGTGTGTGTGTGTGTGTGTGTGTGTGTGTGTGTGTGTGTGTGTGTGTGTGTGTGTGTGTTGTGGAGGATTCCGTAGCTTTCTCCATCTCTGTTTCTCCCTCTTTCTATTAGGCATTCACTAAGTTGAACACCCAGCCAGACTTGGTGAAGGCAGGAAAGTGATTTGACCCCCGACTGCGCGTTTGGGGAAGTGGGTCTTGAAGCATGTCAGCTATGCTCAGGCTCCACTTCCCCTCTGTGTCCTTCCTATTTTTTCCCTAGTGCCAGGCCTAAACTTTGAAAACATCCACCTTAATAGGACCTAGTCGGCGAGAGCTACTCTTCCATCTATCAAACTGTGATCCAAGGTGTCAGCCTGGGCCGGCTTTGACAGAATGTCTCCAAACGAACAGTACAATGGTGTTTTCCTCCCAAGCACCCGGCTACTCTAGTGTAGCTTCTTGGCTGCCAGGCCTCCCCATCTCACTACACCACCTCTCCCCCAGTTCGCCTGCTTGATTTCACCTCATAGAACACCTTGCAACAGTGGGCTGACTGACAGCCACAAGCCAGCCTAATTGCACTCTTTGGCAATTTAGACTACGTTGGGTTGTTACTGTCTCTCATCTTAAGATGACCCTCCAGGAGCCAGAGGAAATAAGTCATCTCATTATTAGCAAATTATGAGGCCTTATGAAACACCCAGGTCTCCAGCGATAAAAGTAAAAGCAGAAAGATCATTTTTTATAAATTTCATGTGCAGTACTTGAATTCCAGAGATAAAGTTTTACAGGCCTGCAGTGATTCGACACAAAACAAAGGCCTCATACCCAAAACTCCAAATGGTGCATGCAGAGAAAATAAATATTGGACTTAAATTCCCACAACATAACAACCCCCGCTACATCCTTTTCTTCACGCTGCCCAAAATAATACAATTCATAGCTGTCAGGCCCTATGGCATCTAAAATTTGAGAAGCATCGATCGAGGATATTGACCATTCATCAGATGCAACTCCCCCTGTCTTCACACCGTGTGCTGAAATTATATCTGCCCTTCCTATTAAACAATAGGCTCCCCAGTGATCCGCATTACTGCATGATAAGTAAAAACAAATATGTGAGTTGAAAATTAGCATCAGCAACTAGAAAACATGAATAGATTTGTTCCAATACCTAAAACAAAATGGAAATTATTGAAATGATAATGAGGATATGCATTATATGCAATTATACAGCCTCATTTAGTTTGAATTTTGTAACATTTAATGATCCCAAACCTTTACTCATTCAGCTGTGCCCCCAGGCATGCTGTTCACTGTAGACATCCACTCAAAAGACAGAGAGTAAAACACAAGACTCTGAAAGCTGACTTTGGAGGTCTAGGTGTTGTTTAGTTTAGCCATCTGATTTTGCTGTTGAGTTTAAGTATTAATACAAAGTTAGGGCTGCGTTAGCGCATTCGAACAGCCAGAATCTCTCTGATGACTTCCACAGCTGAGGATTTGTCCAATAAATTAAAAATAACACACTTCGCTCTGCTCAAATCTCAGCTTCTTTTGCACCTCGGACTATTTTGGGGGAAAATACAGTCCTCTCTCAAGGCACAGAGTCAACTGGAGAATAGGCATGAGGTTTCATCCAGGGTTTCATAGTACATCTGTGCTAAAATATAATCCTGGTCCCAGCATCTCGCTCCTGCTCGACCAAAAGCAGCCCTTTGGCTGTTGGAATAGTTTGTCATTACATTTGTATTAAAGTATTAAAGTACTGTGGATTACCAAAAGGGGGAGGCATGCATTCCAGTGTGTGTGTGTGTGTGTGTGTGTGTGTGTGGGTGTGTGTGTGTGTGCACTAGGATGCACTGGAAGGGGCTGTTGGTGGTTCTTGCCAGCGCTGTTTAAGACACATGCGTAAACACAGACATGCACACACACACTGATGTGCACACATATCCTTGTGTGTGTTTTTGAGGACTTTTATTGACGTAATACATTCTCCAGCTCTTCCCAGAACCCTAACCATCACTACTAAACCCCAAACCCCAACCTTGCCCACTACACAATTCTAACTTTAACCATGAAACCTAGTCTTAACCCTCAAAGATCCTTTTGCAGTTCTGAAGACCAGCACAAATGTCCTCACATGTAAAAAAGTCTTCCCTTGTGTGTGAAATTTTCATCTCGGGCCTTACTGTGACTCATGGACAGATACACACACACACACACACACACACACACACACACACACACACACACACACACACACACACACACACACACACACACACACACACACACACACACATGCACACACAGTGTACAGTAACTGGCCTCAAGGACATGTCTGTGGTTTCACCATCGAAATAGTCACTTTGGTCTTCTCTTTAACATAATATCCACGAGAAAAAGCTCTGGCAGAATATTATTAACACTTAATCATCTGCTCTGACCTTAATGGTTTCTTTATGATAGTGTGGAAACAGCAAAACAGCACCTATGAGTTTGGTTTTGGATCTGGCTGAATCACAGAAGTGTCCTGAGAGAGCATGCAGACACACACACACACACACACACACACACACACACACACACACACACACACACACACACACACACACACACACACACACACACACACACACGTTCAATGGCACTAACAATAGGCCCAACATTCAACACATTTGCGTTGGAATCACGATTTTCCTCCAGCCATCCTCTGAAACTCACTCATGTGTGTTTTACTACTAAAACTGGAACTTAGAGTAAATATTTTTCCAGCAGCCCCTCAAGTGTTACTATCTGTCTAATACTAGATTTTATGATTCATATTTCATGCCAAAGCTGCTTCCTTTTGTGAATCTTCAGTTCATATCAGAATAAGCACTCTGTCCTCAGGAGTATCATTAGACTAAGATAAGCATTTAGCTTCAAGGAAAAGCCTTTGAAATGAAGGCCTCGCTGTAAAGTAGCTACATGGAGGGAAGGACTCATTATTTATTGGAAAAGAATGCATCTAGAGTTTGGGGGGGGGTTACATTCAGCAGTTAGTTCATGATCACAGAAACCACATTGAGCATTTCCTGCATCCTAGTAAATCAATTAATGTAAATCTAGACTACATTTGAGAAAAGTTAACGCAGCTAACTTGGCTCTTAATAGTCTGCTAGCCTGTTTTATTGAGGCAATGAATGCAACTGGATGGGGAAAGAGGAGAGGCGTGTTGTAATGGTTGTTGTCACCGAGAAATGTCCTCGCCACCACAAAGTGCTGAACCTGAGAAACCCGAGAAGAATTTTCCAAAATCCCCTTGCTGCTGCCAGGGTATCTGGGGGGATATTCTGTGTGCAAAACATATAAATCTGGGTCCAACGGTTTGCGTGCACACACTGCGAGTTTTTCAACACACACACACACACACACACACACACACACACACACACTGCCCGTTGCTGCTCGCAGTGTTGATTGGCTCTCAGTAACACTGTGATAACACACTCTGAGTGGGACATAGTGTTGACCTGCTTTGCGTTTACCAAGTTAAATTAAGAATATCATGTCATATTTATTACGAGGCTCAGGAGAATTAGTCAAACATCTCAGCTATTTGCAGGAGGTTTAAATCTGGACGACTCCTGATTATTGTTAAACACAGATGGGGGGAGCCAGAGAATCCTCGGCCGTTGTTTAGTTAGTTGTCTCCGTCATTTAACAGTTGTGTTCCATGGTCATGCAACGATTTGTTTTTAATTTACTTTCTCTTCCCACAGCTTACATTATCTCTCCATCTCTCATCTTGTTATGTGCATGGAGGGTGGGTGCAGACTACTTGTGAATGAATGTGTGTTCTTGCGGATTTATTTATTTGTTTCGGTCAACCACAAGCCAGCAAGCTGAAGACAGGCCGCCATTTTGGGTAAACAGTGGTGAAACGCGAGGGAGAGAAGGGAGAAGAAGAGAACAGAGGTGAGAAAAGGGAGAAGAAATAAAGGATGTAATGATTTAGAGGAACAGAACAAGTTTGTTGGAGAAAGACAAGCAGCACATGTAACCCCATCCCCACCTGGAGCCTGTCGCCTGGAATTTAACACCAGCTTTTACATCTCAACAGGAGGAAAATTACATGTAGGAGGGAGGGATGTCACAGAAAATACTTTCCCCTCCTTCTTCATGTCAAACACAGGTCTGCCTGTGACTTGTCACCTAAGGGACACGTTAACATCCTCCCAGTTTCCCGCCAGTCACATTCGCTTATATCGCAGCGACGCTCATAACACAAACAGCCTCTCATTCCCGGAGACACTGGCTGCCTTTGTTGACTGCCTCTGGGTCAGTACTGTTGCAGGACCCAGCCTGTCCCCATATGGAAGCTTTTGGTCCCGAGCCCAGTTAGATTTCCCCCTCTGCTTCCTTGATTAAAGCAAGCTGGATATTTCAGCGGAGGTGGGTGAAAGCAGGGAAGGGATAGAGAGGATAATTTTCCAAACCTTGGACACAATTCCAGACATGTCCCACAAAATCATCCCTCTTTCTCTCCCCCGCTTCTCTTCCGTCCTTCTTTCCTCTAAGTTTGAACTTGCCAATGTCCCCCCAGAACCAAACCTGTCCACTTTAACGGAAACAATTGGCAAAGTCTTAAAAGAGCACATAAATCTAAATTAGACCCAAGGATGTGTTGAAAGGGCCCAGTAGTTGCTAACACATTCATGGTCACCAAGCTGGGCGACACAGCGGGAGGGTAAGAATGAGGGACAAAGTCTGCCAGCTGGCTATAAAATGCAGGACCATAAGAAAACGTAAATGTCCAGTCCAATAAAATGACTTTTGTGACTTGTCATTTTTAGGAATTTTTTTTGACAACAAGATATTTTTGTGCAGACACCTACAGCGCAACGCCACCACGTGGGCAGTGATGCTGCTAATCGATATAAGCAGCAGCAAAGCTGATCCATCTGGGCCCGCTTCTTTGCACAGTCCATCAGGCGCAGCCCCAGTGTAACGCTGGTGAGTGATGAGTCAGAATGCTGTGGTTTTTCTGGGGATGGAGAAAACAACAACAAGCTGAGCTAGCCCGGGATTGTGTCTCATGATAATGACATCATGACACAGTGAGTAGGAGGTAAAAAGCAGAACAATAATCATTCATCCCCATCAACCTCTGGCTCTGCTACGCAAACTCTGATTGATCTTCCTTCCCACTTTCTGACAGCCACACTGGAATAAACAACAAGGTAACTCTTAATGCACACATACAGTGAAATAACACAGTGCCGATTAAGATAATATCCTAATGTCTGCGCAACTTTTGGGGATGTTCACAGCACATACTGGGATCAGGGATCTGTACTTGTGTGCACATGCATATACTGTAGCCTGTGTGCACTCGTAGAGATAAGATGAAACTCTAAACTGGCTCAAATGTCTGGCTTTTTTTACTCTGGAGGCCTTAAACCAATTTATACACCAACTTCTTCCACCTCCTCACATGCAGCCCCATGATGTTTAAATTAGAGGGGGGGGAGTAGTGGTGGTGTGGAGGGAGCCCTGTAAAAAAAAGAAGGGGGAAAAAAAAGTTTCCTGAACATAGTAGAAAATTATTTTCTCTGGACAGTTTTAAGAGTCGACATCCTGTGCTGGAGTTCTCTAATCATCACCAGCGCAATTTACAATCAGAACACACAGCAAGCCAGTTCAGACCAGCTCATCTGTTGACTTTGGCCCCGGCTGAGCTTCGCGTCCTGCTCTCCGTGTGTTTGTGTGCCTGTGGGTGTCTGTGTGGGCCCGTCTGTGCGCAGTTGCCACTCGAGATTCGGGTGACTCGACACTGGGCCTTGCACAAGGGTGGGGTGAACCTCAGCGGCGCTTGAGGCGACCGCACACATGCATATGTTCCCTGTCTCTTTCATGAGCACATTTGCAAGCTGTTCTTTTGTTATACAAAAGACACACTCCATAAAATGTCGACTGAACAAACATGGGAATGCACTTGAGCGTGCATGCGTGCATAACTGCGATTTAGGCATAACACCATGCACGAATATGCACGTTCGTGGGAGACTATTGCTCAAGAGAGACTGTTGTAGCACAAATATCTTGAAGTGGACTTTGAATACATGTGCATCACATCGAGGTAAATCTTTACATCTATGTAATAAGAACTGTATAAGCGCTTGATGTGGCCCAGCTCACAGTGCACAGCCCTTGTCTGCATTCATGTGAGTGCCACACTCAGGATATTCTCCCACCCACGGTTCCCTTGGCTGGCCCCCACTAAACCCAAGCCCAGCAAGGAGCTGCTGCTTTGCCGCAGGGCTGAACACAGCTCACTGTGTGTCTGCCCCCTCACAGCCCCAGACTGTCCCGACCAATGTGCTTCTGATTAGGTGGCTTAATTACAGCTGTAAAAACAATGTTGATATAAGCCTCAAAATTGCACTGTGTCAGATACTATTAGCCGTCATTGGACCCCAGCCATTGTTATCCAACTCCCCCGTTTGGACGCCCCCCCCCCCCCCCC
>BJFM01001072.1:107810-127296 GCA_016586285.1 Arothron firmamentum
CCACCCCCACCACCACCCAAGTATGAGTTCATCGGTGTCTTTCGGGCTTGTTTCTGCCGTTGAGCTCTCCCAGTCGTTTCTGGATCTGTGCACATGTTTCCAGTATCCTGCCTGTTTCCTGATTTATTCTTGCCTGCTCTCCGTTGAATGCATTTCCTTGTTTAAGCTGATTTATCTGTTTGTGTCGCCCCATAAGCATTCAATTTAGTTCATTAAAGTGTATATTCAGGCCCAATCCTATCATGTTTACACAATCTTGGCTATAATGCCTTTAAAAGAAAGGGACCATGATTCCATGATGTTAAAATGAATTTGAATATTTGGACGTTGATTCAGGGTGGCAGAGGTTCTGGGTTTCAATCCCCTGGCAACCAGTGACTTTTCTGTGTGGAGTTTGCGTGTTCTCTTCATGTCTGTGGATTCTAATTCACACAGCTTTGTTTTTCTATAGGTGCTAATTAGTCAATGCTAAGGTTGGTATTTGAATGTGGTTAAGAAAACAAAGTAAAGTCAGTTAAGAGGTCTTATGACTTGAATATGACATAACATATGAAAATGGCATGAATCATTTCTTTTTCTCAAAAAACTTTTTTTTCCAGTTTTGTGTTTCCGATGTGGATTTTTCTACTCTAACTCTGTAACCCTTTGAAAGGAACGCCTCCCTCTGGCTCGCCTGGTTACACGGGCATCGTGAGGCGCTTCTGCTGTGTGCTTTTTAAACATCACAACGTGCCAGTCGGCGCCGGTGGCTTGCTGCTCGGCCTATTGATCCGAGCCACCGCATCAAGGTGAGCATGGGCGCTGCAGAGTTCGCCATGGGACCTCATCCTGAAAGAGCTGTCCGTGGCTTTAGGCGATGCCCCGAAGAGTGACAAGTGCTGAAACGACTTCAAGAGGGCCTAACAGCGCCCTCAGTCCTTTCTAGTCCCTGCATCAAAGCAGAGCGCAGCCTCTGGCTGTTCACCCCCTCCTCTGTTCCCCCCCTCAGTCCTCTGGGGTAGCTGGTCCTCTTCTCCTCTCCCAGGTCCATCAATGTCAAAGCATGAGTGAGTCCAGTCAAAGCTCGTCCCCCACACGTCAACACAGGCCCACAAACACACACACACTTGTTTCCCCCTCCTCTCTGAGCTTTAAGTTTTCTCTTTCCCTCTGATGCACAGGTCCCATCCCCTCTGCATGACTGGCCCGTGCTGACAAGTGGAAATCACAGAGATCCTACTGGCAAACGATGGAAAGTGAAGAAGACTTCAGAAATATGTACCCTACAGCTATCGATGTCCTGAACTCCAAGCAAATCCTGTCTGCTTTATTCTATGAAAAAAGTGGTGAGGTATGTTCACAAAAAATTTAAAGGGGGGAGGTAAGAAAAAAGAGATTGCTGGATGGAGTTGTTTTTATATATATATAACTTTCTAAGATAAATAAGTGATTGGTAAGAATGAGCTTTACTTTGCCAAAAGGGACCTTGAGTTTTGCCCTGTGGGCATGGCAGCTTTCATTCTCCTTTTTCTTCCGCTCATATTCCCAGCTGGTTTCCGGAGTTATGATTGAGTTCCCCATATTGGAGTTATATCTAGCAGCCAGACTTGTTTATCTGCCGGGCCTGATAACTGCACGCAGCGCGAAGCAGGAAGGGAGGGCGAGGAGAACAGGAGTGGGAGGAAGATACAGACGGACAGACCTGTCATATATTCTCATCTCCTCCGGTCTTTTCTCATTGATTTGGCGCGTCTTCATCAACGGTCGAACCCGGTTGTGACTTTTATTTCACAGTTGAACCACTGTTGCTGGAGTTAATGTGCCAAGCACGTGTTTGTTAAAATTAAACATCTGAACATGAAAAAAAATGTTGTGTGGACAAATTTGATGCATTCTATTTTCTAGAGTTAGATTTAATAACAGAGTTATACATAGTTTACTTAAATCTAATGTCTCGTAATGGCCTTGAAATCATTTAACGTTATCTGACTTTCAGATTGTCAAATAATGACGCTCCTGTTAGGCTACAACCATTTAACCAATATTGCTTGTGGCTGAATGAGTAAATATATAAATGCAAGCTTAAGTGAGCACAAACACATCACCATTTGTTATCGGAAAATCATTTTTCTTATGGAAATATTAAATGACATTTAAGAGTAAAAAGTGATTTAAGTTAACACCCAGTGTCAAATCCCACTAAAGCGAAAATGTCACAATATCTTGAAGACTGGCAAGGACTCACTGCTGAGTTCAGTTAAAAGGAAACGGAGACAAAGGGAAGGTTGAGAGAGGGGGAGAGAGGAAAAAGGAGTTCCACGGGAAAGTGAAGGGGAGCAAGCAGTGCCTGCTGGACCCTGACTGCGTGCGAGGCCTCAATTATTCATGCGGCAGTGCACATGTCAAGAGCCCACAGACAAGCACAACAGCAAGGCCGAGCGCAAATCAAACAGCGCATCCATGGGCAATGCCCACAATGCACCTGGAGGAACACACCTCGGCCCATTTCTCTGTTGTCTTCAGATAAACAGACAACAAGGCTACCTGAGCACTGCCTGATTCTCCTCAAGAGCCAAGAGCTGCTGGAATCATCCTTGTTTATCTAGGGTTTTCCCCCCCTCCCTTTATTTACCTGCTCCTTTTTCTGCAGAGATCCTCGCGCCAATGGATTCCGTCTTTTCAAGGCTTATTACCTCACTGTTTCATTCACTTTAGCTATCAGGCCTTTAGAATTCTTTAACTCCACTGTCTCTCTTTGCTGGTCCCCAACATGTCTGCATTAAGCACGGTTGTGGTTTGCCTCCTCAATTGCTGGAGGTTAAAAGATGGCTCCAGACTTCTATTTTCTTCTTGTCCTAGTTTATCGACCACCGTCTCACTGTGCTCCTTTTTTTTTGTCTGTGTGTCTCTCCCAAATCTGCTCCCAGCCCTCATCCAGACTTCTTCTAATATTATTATTGTATTCTTCATAACTGAAAAAAAGCATGCAGGTCCAGGAATGCCCGCTAATAATTTCCAAGAAATAAGAAATAATGGCCTAATTAGATTGTTATGAATTTGTCAGAGGTTTCCTGTTTAAGATTTGGACGGGTTTTGGGGCTAAATGGATTTTTCTACAGCTGCACGCACCAATGTTTCCCATCTGGAGGATTGTTGTTGGGGATAGATCTAGAGATCAGAATTGGACTTTGAAATTTAGCTTTTAGAAATTTAAAAAATACAGTGTTAATCTTGAAAAAGTCAGATATTACTCTATTACATTTCTGTCAGTGTTAACCATGTTCTATTTTGTAAGTATAACAGAGAAAAACAAAAGCTCATAATAGCGTGTTTCCCTGTCATTTTTAAGACAAAAATTATTACAAATGAAACACATTTTTGCAATTAATTTTCAGATTTTTATTTTCTGGAACAGCTGATACCCCAGGCACATTGCATTCTTGGATGCTACAGCTTGTAGTTTTTCAGAGCGACGGTGCAAAAAATGTATAATTTCTTGCAAACAGTACATTTCTACTTTTCAGTATCTGAAATCATTCGAGAGCAGGCTTTGATTAATGATGTTAGTCAAAGACTAACGATGTTAGTCAAAGCTTGTCAGAAAGCCTCAATGTGTGAGGATACCTGTGCACATGTTCATTTAGCACAGCTTTATGCTGCAATATTATATATATATATCATATTTGCTTTCCGTGTTTATTGACAATAAAGAAAGAAAACTGTATAGATACGCTGTACTGACTCCTGGTGTATTAATTTTTTTAAAATGATTTGTAAGAAACTTCCAATGAAATGACAAATTAAAGATGGAGGTGGGGGTCTGCTCTGATTAATATTTGCAGTAATTAGCACAGCCTGACTGAACTGCCAGGCTGGAGTTAATCAAAGTCTTACTGTGAACACACACACACACACACACACACACACACACACACACACACACACACACACACACACACACATACACACACACACACACACACCTTTTCCTCACATCGCCGCAAACAAGCAAACTCAAGTAAACACAGTCGTCCACGCCGGTCTGCTGTGTGGCGGGTGAGAGCCAGCGCAGCGGCAAGCTGCCCTGCAATGGCACCAGTGACTGCTTTATCAGCATCACATCATTTATGTTGCCTTAATTAGGTCCCCACGGTTGGAGCTGGCTGGTAGCAGTAGCCGGTCCTGCAAAGGGAGAGTGGGAGGATGGAGAGGAAAGGCAGAGGGAAGGGTGGTCCTCACAGACACAGTCACGCTAACGCGCCCTCAGCACTGGCACCAAACTGAGTCGGGGGCATGTCATAATTAATGTTAGTGAATTATTAATGCAGCTGTCCTTGGTTTGCTTGTGTGCGTGTGTTTGCGGGCTCTTGTGATTTTTGCATGTTCAGCCGCAGCCTCCTGTGATTTTTCACAGCACTAGCATTCACTCCAAGCCGCCTCTTTCAAATTCCTTCTGCAGGGAGGACAAATGTCATCTAGAACCTGGAGCAAAACTCAGCTGCTGCAAGAACCCCACATCAGCCAGCCTACCTGCTCATTAGCTCGGAGCCCGGACCGAGGTCAGAGGGTCAGACGGGGGAGAGTCGCAGCATGCCGAAGCAACGGTGCACAGGAGCCGAAGCACAGGCACTCCGGCAGGCCCCACTGTTGTGTTATTAGCTCACAGGCATGCTACCGAGGGCCAGCACAGGTCACAAACTATAGGATCCACTGCAGCTCCTTGGAGGATGGCACACACACTGTAATGGACACAGATGGTACACTTTGAACAGCAGAATAACAATAAGAATAACAACAGTACACTCAAAGAAAGTGCTTGCAAGATTACAGGAGAACCAACCATACGCTCTTACACACACACACACACACACACACAGAGACACAGACACACACACACACACACACACACACACACACACACACACACACACACACACACACACACACACACACACACACACACACACACACACACATTTCCTTAGCTTTTTAAGTAACACATAATGGTGCAGATATACCACAAATGTCGGGATCTTCTAATGTCTAACTAATAAAATTTCACTTGATCTTACATTTCAATGTTGCCACATTTGTGATGCGTTTTCAGAAAATTAAACCTTTTCACATCCAGCCAGCTGCATTATTTAAGTATTTAAAACAATGAGGGAATAAATATGCTTTTTGAACGCACAGAGCCACAGCAAGTCCTGACAAGTAGAAATTTTATTTTTCCTTTAACACACCCTATACAGAACGTAGTAAAACTCCCCAGAAGACATTTAAATTGCTAATGACCATAGCTTCAATATCATAGAGACAATAAATAATTTAGACAAATGTCCAGCTGGCATAATTCATTAACACGGGCTCAAATCCTCCTTTACTTCCAATCTGCCTAACCTTGAAACACTTTAATCCGTGATGTTAAATGTGATATAATCATAATTATGGCAGCCGTACTGACTATTTAAACCAGATCAAGGACGAAAAAGACCGCAGCACTGATAGCAAAGCTGTAATCTGTGCAAGGCGAGGCTGTAAATGGGCCAAATCCTCCAGGACCAGCGTGGCCCTTGAAGATGAGCTTAAGACTGCTCTTCAAACGTCAAAATAGTGGAAGAGCAAAATACTTTCTGGGGTTTTTTTTTTTCAAACCACCTTTGACATTTACTGTACATATTTACGCTGTCGGGCTTCTGTTGTGTTTTTACTGTAGAATTAATTCATTTTGTCCGACAGCACCGCTGAAGCCAAACGCAACCCGCTGCAACGCCGTGCACTGGTTTTTGTGCAATGGCATCTGCAGCTGTCTGGGCGTTGGAGCATTCTGCATCACTCTTGCATCAGTGAGTTTTGAATAAAGAAATGTTTTCTCCCTGGTGCGTCTCTAGAGGTTAGAGTGTAACCCAGGCCCAGGTGGAGCGAGGGCTCAGGCCTCAAAACATGTGCCTCGGAGTCAGAGTCAGAGCTCATGGGTCACTGAAAGTGCTGTTTGATAGCAGTCTAGGACGAGTCCAGATGACTTTGACCTGGTGTGTGAGCAGTGAAGAGGAGTGATTTTGTGTGCGTGGTGGTGGATGACGGCCAGGATGTGCCGCCCTCCATCTTTGGGCCACAGCAAAGTCGACTGTCAGCGCGCCATCTGCACAGCCACCTCAGCCCGGCTGCTGAAGAACAGGAAAACCGCTGCAAGAATAACAAGTCCAAGAGGCTGGATAAATCAGGTCTCTATCCACAAAAGTCTAGAATCAACATGAAGAATGTCAATGTTTGCTCAGGAGGAGAAAAAGACAGAAAGACGTCTTAAAATATACATTTATTCAGAGTCTGTGCAAGATCAAACAGCAAAATTGATCTTCTCTTCCCTCAACGCTTGCTCCCTCCCTTCAGTTCCACTACTCACCAAGTATTGACTTTCCACACGGGCCATCGCCGTGACGACTCCAGGCTGGCCTGCTGTCACCTCTCCTCAGGCCATAGGGTTCATTTGACTGCCTTGGGCAATGATGTGCTCAGAGCAGAGGACAGAGCCCCATTCACTCTCACACATGCAGACACATACACACACACACACACACACACACACACACACTCACACAACCCACACACACACACACACACACACACACACACACACACACACACACACAGAAAATCATTTACTTCTTTACTGGTCCTTTTTACTGTAGTGAGCAACTTTGTCAAGGACCAATATCACATCTAACGGTCTAAAGGACAATAGAATTAGCCAGAATTCTCTTCTGAATGACAAAACGGATACATTTTACTAAAGATATAGGTGATGCAAAAACTCTCTAATGCAACAAAATAATAGGAGGTATGGGTTCTGACTAAATATTTCATTTATAGAGACATAATGTCATTGTGGGTAGAATAAAGGGCTTCAGACAAAATACAAAAGGAAAATCATCTAAAACCCAAGTGGCTCTCTAATAGATAAACCTCTACTCCATTTTTTTTAAATTATTGTTATTAACATCAAGAATATAGAATAGAATAGAATAGAATAGAATAGAATAGAATAGAATATTTCTGACTGCTGATTGATACCTGTGAGTTGACAGAACACATCTTTTAGTTTGCTATAATAATTTTAACACTATTCATCACTCATCATGCAGAAAGGGTAGTTTAGAAATAATCCCACGGTATTTCACTAATTATGGAAATATTTAAACTTTAGATATTTATGCTAAAAACATATATATTTAAATCACCCAAATTTTTCTGGCTTTGATTTATGTAACCAAAAAAAAGCGTTTTTTTGATGCACAAAATCATTCACATTACAATGCATTTGATTTTTAATTTTATTTAGCAGATGAGGATAACTTGTCTGTATCTGATCTCATAAGTAAAGATGTGCTGTCTGGACGGTGGCTGCATTTGGTCCAGTGGGAAAGATATGGATACAGCAGCTCCCGTGGAGACAGATTTGAGATTGGCTGGAGACAACGATCAATACTGCAGGAAGAGATAAAGAGAATGATGGGCCTCCCAGACATCTGACTGAAGTAAATTACAGAGTAAATTACATTAAAACCTCAGATGCTCCTCCAGCATAAAAAAAAAAGTGTGTGTTCGGATAAGGGGATGTGAGTGGGGAAGAATTTTAGGATAATGTTGGCACTTTAGGTTTGGAGTTGCTCCAGAAAGATCAGAATGATGTTTGATTTTACAGCAGAAGGGGTGGTTATTTATATTTGCTCCCATTACAGTACTCATCAAAGACACAGGAATACGATTTTTTTACACTATAAAATGTCACAGATGTATTTGTAGAAAGCATTTCATGGAGCTGATGTAAGATCCAGGAACACATCTTATATTGTGGTGTTCTATTATTATATTTATAGATTACAAATAACTATCTGGAATGTTTAAAACAAGAATTATAATGTGGAGCATGAATATTATTCTGCAAATCATCATGGAGAAACCTGCAAAAGTGTCAAGGTCCACTTACAGGTGTGTCTGTTAACAGTTTTTCAAACCTGACAAGGTCAGATTGAATGCCAGACAATTTATTCTATGTTCTATTTTAGACATAAACTCAAACAAAGGACAATTCTAAGAGTATAAAAGGTCTGTGGTTTGTGGTAAATAGGCCACAGATTTAATAGATGCAGACTTTCTTTGCTCCATTTTTTCCCATTTCTTTACCCAAAGCCTCACACCAGAGCTAATGGCCATGCCTTCACTATCTCCTCCACAGTGTGTCGTGATGGACATTCACACATCCACCTCCCCCAGCCTCTGGCGTGACAGTGTGCACGTCGGTGACCAGTGGGTGGCCCCTTCTGAGAGCCAGCCTGGAGGTCAGCCGGTCCCTGTCCCGACGAGGCAGCCCTGCCGCGGGTCACCTGCTGCCCACTTTTCCCTCGTTATTTATCTCACACTGACAGTTCATTCCTCTTCCTGTCAAAGCCCCTCCTCTTCCATTTCCCCACTTTCTCCTCTCCTCCGCTGAGTTTGGCACGGAGCTTTCAATGCTTTCGCCAATGCCGGCTACCGGGGCCAAAGCACGCTGAGCCGACCCCGTTGCATCACGCTCATCCTGGGTCATACGACATCCAGGTTCAGGAGCCTCCCTAATGATGGAGGCTGGGCCACAGGCCCAAGAGTATGAGTCCAAAGTGTGTGAGTTGCTCTGACCAGCTGGAGGGGCGTCTCTCAGTGGTCCGGCGGAGGGGTAATTACTTCCCCAAGTTGTTTCTGAAACTGGACTTCTTGGCCCCTCAAATCTCCCTGGACCGGCTGGGACGCAGTACCCCCCTTTCATTAGGAGAGCAGCTTATGGAGTGTGAGGTTCCAAAACAGACAAAGTGAAGGCCCTCCTTTGGCCAGTGATAAATTGGTCCACCCCGCAGGCTGGGAGGGGGTGGAGAATGACACTCAGAGGACACAAAGGGAATGAGGAAGTCACAAATACAGAGCAAGATAGGAGCACTTCTCCAAGATAAAAATATCTCAAGCTGCGAGGGCTGAAAAGATGTAGCATAAGGGCCGCCGTGGTCATTTGGCCTCTAACTTAGGTGGATCAGTGGGAGTTTGCACATCAAGGGCGCAGCCTAAGGTCTGACCATGTGGTGGGTCCTAATATAAATGTCCCATGCATTGATCAGAGACGAATTATCACTCACATCATTGCGATAATGTGAAAACTGCTCGGCTTTTTTCTGTACCTTCCACTACCTCCCAAGGATCAGAGCCAGTATAAAGCGACAACACACATGGAAAAAAGCGGTGAGCGAACACATAATTAGCAGGCGGTTTCATGTAAGCACCCTTTGATTTATAATTCAGCAATAGTGAGAACCCCTGCAACCCAAGGCTAGCGCTCTTCTGAATTAGCCCAGCGACTGGGAGAGGCTGCAGCAAGATGGGGTAGAACCTGGCTAATTTGTGCTCTGTTTGAGGTGGGTTTAAAAAGGGAAGGAGACGTGAGGTCCATACTTAGAGCCGGTGGGCATGGGATCACAGAATACGACAAACGGGCTTGTGCAGGTTCCTCTGATGAGATGAACCAACGAGTGAGGCGGTAAAGGGTGAGAGAACTTCACAGAGAAAAGTTGCGATGAAAGGTATACATAGGCTTATTAGCCCACAGCAACATGTATTTAAAGACCATTTTACAGTTTTCAACCTGTATGACTTGGCTTTCTGTGGGAATAGGGCGAGATTATTCCCTCTGCAGCTGCATCTTTGATAAGAGAGGCTTTTCTGTCAGCAGTGGCCTCGTTTTTCCTCTGCTCTGCTCGGTACATACTGGATTCGCTTTGGCTCCCCACGGGCCCAATGATCCCCTGATCATCCTATATTCTGACGCCCTCATAAAGCTAATGTGCTGATTTTACGTTTTCAACCTGCCATGATCCCCCCACAATCCCCTCAGTTTCCCTGCGATTCTGCATTCGCACTCAAGCGAGGATCCACTTGCCGCTTTGATCACAGTCCCCCGTTAAAGGTTTAAAACGTCTCAATTCCTGACGATTGTTGGGGCCTCTGTGGTTTACTTTAAGCATTTCCCCATGCCCCTTGTCCAAATTCACCACTGCTAAATGAGGTACCCTCACTCCCAGCTTCCCATCCCAGCGCTGCTTTCAAGTTACCCCCGATTGGGTGCCGTGGCTGTAAGCCCTAGATTTTGTCTCCTCCATCTTTGTCAAGCCCATTTGCCAAATACAAAAAAGACCCAGTAAGCTAGGTCTTCATTTCTGCTCTCCATTGTAATCCTCAGATCTCCCACTCTCTCAGAAATCAATGCAAAGGTTGAGATGAGGTGAAACTGCCTTCTTAACTCATCGGGCTGAGGAGCGATAAAGTCTTAGGATCACTTTTTTGCAATCACTGTGGCTCCATGATGAAACTAATTGTCGTATTACGTGCGGCCCCACTCAAAATGTCCTTAATCAACAGACCAATAAAACAAAAGAACAAGATGCTGTTAGTTTGTAATACATTAGTTTTCTGAACAATAGCGGAATCACCCAAAAATACTTAAAGTGGTGTATGTATGCTTCTACAATTATTTTGGATGTCTTGCATCTGTTTCTATCTATTACTATTTTCTAACTTTAGCTCTGTCTTACTTTAAGAAGAATAGGCTATTTTTTGTCCTTTTTTTGTCTTTTTTTTTGCATTTTTTTAAAAAGTGGTGGTATGAAGACTTCCCCAGTAAGAGTTGTTATTTAATAGACTGTTCAATGAATATTTTTAAATTAGAGCAGATTTAATTTAGCATTCAAGTTATTATTATACTTTTTAATATACTTCTGGACTTAGGCACATTCAAAAATTGTCATAAAGAAATGAAACCTGCAGCCTGGAGCTCACTAAACTCATGTTGCTGCAGAGGACTGGTGCTGGGACAGCAGGAAATGTGCAAGCCATCTCTGACTAATGTCAGTCTGATGTAGGTTCCAAAACAGTGGGATGGGATGTTCCTCGACAACCCTCTGCCCCACAGTCTGCCGTCATAATTGATAAGTTGTTTTATCAAAGTTGAAGCTTTTGCCTCTGAAATGTCCCACACTGGCCCCCCTTATTGAACACCTGACCTCCAAGCAGCTGAAGGTTGCTCTGAAAACTTGGCACACCCCCGAGTGAAAACATCTGCTTTCCTTGCAGGCGTGGACCGCCACGGACCCCAACGTCTCAGCCGGCTCCCACGGCTTTGAGAGCAGAGCCTTTCCCCTGTCCTCGCACGCTGACCCCCACATTTATAACCTCACCGCTGCCACCACCGCAGAGAGCTCCTCAAGCCTTGGGCTGGGGCCTGGACCTCTCCATCACCTCTCTCCCCGCATCCACATGTAGTAGCAGTGCCAGTGTGGTCACTTTACTGCTGAGAGGACTGCTCCTGTCTTGTTATCCCCTCATCATGGCCCGCGGACAGGAGGGGGGGAGGGCAGAATGAGACTGAGAGGAGAGCTGGGAGAGAAGGAGAGGGGGAGAGGGGGAGAGGAGGAGAGGAAGAGAGGGGAGGAGGAGGCATCTGTGCTCCCACAAAGCGGCGACTGTTGGAACGCTGACAGAAGCATCTGTCACGGCCTGCTTTCACACACTCACCTGCTGTCCAAGGGCCCAACTTTTTATCTTTCTCTCTCTCTCTCTCTCTCTCTCTCTCTCTCTCTTTTTTTTTTTTTTCTCTCCAAACCATCTTGCTGATTGTGTGAAGCTCTCGAACGCCTCCTTTGGAGGTCCTCACCCATAATGAGTGAGAATCTTTCATCCCAGGCCAATGGGGAAAAACATATATTCTAAAATATATTTATATTTTTATTTCTTCTATGTATACTGCTGCTGGAACACTTCATTTTCCCCATTTCAGGATAATAAACAACTTTCATTCATCCATTCATTCATTCATTTAAAGTAATAGTACCTGAGAAATACCATCTAAGAAAACAATTTTAAGATACAATTAAAAACCTTTATGAGAATACAAAAAAATACATGACTCTATTATTTATTACATCAAGATCTGTTAAAAAGCGATGGAGGGTTTGAGGGCTGTTCCTAACATATTTCATGATAATGTAAACAATTTTACCGTTGTGCACTATCCAACATTGTGCATGTAAAACTAATGTGAATCATAAAATGAGCAAAGACATACTGAGAATATATATAAGGTTGTTCTATAAATGTCCCATAATTTGAAACTGGTTTTATTTAACACAGACAGTCATTAAGTCTTATATTTTCTTGCAAATGTGTATTTTGTGCAGTTTGCAATCATGATTAGCAATTTCGTTTTATGCTTCTTCGTTCTCTAGTTATTTTTTAAATCATTATTATAATTTTTATAATAATATAATCTTTATTCTTTATTAATGTTTTGTAATAAGAAAAATGAGGCATGTATCTGTGATAATGTGTGATAATTGTAGAATATAAGAATATGATGCATACAGTGAATCATGTTGTTGTTATATTGTTGCAGAACTTCTTGTCTCCTTTGGCCTCAGATCATCATGTCCTTGCCATCTCAAGCAGCATTTCCTAACAAATACTGCAGCAGTGCTAATGAATGCACTGACCTGTCTTTTGCAACCAGTTTATCTTTCTCCAGTGGCAACCCTGTCCATCCCCCTTAACACACTGAAGTCTTGCCAGCAGTAAAGGGAGAGATGCCAATCCATGGGTATGACACATACATAAAACAAGTGCGAGCTCAAGGACGCCATCCCTCACTGAAGTCCAGGAAAGGTGCCCTTCAGCTGATACCACACAGGAGAATTTAAAAACTTATTTTCCAGAAGTATTTTTCATTCCCTGTTCTGTTCATTTCATACCAGTAATAAATTATTTTTAAAAAAAACTTTTCCTCTGAATATTTTTTAAATTTACACAATTCCCACAAAAAGTCCAAGGGAAGCACCAAAGCAGGAAGGCAGTTCTGAATGGTTCTGGTCATACATAAGCCTCTGCCAGCATGTGGGTTAGGATGCATTAAAGAAGAGGAGCAGGTTAACAAATGAGCAAGGAAGGACAGCGAGACACTGCAGCCCTCTGAGACAGAGTGGTTTGGGATGTTCTGCCAACAGCTCGTCTGCCGGGGTGAAGGATATACACTCACATTTGTGTCCGCACACAAAAACACTGTCATCTCTCTCTCTGGGTGCATCCCTGGTCTCTGTTTGAACCATGTGTCTGAGCAGGTACCCCACTAAGCTGGCCATGGTCCAACATGGAGGTCTCTCACCTCGCAGGCTGGGCAGGGGGCTCAGCCAGCTTCTGTGAGTTATTCTTGGACCTAGGTTGCATAGTGCCCATCTTTTGTTTCCTCCTCTCTAATCTGGCCATTCCCTGTTTTTTTTCCCCCTCTCTCTACAGGACCCTGTGGCTGATGAGCATGTCCTTCAACATTCAGGATCATCTTTTGTCCACAATGCAGTGTAGATTGTGTAAGCAAGACAATGATAAGAAGTCTTCATATCATTGTCATCTTTGTGAGTTTAACAATGTATTCTGTTTTTAATGAATGTGTGAAAAGCACCAATTTCACTCAGTCTTCTTGTGAAACTTTAAACAGCAATACGAAATTTGTCCACTAGAGGTCAGTGTAGGACAAAAGATTATTTCAATTCAACTCAAAAACTGGTACGAATTTATTTTATTCCTAGTTATTTTAATTAATTAGTTATTAAAAACAAATCTAAATGCTTCCTTACTGTGAATGAATGAAATAAATACACATGATAGGGGAGGTTAGGCAACTGAGGCCTGACGGTGCGTGTCTTCAAGTCAGCGTCTCCAAAAGTCTCCACTACAACACCAGAAATGGTCGCAGGATTATTCGCTATTCGCGATTTTGAAAAAGATTCACTGAAGAGGTCTGAATATGCACTAACACAGCAACAAAATCCCTAAACTGGCACTACTGGCAGAATTATAAGATTATAATAAGACAGTGTTTGGGAGTCTGCCACCAGGGACTACCTGAGGGATTAGACATTAGTGATGTGTCGGTCGCGAATGAAACTGCTCTTAGAGCCGGCTCTTTGAAGTGAACGACGGGAGCTGGCTCCTCATTGGGAGCCGTGTTTTTTTGGGTTTTGGGGGGGTTTTTTTCCCGTTCTCTCACCTTTTCTTTCTCTCTCTCACACACACTTTTTTCTCTCTTTAAGCCGCCTGTGATTGGTCAATATGTGTTTGTGCCTTGAGTTTGCGCTGAGCAGAAAGGGGAGGGGCGATAGTTACATTCGCAGCAGCAGTAGCACACGAACAGAGCAGGAGAGAGAGAGAGAGAGAGAGAGAGAGAGAGAGAGAGAGAGAGAGAGAGAGAGAGAGAGAGAGAGAGAGAGAGAGAGAGAGAGAGGCAACAAGAAGAGACAACATTGACACATTAGAAAGGTAAAGTAAAGAAAATGACACCAGGAAAAGAAGCAAAATCTGGAACCATTTCAATTTTAATTTCACCTAAACCTACAACCCAGAGTTCTTTGAGACAGTTTTTGCAGAAGTCTGTTTTTCCAGCAAGACAGAAGTCAGTTGATAGAGAACTGGCAAAAATGATTGCACTTGATTTCCAACCATTTTCTGTTGCGGATGATAAAGGATTCAGGAAGTTTATAGTTTACATTTTATGTGTAGTGAATAAATAAAAGCATATTTCTATAATAAACATATATAAATAAATAAAAAATACATTTTTTTACATTAGTAGTTCATTTTGTACATAATTTTATATAGTTGTTTATCATAAATTAATTGAAGCAACAAAACAACTTGAAGAGCCGCTTGGGAGCCCAAAGGGTCGACTCTTTTTAGTGAGCCGAGCCGAAAGAGCACCGGTTCTCCAAAAAGAGCCGAAATTCCCATCACTATTAGACATGAACTACGCATGCGTGGAGGTTAACGCCCACTTGGTTCAAGATATGGAAGGTCTTTGCGGCCGGAATAGACCAGTGTTATCATTTTCACAGTCACCCGAATTAACATTAATTTGCAATAGCCGCAGAACAAAGTTAAAATACCATGATATCTACCACCGTCATGTCTGAAATTGGTTCTCAGCTAGTTCAAAGAAAGGAAAACGCACGTAACGATATGCTATTCAATAGAACTCCCCCATTTTAGCACGTAATGGTACTGTCTGTCGACGTCCTGCGCGGGACTGGAAACGTGCATCCGTGTAGGAGGAGTGGCGCTTTTCCTGGTAAGTAAGAGCTGTGTTTCGTCAACCCTTATATATATATATATATATGTGTGTATGTGTGTGTATGCTCAATATCTGTTAAACCACTCTGGAGATTTTATAGAGCTTTATAGAAGACTCAATTAAAGGTAATTTATATCAGTTCGGTAGCTGAATTGCTGTGTTAGCATCCATTGATGCTGCCTACATCACGTTCCTGTCTGTGCACCTAGCTTGTTTCCCTGCTAGGTGACAGTATACGTTAATGTTACTGTCACAGTGTTGTTGCTCTAGACTTGAACGTTGTTTTTAAGTAGATAGTGACTTTGTACGTTCACACAGCGTAAACGAGTACATCATTAACTTGTGTTGTGTGTACTGATGCGAATGTGTTAAACGTGTTTACGTGTCTTTTTTATCAGTTATTTATTAAGCATGGCTCGAGACTGGAAACCTGGTGATCTGATCTTTGCCAAGATGAAGGGCTATCCACACTGGCCTGCAAGAGTGAGTCTTTTCCTGATTTTAAATACATAACTCATAACTCCTTAATGTTGCAAACCAGACATGCTGTTAATATCACAGGAATAGGAGATTTTGCTTCCAACTGCTTTGCTTTTGGTTTTTGATACTTCCACATTGTACCCATGGATCTGTTTTTGTCATTTTTTTGTAGATCGACGAGGTCCCCGATGGTGCTGTCAAGCCATCCAATATCAAATATCCCATCTTCTTCTTCGGCACCCACGAAACGTTCGTAACAGACTAGAAAAAAAAAATCTATTGTTTTATCAGCCACAAGGAGCCAATTATTTGCACTCAGCACAATCATTCCGCAACCAAGTAGTATTGAAATCGCTCCCGCCATTTTCCTCCATTCTGTGACTTCACTATGACTACAATGGAAACTACCCACTGAAGTGTAATGTCAGTTTTAAATGTGATGCAAATGGTGGGGTGTAGTATTTTAAAACTGTAATGCTTCCTTTTCCATTATGTTGTTAGACGTAAGAGTTTAACACTTTTGTTAAAAATACTGCTACTACATTATTGCTAGATTAAAAATATGTGCCTCAGTGCATGTCTGTGAGTTGCTTATGTTATATCATTGTACATTTCATATTAAATCTATGCTTATCATCAATATTTGACAGCGCTTTTCTTGGCCCAAAAGACATCTTTCCGTATCAGCCCAACAAAGAGAAGTACGCCAAACCCAACAAACGGAAAGGCTTCAACGAAGGGCTGTGGGAGATTGAGAACAACCCGAAAGTGGAGCTTACTGCACCAAAGGTAAAACTGCAGTGTAGTGTTTCAGATGTTTGGCGCTGCAAATGTTGAGTTTTTAAATGATAGGAGCAACAAAAATCCTGTATTTTCTTGTTGACTGTCCTGATTTGTACAGTGATGTTCACTTTAATTCATTTAATTACATTTTGTCTCTCCATGGAAAGCCGGTGCCCCCAGAATCTTTTGCTGACAAAAATTTAGACAGCAGCCCTGATCGAGACGAGGACGGAGATGACAAGGTGACAATGTCAGCGTTTTTCCTCTTCAGCTCAAACTGAAATCTGCAAGCATATATCACTGCTCCTGCTATGTTCCTGTGTTGTCAGCTTCTCTCTTCTGTTGCTGTTTTTTTTCCTTATCTTTGTCAGATGAAACATCTGTTTAGTTAATATTTAAAGCCCGTTGTTTACAACAGAAGGATACTCGATACCTTTTCCCTTTCCGCCTCCACACTGCATCCTATGCTGTGTCTTGGGTGCATTCAGGTACCAGGAAGTGAGGCTGAGCATGAGAATGAGGAGGAGGAGGAGCAGGAGGAAGGGTCTGTGATCTCTGAACAGGGTCCTCAGAACCAGGATGTACGTACTTTGCATGTTGGGATCCTCCTAAAGCGGTGAAGGTGGCCGCATTCCCTCCCACGTGGGAAAGCATGTGACACTAGTTCTGGTGGGAGGTCACGGTCTCATCTTGATGTTTTGACTAAAGTGCCCCGTTCTGGGTTTGGTGAGGTGATTTACAGATGGATACTTTAGCCTGTGTTGAAGCATAGAATCCATTTAAAAGGGGGATAAGTGATAGTGAGTAAATGCTAATTGGTCTGGATCCAACTGTTTTTGCCCTTGATGCTAATTCTATATATGATTTACTAAAACAACATTTCCTTCTTTGTCCTTGACATCAACACATTTGCTTTACAGTTTCTGTCTTTCTCTCTACATATTCAGCAAGTTTCTGTTTGGAATTAGTTTTGAAATTTTGCATGCATGGCTTTCTCTGTGCTCTGGAGAAAGGTATTCATTTATGCATCTGATGATTGTTGATTGTTTCCTCTGCTTTCATAAACTGTCCATATTCCTTAAGTATGCTGTATATACAAATATCAAAACAACATATTTCAATCATGAAAATATATTTGTTATTGCAGTTTATATTAAGCTATGTATCTTTAAATCTGTTGAATTTGCATTTTATTTTATTTATTTATTTATTTATTTGGTCAAATTAAGTACTGTTTAACGTTAGTATTTATGAATGTGGAATTTGGACACAGTTTCAACTGATTGAAAAGCTGAATACATGGATGGCAAAGACAAAGGTACCCTGTGTAATAACATGTAAATTTTGCGACACCTAGCGGCAGGAATATAGATCGCAAAATTGTATTTAGTAAATCCAGTACAGAAATAGGTTTTACATAGTTTATTATTGTACATACTAGAAATTACATGTAGATATTACAAATTGAATTTGGAAAAAAAATCTAAAATGGTTGCACTTTGTACCTTGTAATATTTTCAAGGCTGTCCATCGTTGTGCATTTTGCCTTTTTGTGTTTTGATTTTATAAAAAAAAAATAAGACACTTGATGATTGAAAACTAATATGTTTTTTTTGGGGGGGGGGTGTCATGGAACAGAAAGAATCCTCTGATGTACCTAAGGCCAAAAGAGGAAGAAAGAAAAAGGTGGGATATTTTGTGGAGTGTGTTTTTTAAATTGATTTTGATTCGACAAAAAGATTTTATTTGTCGGCTATGACCCGATTAAGGGAAAACGGTTGGAGATGGACATATTTGATCTGACAATAAATTTTCCTTTGTTTTTATTGTTTTTTCTCAGAATGATACTGAACAAGAGAATGAAAAAGACGATGCTCCAGGGAGCCCTGCTAGTCACTCAGGTAGTCCTCATCATTGTTTTTTATTTGTTCTATCATGGATGGATGGATGGATGTACACAGTTATCACACATCAATCAGATATCCATGAGACGCATAGATATAAGACAATATAGAATATCAGTGATATCTCAGCAGGAGTATTTGCTTCCTGATCAGGTGGAGAAGGTCCCAAGAGAAGAGGCAGGAAGCCCAGAACTGAAAAGCTACTTTTGCTTCAGCAGGAGCAGCAAGGCTCAGGAAGTGACATGTAAGTACGTACACAATTCAGAGGGCTAACTGCCGACCTTTAAAGCTGTCATGGCCTGAAAGAAATGTAAGAATCTTAACTGAATATTTTAATTTAGACCAAATTCAGAAAGAAACATGGAATTGACAAACACACAAATCCCTCAAAACTTACCAGGATGCAGCTGACCCTAAGCCCAGCTAATCCTACCTTCTTTTTAAGGGACACCACAGAGTCTGACAGAAAGAGAAAGAGGGCACACGAGGACAAATATAAGATGGGAGAGGGGGAGAACAAAAAGGAGGAAGGCAGCATGAAGGATGGAGACGGGAGGGAGCCTGAGGCCAAGAAGAAGAAACAGTCCAAGATTGATACATCTTCAGACTCTGATGAGGATGAGGATGAGGATGATGATGACGAAGAGGCAAGTGTGCATATGTTTTCAGTTGTGATGCAGCAGCTGTCTCTAACAGAGTCACTTTTTTCATTGTAGGAAAACAAAGGCAGAAAGAAACACTCAGAAATGGACAAAGAGATGCGCCGGCTGAGAGAGTACATACAACATTTTTGACGCAGTTATGAGTTCGAAAATGCATAATCCAGAGTGACTTGATGTGTATATTTTTTCAGTCAAAACAAGGATGATGGGAAAAATGATGAGAGAGCCGGTGTCAAGAAGAAAGGTCAGTTGAAAACTTTTGTTTATTGCCGTAATTGCATTTAGATATCTCGTTTCAATTCACTTTTACATATGTAAACTGAATTTCTATTTTATTTTTCTACAGAAATGTCCACTGACCTGAAGCTTCAGAGACTGCACAGTGAAATCAAGATTTCACTGAAAATTGACAGAGCGGTAAGGTCATCAGGTGGTAAATACTTGACCATTTTTCTGGTAAAGTGTGTGTGTGTGGGGGGGGGGGGGGG
>BJFM01001072.1:135604-188301 GCA_016586285.1 Arothron firmamentum
CTTTACCCTGCCAGCTTTCAGCAGGATGGTTCCTCCTTGTAAGCCTGGTCCTGCTCAAGGTTTATTCCTGTCAAAAGAGAGTTTTTCCTTGCCACTGTGTTTACCCTAAAGGTGCTATGTAAATAAATAAATAAATTGACAGACATAGAAACAGAGTCATGTGACATATTGTTCATTTTTCTTGATGTCTTATTTGCATTTGAAACATTGCAAGAAGATATTTTGACTTGCATTGCTGTATTAAAAGCATTAAAGAGACATGTGTCGTGATGCAATGGTGTTTGTCCAATTTGTTGTTGAATTTTGGAGTTTATAAAATTGAACTTCGAAGAAAATGACTTGTCTTTGAATGAATTTATTATGTCTTTTTTCTGCAGAATGGAGCTACTTTTACTCACTGCTAAATAAAAATCTATTGTACCTAAAAATGCTCACGCAAGTAGCAGAACCGCTGGACCAAATTTGGAGGATGGCTTACACAAGTTTGACCACCCCCAGCTGTTATAAATACTGTTCAGTGAGGAAAGTTCTCTGACACAGGAATAAGAGTAAAACTAACCCCTCCTACTATCTGCCACACAGTCTGACTTTACAGGCACTATGGAGAAATCTCAACAGGTAGGCTGTTTTATTTCTCTTGGCTGGTGGAGATAGAGGATTTGGGACATTTTTACACTCAAAGACTAAGAAAATAAAGAAGGGAAAAAAGGGCATTTTGATTTGAATGAAACTCTTCTATTCACCAAAATACACACAAGTCTGAGCATGTCATAAATCCAGCGTTCACAAATTGCATAGTGAGCTCACAGGATCGAGATGGATGCATGTGTAAGGGAATATTTGGCCTATTTTACCCTTGAAGTTATCATTTTTCACATTGGTTCTGCCCTCAATAAGGTGTGCTGCCTTCCTTCACTTATTTTAGGTGGATCTGAATCCTTCCACTACAGATGGAGAGTAAGTGAACTTATTTTTATTAGATAAAATAATAGATAATAAAACTACTATAACTAAACTAAATTTTAGAAAAACTACTTTTAAAACAGAGCGGGGTGGGGGTGGGAGTGGGGGCAGAGCAGGGAGTGAGCTGAGCATCCTGACTGCCTGGTGGAAACAACTTGTTAGGGTCCGGCTCGCTGGTCCCCTCCTGTGTGCGTCGTGTGTCCTTTGTTCTCCCCTAGAGGGCGCTGTTCCCCTGGCTCCAGCAGTGAGCGGCTGATCAGCTCATCAGTGTCTGATTAAAGGATGCTGGCAGCCGGTGCTCACTGCTGGATCTGCTCATGTCCTAGTTGTAGAGATCCGAGCTCATGTGCTGGTGGGAGTTACTCTTGTATCCCTGCCTCACCTGCCGTGAGCTGCCTGAGTTTCCCTGTGGGTCTTGGATCCCGACTCTGTGTGAATAACCTGTCTTCCCCAAGACGCCACATTCTCCCTGGAAGGAACTTATACGTTCAGGCTTCCAGATATTCCGCTGAGGAACCTCCCCAAGAACTTAGGACTTTTTGGACTTGGACATGTTGATTAGTTTTTTTCCTTCTGTTGGAGCGCTCTGTTTGCCTTTTTTGTACACCCAATAAAAGGGTTTTGTTGCTTGAACCGCCTGCTCCCTGTCTGCATTTGGGTCCTACAAAAACACCCCGATCCCTAACACAACTGTCGTTGAGCCTGCCGGTTTTGGCCCAGAGACTCTGCAGTCTCCTCCCTGACAGCAGCAGGCTGAAGAGACTGTGAGATGGGTGGGTGGGGTCGCCTGCGGTCCTTGTGGCTTTGTGGGTGATGCGGGTGTGGTAAATGTCCAGAAGGGAGGGAAGAGAGACACCAATGATCTTCTCAGCTGCTCTCACAGTGCACTGCAGGGTCTTGTGACAGGAGATGGTGCAGGCGCCTCCTGCCGCAGGACCCTATTTAATTATTTTGTCATCTTTTATCTCTATTTAGTACAGTATATTATTCACCTTAGTTCTATGATGTGCTATAACATTGATCATAACTGAGAGAAAATGCACCAGACATGTGCTGGACTGTAAACTGTTGTTCACTTGTTCAGATCTGCAGTCATGGAATTAGAGAGTGCTCTGAAGGATTGCTCCTGTGCCCTGCTACTCTTTTTGAACAACAGGTTTGCAGATGCTTTGGCCCTGCTAAGACCTTGGTGAGTCTTTGAAAATAAAGCACTGCTTGTCTGCCGGTTCACTTCATGCTATAAATCAGATTTTCTTCACTACTCTGATCTGTCACCAACAGGAAATCAGTGAGCATGTACCACGCGGTGGGTTACAGCAGCATCTTGGTGATGCAGGCTGCCATGACCTTTGAACCAAAGGCCATAGACACTGCCATGGCATCGCTGAAAGAATCTCTGCAGACGTGCCAAAGGTTTCACATATTTTTGGAGAAAAGTATTCTTCTTTTAATGTCCTACAGTGTCACCATTTTTTTGTGTGTTCTTTGACTTAGATTCCGAAAAAAAAGTGGCTTCATGGAGACCATATCAACCTTTTGGTATGGACAACCGACTGAAAACTCTACAGAGGGTAAGCAATGAGCCTCCACTACTGTCATATATATTCTGAATGTTACCATGAACTGAAACAGAGTATGAAAGTGCATCTTAAGCCAACAAATCGTGGACATTCTTTGTGGATGAGCAGTACAGGTTCTTGTAGTATTCTTTTATGTAGATACTTGCCTAAATCCAACAGTAATTACATTGCATTGTAAAATGGCTTGTTGTTTTCCTAATGAAAGGCGTTATTTTTGTAGGTCCAGTTTTAAACTGGCTCACTTTAATCTATAGTTTAAAGCATTTTTGTGTTGCTATATTTCTTTACAAGTCAAATATAATTCAAATCAAATTTAATTTAATTAAATCAAGCATTAACAATTTATTATGTACAACATCTCAATTAAAGTGCTGTTATTTATTCTCAGATTGTTATTTACTAAAACTTACTTTCAGGTATAATTTTACAAGTACATCTGCAATTTACATTTAAATGTAAATATTTCGTAACAGAGGAAATTCATGCGGAACTGTGCTATGCTGAAGTTCTGCTCCAGAAAGCAGCTCTCACATTCCTGGACGAGAGTCTCATCAGCTTTATCAAAGGAGGAATGAAAATCAGACACAGTTACCAGATTTACAAGTAAGGACCATGATAGTAAACTTATGTAGAAAATACAGATATTCAAGGCTTTTTTTAATGTGATATTATTTTCTGAACCAGGGACTGTCAGGACTTATCAAATGTGGTAGAAGATTCGGTGAAGCAGAAAAGCACATATGTTCATTTTAAGGGAGGTGTCAACATGGGCATAGGATCTTTTAATTTGGTGAGAGCTCCAAAACAATCACACCCGCTAGAATAAAACCTTATAGCTGTTGGCAACTAACACTCCTCACTTTTCTCCAGATGCTGTCTCTTTTGCCCTCCAGAGTCCTCAGATTGATGGAGTTTCTGGGCTTCTCTGGAGACAGGGTACCTACAATCAGTCTGCCACAAGACTTTCTCCTAGTTATTTAGCATCATATTAAACACATCATGATGACTTTCAGGAACTTGGTTTGTCTGAGTTGAGAGAAGGCGCCGCCAGCAACAGCCTACGCTCTATCCTCAGCACCTTGACCCTCCTTATGTTTCACCTCTACATCACAGTGATTCTGGGTAAGAGCATTGCTCAGGACCTTCTGTCAGAATGAACTCTGACTTTCTATGAAGATAAATGCAATTATTTTTGATCCTTTTTCCTCCATCAGGTACTGGTGAACCAAACCTTGCTGAGGCTGAATCTCTGCTAAATCCCTATGTGGAAAAGTTCCCAAATGTGAGCTGATTCTTGAAACTTTACATCATAAAATGGAGTTGTGCATCAGTGAATGTATTTGCCTCCTCACTGTCCACAGGGAGCCCTCATGCTCTTCTACACTGCAAGAATCGCATTGCTCAAAGGCGACTTCACATTTGTGAGTACCGTTGCATATGCATTTACAACCTGAGCTCACGTTGTTCTTCTTGCAGCCAAGAAATACCAGTTAACTGTGAACCTGTTACCTGCAGGCCCAGGAAAAGTTCTTGGCGTGTATTGCAGCACAGGAGGAGTGGCGCCAGGTCCATCACCTGTGTTACTGGGAGCTGATGTGGGCCTATTCCTTTGAATTAAGATGGAAGGAAGCATATCGCTACGCTGACCTTCTCTGCAAAGAGAACAAGTGGTCACAGGTGCAGCAGCCGGCACCACCTTTAATCGTTCTCATTTTTACCCATTCGGACCTTCTGATTTGCTCCTCTTTTGCAGGCTGTTTATACATTTCAAAAAGCAGCTATCCTGAGCATGCTGCCTGAGGAGGAGGTGGCAGCACTGGGGGAGAATGTGGTAGAAATCTTCAGGTGGGTTACATAGAACCAGTGGTAGCTTGCAAAATTTACAAGGTATTCTAAAAACTGCAAAACGTTTCTTGCAGGCAGGTGGATGGTCTCAGGATGAGGATTGCTGGGAAATCGATTCCTACAGAGAAGTTTGCGGCAAAGAAGGCACAGCGCTACAATTCTCCCACCCCTGCCAGACTACCCGTCCCTGCTCTGGTGAGAAAACTCGCTCTAGCTCATTCTCATCTTCTGGAAGATTTGCTCCAAGAGCAAACATTCATCCTCCATCTCCTCAGGAAATGATGTACGTCTGGAACGGTTTCACCGTGGTTGGTAAAAGACCCATCTTGACCCGAAACATTTTGGCAACGTTAGAGGAAGCGGATGAGCAGCTCAGAAACGACCCAAGTAAAATTTCCTTCACGACTTTTTGCCCCACACACTTTTGTGCACATGTGTGAATATACTAACCTGTCATTCCACATTCAGACCCAACAGAGTATCACCTTGACGACCAGTGCGTAATCGGGCTGCTGAAGGGTCTGTGTCTCAGGCATTTGGGGCGTCTGGTCCAGGCTGAGAACTGCTTTAATCACGTAATTGGCAGGTGAGGTCATCACAACTCTCATCAGTAACACCCCCCTCCCCCCAACACAAACACACACAAAATTAACATCTCATAAAAATCCCACTAGAGTAAATTCTTCAGTGCTGTGATGGTAAACTATTATATCCTGGACATAGAGATTTAAAAAAATAATATGCTTTAAATTTTTTACATTTCATTTCTTTTTTTTTGTCATAAGTTTAAACTATCTACCGTACCTCAACAATAATTGTTTACAGCACATTTTTCATGCCTCCTAACTTTATGGTTTGCAGTTTTCTTTTGTCACCTGTTGGAAGTGAAAGCCTCTTAACCGGGTTCAGAATTACGTATTACTGTATGGTGACTACAACCAAAAATGGGATGTCCATGTATGAAACCATCTAATAGGGCTTAAGTGGGGCATCCCAGTGTACTGACTTTCATTTTGTGCTCTTTGCAGTGAAAACAGCATCAAGCAGGACACCTACCTGGTGCCTTTCGCCATGTTTGAGCTGGGCATGTTACACAAACAGAAAGGTGACATTAACATGGCCATCACTGTGATAGAGAACGCCAAGTAAGTTTTGGGGTTTTTATAATTAACATCAAAGCAAATTTTAAAAACAATTATATTTCTTCAAGATTCCATATGAATGCTTTAAATGATTTTAGGACGAACTACAAAGATTACAGCATGGAGTCCAGACTGCACTTCCGCATCCATGCAGCGCTCAACAGCATGGGCTCGTTTCCAGCCAAATTCCCCCCTTCACGCACACCTGCTTAAAGAAACTTCATGGGTTTGATGAGGAAAAAAAGAAAACAAAAAACATAATCCCTGTCTGCTGCTAAATTTACGTGAAATCATGTATCTGGCATATAAGCCCCTCGGTTACTGTATATTACTTCTATCTATCTATCTATCTATCTATCTATCTATCTATCTATCTATCTATCTATCTATCTATCTATCTATCTATATTTACACACATAACATACATATGTATACAGTATATAAATATATATACTGTACATACAGACACACACAACTACATTAGGAAATTACAGAATCAATATTAATTGTGACAACTGCATAGTGCTGTTTTTCAAAAATATTCTTAAAAAGGTTGCCTGAATAGGTAGGGATTAAAATATTAAAAACTGAAATGTTTGGTTTGGCCACCTTTTGGATTGTAAGGATAATAAGCATAAACACAAAACAGTGAAGCACAGTTGAAGGAACTCTTACCAAACCAGAAAGGAGAGCAAAGCTTTCATACACGGAGGGGAGAAACAGAAACATAGGTGAGGATGACAGGGACACAGTGGACAAATGAACATGTAAGTAATTCATGATCTGCCAAAAAGGAAACAAATCATAAAAATAACATTAATAAATGAAAATGTTATTCTGTTATTCAATTGATTGAATAACAGAATTAAGAAATAATTAAAGGACTAAAACCAAGACAAAGTCTGAATTTGAACAGAAGTAAACAGAATCTGTGACTTTCTTCCTCTCAGAGGAATGTTGTACCTGTTTTCTGTGCTGCTGATGTTATGTTGTGAAATGGTGCTGTGTAAATAAAGGCATTACCAATTCATACACCAAAACATGCATCTCGATGAGGCTGTCATATGTGTGAAGATTCAAGACCCTCCGTCCAACGGACCCCAAAAAATCTGCAGAAAAATGTGAAAAAGTCTGGTTCTTACACTATTTTTATTCCATTAAAACGTTTGACGCGTATCTTCACCTACTAGGAGGAGATATCAAAATAGGTGTGTTTGTCGTACCCTAACCCTAACCCTAACCTAAACCTAACACTAACCCTAACCTAACAGTAAGTCTAACCTAACCCTAACCCTACCCACTACCCCTAACCCTTACCCCTAACCCTAACCCTAAAACTTAATCCTACCCCAACCCCTAATCCTAAAACTACCCATGACCCCTAACCCTAACCATTATGCCTAACCTCTACCCCTAACCCTAACCCCTACCTCTAACCCTAACCCTCACCTTAACCCTAACCCTAACTCTAACTCTAACCCCTAACCTTAACCTTTAACAAGAAAACCACATAACGGGCTGGGAAAACACAACAATAATTACATCAGAAAGCCATAAATAGAAGCGATGGATAAAGGAGGCCATAGAGAAAAGAAAACGAGGCACAGACACCATCAACAGAGATGAAGGAACCTTCCTGCTCGCACCCACCTGGGACTCTCTCCTTTAGCGACCGCTAGGCGATGGAGGCCATAGCCGGCGTGACAGATCACATGGTCAACCCGTCACGCCAGCTGATAAAGGCTGATGACTTTCTGATGAAGGCAGCAGTGAACGCTGAAACATGTCAAGGAAAAGAAAAAACTCATACCCTTTTTGGCTTAACAAAAGAAAATTATAACATAGTTTGAAAAAACCCTTCATTTTCAGCTAGTCATTTGTCCTTCATCGATTAACGTAATGTTATGAAATTTCACACACACATATTTTAAAGTCTTTCAGTCCACAATAATATTGGTCATTCTTAAGTGGTCCAAATTTGCTTTTGAAAAAGGGTCAGACACAGCTCGGCTAAGCTCATGAGCTGACAGGTGCTGCGTGACGTCACTCGTTTCTAAGTGTGTGTGTGTGTGTGTGTGTGTGTGTGTGTGTGTGTGTGTGTGTGTGTGTAAGGGGGCTGCTGAACATATTTACTTGTTGAAGGGGGTTTATGGGGGGTTATGTATGGTGGGTGGGCATGAGGGATGATGGCTGGGACGGGCGAGAGCAGGAAGAACACAATTTCTGTGGAATTGTCTAGTTTAATATGTTATTTTGACAAACAATACTGATAATCTGATTCTTATGTTTCATCGATTTTTTGAATTTTTCTCCATCAGGTCATTCATGTGCGCTTTTAAAAACTCATTCCTAATGTATGTGTACTATGTGTTCCAATATTACTGAAAATTATGCCTTTCATTTCATCAAAATTTTGCCAAACTGAGGTGCGTTCTATGTCCACGTGCCGTGTCCAGATCAGCTGATCGTGCCGGAGGAGGAAGAGGAAAGAAGATGGAAGGCAACAGAGACGAGGCTGAAAAATGTATACACATAGCAACCAAATCGCTAGAAGCCGGAGACAAAGAGAAGGCACTGAGGTTTCTCAACAAAGCAGAGAAGCTATATCCCACTGACAAAGCGAAAAGTAAGGTCACTAATGTCTCTGTTTTTAGTCGGTCTGGGCTAACTGAGCTAAATGCATGCTAGTGTTAGCTGACGTCTGCTAGCACTACAAATGGTATAAGCATACGGCTACATGTTGATTTATTATTTAAAGTCCACTCCTATGAGTTTATGACTAGAAAGGGCTAAATGTGACCGTTAACGGCCTTGAAGACAGGAAATTAACCAACATTCGTCCGAATTAGCCGTGGTCAAACGAGGCCTAGCCTTCTCTTAGCTCACATAAACTAAGGCATCTTCTCAGTAAAGCGGTGACGCAAGTATATTATATATGCATAGGGATAAACACAGAGTTTCAGCCCATTGATTTCCTTTTATCAGGGATACATTAGTAGGACGGGTTCGGTCGCAGTGAATTTTAAACCCACCGTTCATTCGGATAGTAAATGCTAGCTGTCAGTGCTTGAAACGTCTTGAAGTCCACGCTTACTGACCTTTAAAGCCCTGTCAGCTACATTCTTTGACAGCTGGTGTTTTACACTTAAGGTGTGTTATTATTACAGCTGTGTAAAGCCAATAGATTTCGAATGAATGCCGGTGGGGTTTAGCCGACCAACTGTAGGCGGTAGACGGGTTCCATTCTTTTCAAATGCAATCCTTTAATTCAGCGATTGACCCAGTGAGAGCTGCAGATATAACGTCAGGCTCATCCTGCACAGCAACGAGCTGTTGTGGTTGTTTTGTTAAATTGTAACCTGTCAAGTTAAAATGGAGTGTAGTGGACTCTGGTCTGCCTGACTGCATGTCTGTAAGTACTGGTGTCTTCAGGCACTTCACACAGGATGCTAGTAGATAATTATCAAGGTAGAATCACACTGATATTAATGTAACAGCTTCCATATTGTCAAGAGTGTGCACTCCAGAACTATGAATTCTGATTAGGATTTAAATGGATTATGTGGATTATGCTGCTGGAGCTGCAAGAAGAGTGAGTATCACAATGAGTTTTACTGCTTCATGCCACACTACAGGAAAAACTGGCCAAAACACATTACTTTGTTCTTACCTGGTTTATTTTGTTGATACGAATGAGGTAAGCTGAGCTCAAAATTGAGGGGAACACAATTTGTGGTGTCATTGGCTCCTAGGAGAAGAAAGATTTTTTTGTTTGTGGAATATTCTAATAGTTTGGTCCATGTTTATGATGCATCAGTCAGTTTAAAGCCGCCTTTTTTCTTTTTTGCTACCCTTCAGAATTACTGGACGCTTTGACAAAGAATGGCAGCTCAGTGGGTAACGGTGCCTATCGGAGAAGACCGGCAGAGACCTCAGAGAATGCAGGTGCTGAGCCAGAAAAGGAGAGCCAAGAATCTGGAGTGGCTGATTCTTCCAAAGGCTTCACTAAGGAGCAGGTGGAAGGTGTGCAAAGGTGAGAAGCATTTGGATCTTTTTACAACTGTATTTCACCTGCATGCCTCTCTTATCTGCCTCATTTGAAATGGCTGTTTTGATGTTTTGTTTTTTTTAAAAGCGGCAGCACTATATCCTTTGATTCTGTCTTTCATCTGTTGATGCAGTGATGTCCAAACACTGCTGTTGCCATGGGAACCCTCTCAGCTTGGTGTTATAACCGTGAGAGCAGAACGTGAGAGCTAGAGTTGTGAATTAGATACCAGGTAACTGCGGCACGGTCTAATTATAGACCATGAGATAGGAGTGAGAAGTAACCCTCATTACATGGACATCCACTGGCTCTACAGCAGAGTGATGCTTGAGTTTGTACACAGGACACATCTGCTCCCTTTTATTATGCAATGTTACCAGTGCTGTTACCTGGACAGAAAGGCAATCACTTTATTCCCTGCTGTGTTGTACATAATCCACAGGGGAGGGAGCTGATACCTTAAAAAAACATTTCTTTGAAGAGACGAGGGCCTGTTTTAGTACTCCACTAATCAGCCTGTGGTCAGAAACATTTAACATTACCGGTTTTCTTTGAAGCTCTTTTATAATGTTTTATGGGTCATGTTCATTATTTGAAAGAGTCATTTCTGTGGAGATAGTTTTAATCTGTGTTTTGTATTGGCACCATATAAATAAAATATCCGATGTATTCATGGAAGCGTCTTTGTTTAAACAGGTAAAAATATAAATGAGCTTTTTGCACATCACCTTTGTGGACATTGAGGGGAGCGCTTTAATTGATGCATTCAGTCAGATCACATCACTCGTCTGGTCCTGTCCTCCAGAATAAAACGGTGTAAGGACTACTATGAGGTGCTGGGAGTCGGTAAAGACGTCGGCGATGAAGAGCTCAAGAAAGCCTACAGGAAACTGGCACTCAAGTTCCACCCAGACAAAAATCACGCACCTGGGGCAACAGAGGCCTTTAAAAGTACCATTTCATGATTCACTTCTGAGATTATTATTATTATTATTTTTTTTTTGTAAATTCAGCTTTGAGGTAGTGGGTGCCTAAGCGGTTTGACTGTCCTTCCAGAGATCGGGAACGCATATGCAGTGCTGAGCAACCCGAACAAAAGACAGCAGTATGACCTGACAGGAGGAGAGGAACCAAGCAGCCCGGGCCACTCGCATGGAGGAGGCTTCGACTTCCACAGGGGTTTCGAGGCTGATATCACTCCTGAAGACCTCTTCAACATGTTCTTTGGAGGCGGCTTCCCCTCCTGTGAGTGTATTCCAGTCAGCAGACTCACTGCAAGCAGCGATAGATGTCGAATCTCTGCAAAAAGAGATATCAGTGCCATGTTTTGTTTTGTTTTGTCTTTTTTGGCAGCAAGTTCACACGCCTTCAGCCACAACAGGAGGAGGAACAGCCATCAGACAGACTATCAGCAGGAGAGGACAGAAGAGCGGGGAGACGTACGAGAATGGTTTTTTTTTTTTGATAAATGGTTATGGTTTAATCGGCTTGTGTATTGTTGGAAATCGAACATCGGTTGTGTGTTGGTCTCCAGGGTGGTTTCTCAATGTTCATCCAGCTGATGCCCATCGTGGTCCTGATTTTAGTGTCCCTTCTGAGCCAGATGATGGTGTCCCCCCCACCCTACAGCCTCTACTCTAGACCGTATGTAAATTACTTTGGCTGCTGCTCATTATTGTCTGTACTCTCCATTCAACACGTGGAGATCACAGCTGCTATCAACACTTTGTCTTCTTCCAGGTCTACAGGCCAGACTGTAAAACGGCAGACAGAAAACCTGCATGTGGACTACTACGTAACCAGAGACTTCAAGTCTGAGTACAAGGCTTCAGCGCTGCATCAGATTGAGAAAAACGTGGAGGAGGACTACGTGTCTAACGTCAGAAATAACTGCTGGAAGGAGAGACAGACAAGTGAGTAACCAAGGCAGCGGCACTCCGCCCCCAGATCTTTGTTCCTAAATCCTTTTCAGCTTTTAGTCATCTTATTTTTCCATTACAGAAACAGACCTACTGTACGCCGCAAAGGTCTACAGGGATGAACGGATGCGCAAGAAGGCAGAGCTGATGACCATGGATAACTGCAAAGAGCTGGACAGACTAAATAGCATATTCAGAGGTGGATGAATTGGACACTTCTCACAATAAGTAAATGTCTATGAGTAGATGTGTATGTTTGTTTTTTTAAGAAAGAGTCTACACTAGGAGAAAAACTGAATAATATAGCTCTACTGATGAACTTTTGAAAGCCCTCCCTCCACTCCTCACATCAGCCTGATCCCAGGAACCGCCATGTTATATTTTAAAGAACCAGTCTCAGCACTATAAGAAGTTCCAGACCCTTGTCATTTTTTTACTCTATCTTGTGTTACCTGATAACAAGATGGACACTCGATTGTAAAGGCATGTGCTACAAATACAGTAATAGGAACCCAAGCGAATCCTGACGGCATTTGTCATCTGTTCGGCATTATCAGACGCTTCCTCTCACTGCTCTCCAGCCTAATCCATTTCCGAACGAACCGCAGGACCAAAGGATGGAAGTAATGTTAAACCTAGTGCTGCTTTTAAATTCTGATTCACTTTCACATGAAGATGGACCATGAAGATATTCCTGTTGTTCTATAGAACATTTGCTCATTTCAAAATGTGAAGATTGTTGGGGCAAAATATTGAAAAACATTTAAAGATTTATTCATAAATTATTGTACATTTTCATTTTTGAATGTTCGAATATTATGCTGTTATTTAAGTAACTATAAAGACAACTGTTTTTGTTCACCTACTTATTTTAAATAAAGTAAAATTATTACGATAGACTGAAGTGCAAAATATATTACTTAATGGGAGTTTGGATAAGTAATATCCTACAACAAGTGTGTTGATAGCTTTAGCTAAACATATTGCTTCGATCCTCGTCTGTTTTCCCAGAATCAATGATATTCCAGTTATCTTGAAGAATGTTATGTGAAGTGATTTAGTTGCACTTGCCAGGTCTAGGTAACATAGTCGTAGTTGTAGCCAGATTTTACCACCAGGGGGAGCCCAGGTAACCGTTTTATCGACATTCACTCAGAAAAAGTAGCAAATTAAATACAAATCATGTAAGTCATTTGTGGTAGCAATATATACTATTATTAATAAATATATACATTCATTTTCTATATTTGATGTAAATTGTATGCGCTCCTGTTTATGACGTAAGACGGTGACTGTTGTCACTAGTCACGTGATCGTTTCTAATCCGGAAATGACAGCAGTGACATGAAAAAAGCCTTGGTGTTTGCTTTTAGTTAAATGCAGTTTAGAAGCCAGTCATGAGATGCCCTGAAGACGCTATTTTGCGGGATAAATATTCCTAAACTAAACCGACGTGCCGGTAAAAGTGACTGAACCGGATTATGACAAAGCACAGCGTCATTGGAGTTTTTCTGTTGGCTCTTCTTTTGCCGTATGTCTCTGCCTGCAGACAAGAACCAGAAACTCCAGACTGGAGGATGACTTTAAAAACCATCCGTAATGGAATACACCGGATAGACACATACCTAAATGCAGCACTGGACCTGTTTGGAGGCGATGACGGGCTGTGTCATTACAAGTGTAGTGATGGTGAGCACGTAAACAATGATGTTTTCATTAATTACAACAGCTTTCCTTTACTTAGTGAGGCGGTGTTGAGAGCCAGAAGATATTATAGACATTGTCAGTGTATGAGGGACAGAATAAGCCCTTAAATCATCAGGGCTGATATGGTTATCTGTGTAAAAACAAGATAATCAGACGTGACCCCTCTTCACCTTTGCCTCACAGGTTACAAACCGATACCCCGTCCCGGGTACAAACACCCACCTCCCAATGGATGTGGATCCCCTTTATTTGGATTTCAGGTAAGCTAACCAGGGATACACTTGGGCATTTTTTGCACAATAAAAAAACAAATAAATAATAAGCCCCCCTCCAAAGGTGATAGAAAGTTGCTCTACCATTTTCAATAGATGCTGTCTTTTTGCGAAAAAGATTTTCACTCCCAGTCACACTTGTGTTTTCCAGTTTGACATTGGCATCCCATCCATGACCAAATGTTGTAACCAGCATGACCGCTGTTATGACACCTGCGGGCGTGAGAAGCATGACTGCGACGAACAGTTTCAAGACTGTCTGGAGACCATCTGCAGGAATGTGCAGAGGACTCTGGGATTGTCTCAGAGTGTCCAAGGTAAGAGAACAAACCAGTAATTTTGTAGGTTCATTTATAATTATCTATTTAACAAGTTAGTTAATGTGTTATCATTATACAAATATAATAGAGTCAGATATCAAGACAGTCAGTAGTAATGACAGTTATATCAACAGTAACTATCAAAAAGTACACTTTTTTTTAGGTGAATTAGAGATTCAACTGTTTTTCAGTGTAAAGGGGTTTGGATATATTAAAATAACATCATGACTCATTATAAAACCCACATTTAGAATAGAATTACAGGATGACCTGTGTGCTGAAACAGAGCAGACACAAGATACAGAGTCCAGCCCATGTGTGGATAACAACATGTGCACCTATACAGCAGCATTGCAGCATAGGTTGACTTAAACCCCCCCCCCCCCAGTGTTGATCAGAACTTAGAAATTGGAATTAGATCTGAGCTGTATTGGAACAAATATGAGAAGCAACACCCAATACGGCCAGTAGAGGGCACGCTGTAGTAAAGTATTTATAGCTCATGCAAGTGTAATCTATAATCTGGATCTAAATGACACTAAATTATTTTAATTCTCCAGTAGCACCTCCTGTTACTACACCCTTTTTTGCCTGTCTGCCATTACAAATATCTGATCATCTTATGCAAGGATCTGCTTTAATAATCACTTTGCACCAGTGGCCTAAATGCTCACTTTCTTCCCTCTAATTTCTTTCATTGTAGCTTGTGAGTCTGCGGTGGCTCTGTTGTTTGACGCTGTTATGCACTTGGGATGCAAACCTTACCTGGACAGCCAAAGAGAGTCTTGTGTGTGTCAGTATGAAGTGAAGAGGGAGCTGTAATGTTCCCACAGCATCAAGACAGGGTAACTAAGATGACTTCCAGTCTGGAGGAGTGTGTTGACTTGTCTGCATCATTGTTTTTTTTTTGTTTTTTTTTAATGACGTGTAAACATTATTGAGTGCATCATTAATAGACTTCCTTTGTGGGTAATTATTTATATTTTCTTAACAGTGTGTGACATATATACCATGTAGCAGCTTGCAAGAAGGCTGTTTTTAAAATTTTCCTGACTTTTTTTGAAACACATAATTTAATATTTAATTTAATAATTTAGGGTTATTAATAATTTATTAAAATAACTAGTTGTAAACAAAACACGAAATATAGGTAGGATTTTTCTGTTATTTAGCAGAGCGCTCAGATGGAAAAATGAATAAATGTACTGTATTTTCACTGTCATCTAAGTTGACATTTGTAAAATATTTCTATTGACAATAAAGAATGAATAAATGCACATTTGCTTCAATAAAACTGTGTTGGTATTTCAGAAACAATTGGTCACTAAGGAAGCATGCCACATTATGAAGCGTGTGCTTCTGTCGTTAAGAATGTCAGTTCAGAAAAAACTGCGTTCAACGCTTGTGTTTCTTCTGGTTAATTTAACGGCGACTTATATGATGTTTATGTCGAAGCTCCTTGTCTAATTCGTCGACGGTACATATCCAAGCGTCCACTTCATGACTTGTTAAAACCTCTAGGCTATTGAAATATTTCATGAGTGTTACCGTGACGTGACACGGAAGTCCTGATAGTTGCTTTTTGAGTGACGGGTTATTGAGCCAATCATTTCTGCTTTGTGTCACATCGGACCAATCAGATACTGGGGAGGAGCCATAGCGAGGCTAGTAGGGGCATGACAAACGAAGGAAAAATTCAGAATTTCAGAGATCTCAGCATGTCTAACGAGACTGAAGATATTCCTGGAGGTAACACTTTACGCAAACTTAAAAACGCTAAAGTACATTTGTGGACTCGTTTTGTGGCAACCAAACGTTTCAGATGTTTCCCGTGTTTCGTGTGCGATTCCATAAAGTCTTCCACGCCTTTACACAATTCTGCGACCGATTAGACCATTTTGCTTTTAAAACCCTATATATGTCTGGGCTTTTCATGTTTGTTTTGAATAACAGCATTACAATCTCTCATATTCAAAGGAAACGCTGCTAAACTCTGCAAAACAGCAACAGACAGTTCAGGTGAGTGAGGGGGGAAAAGTTTGCCTTTTTCATTTAAACAGGAGACACTTATTGTAAAAGCGAAACAAAAAGACTTGTTCAAGTATTTATGGTCAGGTGTAATTAATTCACCATATCACGATCCATCATCCATAAATAAAAACATTTATATTTAACGCTATCTTTGAATTTAACACTGTTTATTAATTATAAGTCTTTTTTAAAATGATCTTGAGCGCACCACCTAGATCTCAGGGGTGATGTTTTAGATTACAGCAGTCAGGTTAAACTTCTAAATTTGCACCTGGGCAAAAAATAAAGGAAACGCACATTTTGGTTTATGAAACACACTGTCTGACCTACACATGAGTAGAGTGGAGGTGTCACCTTTAGCTTATGTTCTTTCAGCAGCCTTTGCCATCTTTCTCCACCTGTCACCAAACTATTGAAGGCTGCAAGGTCCGTAAGCTGCAGCAACAATGGCAGCTTGACCCCGAGCCAGCAGCGCCGGAGCGACTGTTGCACCTGTAGTTGTGCTGCTCAACAAAGGAGCGAAAGCCAGAACCGCTCGGTCATCCTTTGCATTTTTAGCAGCGTTGTTGGAGTGCATTGTTTTTTGCTGATTATACTCCTCCTCGACACCTGGTAAATTAATGTGTGTTTGATTTCTGCAGCATGCACGGGGAACCTAACGGAGACTGATGCCTTCTTCGGAAGGTAAACATCTTGTAAATTCACCTCACAATTCCAACTGGGCTCTGAGCCAACATTCAGCTACATCTTCCTCCTGAACTGAAACAGCATCGGTGCTCTGGATCCGGCAGAGGAGTACAGGATGGACAATAAACGAAGAGGCCTCGCGCTCATCTTTAATCAGGAGCGCTTCTTGTGGCGCCTTGGGTTGAGGGACAGGCATGGAACGAATGCTGACAGCGACAACTTGCAAAGAAGGTATTTCAGCACGTTGAGGTTTATCACATGAGTATCACATGAGTATCAGACAGCAAGGGTACAATCATGCTTAATAACTTGTAGTACTTTACAAATGGCTGACTAGTTAACATTTAAAAACTTCCTTTTAAAAATATAGGCATAGGTCATGTTGAGGGTCAGTTTTGGTAACCAAGACAACAGTTGGTTGCAGTTGAGCTACATCAGTGCTCATTTCCTGAATTTTCACAACCTCGTCTTTCCCTGTCCCCCTCCCCCACCACTGCAAGATATCTGGAGGTTCTCTGAATTGTGTGCATTCAGTGCCCCACCCACCCCGCACTCCCATTCCTGTTCGACTTTGCTCGCTGTTCGCATTTCCTGTGTGGGTGGAGTTAAGCTCAGTTTACACTCCTGCCCTGTTACTTAGTCATCTCCTGAGTGTCCTTGCATGTCTTACGTTCCTCCCAGGCTGAAGGAGTTAAACTTTGAGGTGAAAGTTTACAAGAATTGCAAACAGGAAGAAGTCCTCGATAAAATCAACAACGGTGAGCATCCTCCTGAGCAAACTGGAATGAGTGTGATAAGGCCCATGCAGTCTGTTCTGAAGAATAGTCTGTCACCCCAGCTGCCCAGGCCGACCATTCGGACGTCGACTGCTTTCTGGTGGTCTTCCTGAGCCACGGCGAGAACGATCACATCTACACCTACGACGATAAGATCAGCATCCAGGACATCACATCTCTGTTCAAAGGAGACAAGTGCAAAAGCCTCGTGGGGAAGCCAAAGATCTTTATTTTACAGGTAGGTGGAGCCTCGCTCAAACCCACGGGTACGTGGGAGCGCTTGTGATGAGTTTGTGCGTCCGTCACCAGGCGTGCCGCGGAGACAAACACGATGAGCCGGTGACAGCTGCTGCTTCTGACGATGTGGACAGCGAGTTGAAAAAAAACGAGGTGGAGGTGGACGCCAGCGCTGTTCACACCCTTCCCGCTGGGGCCGATTTCATCATGTGCTACTCGGTGGCCGAAGGTGAGAACGCCTGATTGTTGTAGCACAGTGACTGTAAGGTGGCCTAACTGAGGATGAGGACGTTAGGTCCGAGGTGATGAAGATGCCGCCAAAGGAGGAGTCTGAAACTTCAGAGGACGAGTTGTCAATTCTGTTTAATCAGTAACACCCATGTTTCATTGCCAAGGTTACTACTCCCACCGGGAGACGGTGAACGGCTCCTGGTACATCCAGGATCTGTGTGAGCTCCTCCACAAATATGGAGACTCCCTGGAATTCACAGAGCTGCTGACGCTGGTTAACAGGAAAGTGTCGATGAGGAGCGTCGGTTTCTCCTCCGACCGCAACGCTATTGGGAAGAAACAGGTGCCCTGCTTCGCCTCCATGCTCACCAAAAAGCTGTACTTCCGACCGAAGCAGTAGCGGTAACGAAGACGATCGTTTGTTTTAATTAGCTTTTGAAACCGCTGTTAATCCCTCATCTACATTTAAATAAGATCACCAGCAGTAGCTTCATGACCCACATCGTCTGTTAATGGCGTTTTTAGCTCTTTTATCTGTTGTGGCAGTAAAACTCATTCAGGTGGTTTCTGGAGGCTCTGCTGAGGTCCGTGAATGTCCACAATTCAATCAGATGTTTATCTAACCTGTCATGCAAATTGTCCTCAAAGCTCAGATCATCGTTTTGTTTTTTTTTTGCATAAAGCGTTTGTTTAAATTTAGCTAAATCAAAAAGGGAAATATGTTTATGCTGAAATGAGTTTACAGCACTAACACTAATAATGCGTATTTGCACCCAAAATGAGCCGTATGGGAGAACCTCAGGGAAGCAGTTTTGTCTTAAATCGTGCTGTGGAGTTGGAACACTCCTAGCTGTGTCACATGATCGACTCAGGAAATCAACCTACTGTATCATCGTGTATAAATTAGGTTCTCACATCTTTGTCTTTTGTGATAAAACCTGCTGATCTCCTGATAAAGATCAGGTTTTATATATTAAAAAAAAATGTTTGAAGACATTTGCATTCATGTCTTTATTTACACAATTCCGAAGTTGCAAATCTGCCATGGAAACCAAGCAGGTTATTCGCAGAGTGTGTGGCTTTAGGTAGCAGACTTTCACTTTAAGAAGTTTTTTTTTTTTAATTTTTATTTCAATAGATGTTAGCATCTACATACATATCATTATCATGGCTGTAAACAAAATTCCGGAAGTATGTGGATTCTGCATAAAAGGTCCTCGGTATCAGAATAAAGAGGTTAAATTCTTTTTTTTTTTGCTCTTAAACGGCAGTAGTGGTCTTGTCCCTTATTCATGGCTTGGCTTCAGTTGGATCTGTTCCAGTGGTAGCTGAAGATGAATTGGGTTTCTCAGTCGTTTTAGGTCCTCCTCCACCTGACAAATGCACACACATAATTTTAATTACAAGTCAGTGAAGCTTAAAGGTGAGCGGCTGTAGCTACCATGCAGCTGATGTGGAACTTCTAAAAGAAAATCAGCCAACCTGAGCCAGTTCATCTTTCAGTTCATTATATTTTGCCACGTTGAAATTCTTCTTGGCAGCGGCCTTGTGAAAGTACTGCAGGAACTGTCTGTCTTTGGCTCCTGGGTAGATGTAATCCTGAGCGACAGGATGAAAAGTATTAAATAGGAGAAAATACTGTGTGTATGATTCTCTACAACAACCTAAGATTTACATACTGGAAATTCACTGATTACATTTTAATCCCAATAAAGTGAGATGCTTTACATGATGTTTTCTTCTGAAGGCCTTACCTGTTTGGTTAGGACATAATAGGCAAAGGCTCCCATGCTGGTGGCGTAGGTGATGAAGTAAGTGACGGGCTCCATGACATCCCATGAATAAACCCACCAGGTGAGCCAGGCCAGAGCTCCACCCTGCACAGAGAGCAGTGCCAGACCAACCCAGAGAGACCTGGAGGAGTGGAACTCCGCTGTGTGGGACAGCTGTGCCTTCATCTGTATGGCAGGAAGAAGTTATGATTGGTTATCTCACACACGTGCACAGCTTTCCAAACCGGTGGACTGACCTTCTCCATAGGTGAGAGCTGCTGTTTGAGGTTGTCCAGTTTCTCCAGAAGCTGCCTCTCCTTCAGCAGGTGGTGTTCAGGCTGGTGGATGGCCGTGTGCAACAGATGCACGATGTGCTTCACGTCGTCCAGACCCGCTGCATGTTCGCTGGAAACACACACTGCGATGAAGGAGACAACAGAATGACTGAGGAGGAGATCCGTAACAACGGGTCACACAAAAGGACAACTGTCTTTTTACCCTTTTCTGGAGATTTGACATCATAGACTTCATCGTTGATGATGAGCTGAAAGTCTTTGTCCAGCAGTGTGTCAATTAGTGTGGTGCTGGCTACACGCTGTCCATCTATCAGGAGAAGAACAACGATGGTAGATGCTCAATGCCTGTAAAAAATCCATGTCCTCCTTCCAGAAACTAATGAGTTACTAGAAGCCCCACTGCAGCGCTGATTTCATTTAGAAGCATGTACTGCTGCCATAGAGCCGAAGAGTGATTACTACAGGGAAAACCGGTTTTTCTACTTCGGACAATGTGAGTCCCACGCCTGAAGACAGATGCATTACCGTCAGAATAGCTGAACTGAGGAGGTCGACACTGCCACGTTTGGGAGACAAGTAAAGACGAGGGACCTTTCTAAAGTAACTGTGTAGAACTTTAAAAAAGTTTATCACAGTTCATTTCACAGCAACATTAAATTCATTCCAGGTGTCAGTATTTGTTTATATTCCGAAATTAGTGAGATACAGTAAGTATGCTGCTGTTCTGTGCCTTCCAAAACCCGTTGAACCAGAGCGCAGCAAAACGGTTGACTGCAGTCAAGAATGTCATCAGTCCAGTGTGCACAGACTCACCCTGAGAGAGCACGGAGGCGGTTACCCCGGGGTCCTCTTTCTGCATATCTGCAATCAGATCTCCAACGCTCATCAGCATTGGCTGAAGGAAGAACCAACACTTCTCCTTCCTGGAAGGCAACGGGACCTCCAGGACCAAGCGGCCATACCTGTACTTCAAGGATGCATCTGCAGCACAGCATTGAAAGTGTTAAATAAATGTTGATCATAGTAATTGATCATAGAGTAAATCAATACGAAATGTGTAGTGACGGTAGTTTACCACTGGAGGGCGCAAGCGTGCTGCAGAAAAGTGCGTGACAACTGGCCAGCAGGGACGGCCTCTGCTGAACCTGCAGCAGACAGGAGAGGCGGTGTGTTCTCTTTGTTAGTTGTACTAAAATGTACAGCCCGCCCTTGGTAAACTGTTAACATGCCATTTGATGTTGGCAGGCAAATACATCTGTAAAGTGTTCTGAAATAAATAAAAAAAATATCTAAAAAGTCCATAAACTGGTCACCAAGTTGCACTCTTGAGCATTCCTTGAAAATGTTATGACCATCCAGAATTAAAGTGATTTCAGTGCTACTTTCAGTCATACTTTTAAAATGACTAGCATGTTACCTGGTATTAACATTGTAAATAGTGATATGGCTTCCTGTCAGGCTGAAGAGAATCCATCTACATTATTAGATGAACAAATCCATCCACAGCCGACAACTGGAGCACTCAGTGTCTTCCTTCCCCTCAGTCCCCTCCTGTGAGCTTTTTTTAAATCACCATTATGTTCATGATAAAGTGGAGAGAAGTCCGTTTATGTGGAGATCTTGCAAGCTTGTGTGTAGTTCAACAGATGTTAACTAGAGATTCATGCAAATGGTTGTCATGCAAACAGGGATTCTAATTTCTTTCATTCTTGTCTCATCTGTCATGGAAATGGCTAAAACAGAAGGGAAACGTGCTGAAGGGGGTTGCGTGCATTTGTATGCAGGGCGGTGGCGGGGAATCAATTCAACATCTGACTGATCTGAAGGTAGTTTGTATGCGATGCACGTCCTACGCACATAGGACACCATTATAAACCATCAGAATGTGGCTACTGTGGCAGAACACGCAGCCTAAGAGACGTGTCATGAATAAGGGTGCACTTCAGACCTGCTGGATCTGTGTTATCAAAGCAGACTGCATTAGCTCTGACCCTCTGCTTATTTTACCCAGCACGGGGCAAAATCGTGTATAATGATTTTAATCCATGTTTGTATATGTGAGAAATCAGCATAGGAACAAATGACTGCATATAAGTGATTTATATGTTTTAAAATGACCTTTCCCTGTACTTTTGAAGGAAAATATCAGTTCAATATTAGCCTGAAAAGATTAAAAACCCAAACCTGAAGCTATATAATAAATGATCTAATGTACACACACACACACACACACACACACACACACACACACACACACACACACACACACACACATACACACACACATAGAGGAAATACAGTCTGTAATGGTTATCATAGGTTACAGACTGAACACGAAAGCAGCAGGGAAGCGGGCCCCGGCTCCTCCGTTCAGCCTCCAGGCGCTAAGCAGCCAGACCGCAGGATGGTTCCTGCCACTACCGGCTTCTGCAGTCAGCATGAGTCTTATCAAAACAAAACACTCTTCCCAATTAGTGCGGGGAACTACAGTACAGCAGAGAGCAGGCGAACGCTGTTTATCTAATGTCCTTCACACGTTCAGGAGCGGGAATTGGGGCTGCGGGGAACGACGCTCCACACTTGCCACGTTCCTTCAAAACTCAGAACGATCCGATCAAGCGTGTTTACCCATCCAGCTATTGAGTTTTTATTCATGCAAAGCCATGGGGAGAGAACATGAGAGAGAAAGAGGTGAAAAATGCAGGCTTGGCTGCACATGCTGGGAGCGCTGCAGCACAACCTTATTTTATCACCTTCTCTAGCAGCACGTAGCATCATTACGAGTCCTGTCACAGCTGAACTATGGCCTGGTGCCCCCACTACCAAAAGCCATCACCACCACCCTCCTCAAGGCTTCTGATACCACTGAGCAAGAATAAAGTGATTTTATTCTGCAGCATTTACATACAGGACTCACATGTGATCCATGTGCAGGGTTGCAGGCGTGGCTTTAGGCAGGCAGAAAAGGCAATGAAAGCATGATAAAGGGCCTGAGGAGTGCTGCCAAGGAGGGAACTGGAATCTGACTGATTGCATCGCATTACACACCGCCAGCACCACACCTTCAGCGAGTTAATGGTCCAGACAGGTATGACTAGGAAATACAGTGAGGGAACGTTAGAATTGGTGTTGGTCCCTGCAAGAGGGCATTTATCCACAGCACATCCCTAAAAAGTGCATTAAAATGGAAATTCAAGGTAAATTCATCCCTCCAAAATAGAATACTCCAGGCTTCAGATCTTTGGGATGATTTAGGGATGTGTTGTTCTCAATAGGTCCAAAACCGCTAGTTTTTGAGAGGCAGGTAAGACAAATTTCTAAAAAAAACAAAAACTTACTTCCTGCATTTAAATGAAAAACTGCACTTAAGCATTGCGAGGCCCTGGAAGTACAATCATAATGTATATTATTATGACAAAATCTCAATATTACCAAACTAAGACCCATAACCATAACATCAGCTTGTTTCACAAGATTTTCTGGAACTTGTGAAGCAAGACTCACAGCTGAATATTTGTTTTCACTGCAGCCTCTGTGTTGTCTTCTGTCATCCTGGCTGGTTTAGAATTCAATAAGGAAAAATAAGATTGTAAAAAAAAAAAAAGAACAAATTAGTTCCAATAGAGTAGCTGGTATGTGTCCTGCTGCACTCAGCTTGCACACACCTACCAGGACAACACTTAGGCTACTTTGGCAAAACAACATCGTCAGCAAGAGGCGACGCTGGAGCTCAATGTTCATGCATCAAAACTTATTAAAACTATGTGGCACCGTCTTCTATTTTTGCATTAACTAATTAAAATGCAACAGAACAGCTAACACCAGCTGAGGTGAATGGTTTCAGCGTAACAAGGACAAAGCCTGAAATCCTCAAGCATCACATAATGCAGTTCATTTTTGCTCACGATGCGTGTTAATAAAAACCAAATGAGTGCAAATATTTGCAACAGAATTTTTCCGGAAGTAGTTCAGAACAATAAGATAAACAGCAGTTATGTTAGCTAAAAGCTTATCTATATCAGTTAAGGCGATGTCGATAACAGCCTACACTGTTTCCACATATTGATAGTGTAATTATGGCGGCTGTTAATAAACTCATCGATCCCTGCTTGTCTTTGCAGGGTCGGGCAGAGGCTGCAGCCAGCACGGTCGTTCATGTAAAGCAGTCATCCCTACAGCTAAAGTCGCAAAAAAGGTCAGATTTAGTGGAGAAGTACAAATATACCATATAAATGATTTTTAAGGCTATATCATCCAACCCTGAGCACACAACTGGACAAAATATGTAACAAAAAGGTGATGAAATTAGTCTAAAATTCAGTTTTCTCTGTGTTTTCCAGCTTTACGGATCTGTTTCAGGCCATTGACTGAACTGATATCTGAAGTTTGACTTACAGAGGCAGATTTGCAAAATAAGGAGTCCAACATAAAAGGCTCTACTCCAGTAAAGCAATCACATTCCTGGACTGACTCCAATTATATTCAATATGTAGGATGAAAAGGCTTATTTGTGACTTTCTGCAGCCTGTCCTGATTTAATCACAGAGATCCAGACCACAGTGAGACGAATGATCATAGCCTTCCAATTAGTGAGGATAATAAACAGCTGCTTTCCCTGTGCATTATCCATATTGATTAAATAAAGATATACAGGCAGCATGCTTCTGTCAGACCTTTTTCCATTTCTACCAAACAGCTGTTTCAGAATCAGTGAGAGACGTAGGGGAGAGAAAGAGCACGTGACAGGAACTGGAAATCACCGGCCCAAATCCACCGAGATGAGGGATTCACGGGGTTGTGTTTCAGCCCGACACACCCAGATTTTCTTCATCCCATGGGTAAATGCAGACTTCCACGGTGATGATTCATGTTGTGGAATTTTCCACACGCTCGATAAGAGCAAAACAAGCGCGAGCTCTGACGCTGAGGCAAAGGGGTGGCCACCTTTAATAAAAAGACACCTCTTCTGTCCTACAGAATATTGCTATTGCAAATCAGTTCAGGGAGCACGAAGTCGTGCAAAATAGCCCATTTCAGCAACTAAAGTATGCTTGTTTCAGCGGTCCAAATGCCTGGAGGCTTTTTTGTGGCACTTTGCCAAACTTATTGTCTTGTATTTCCATGGCTGAAGCACGAACAGAATGCGAGTAAACTGCCGTAACAGCATCTGGCTCTAGCACATCGTGGAAAACTTTCTGATGCATGTTTTATTTTTACATGGCGCAGTACGACAGCACACTGATCTACAGGCTGCGCAACCAAATGCTACCGCACATGTTGTGTCTTGTCAGTGAGCTGAGCAACCACAACATGTCTGAATGTCCAAAGGAGATCGTCCAGAGGCGAGGGGGGCGATTAAAATGTCACACACACACACACACACACACACACACACACACACACACACACACACACACACACACACACACACACACACACACACACAAAAACCCCTGGAGTTTTATTGGTATTAAATGCACAAAAATTCCGTCTTATACAACAAAGGACAGTTTTATTATTCTCACTGAAATTGCTTCAAATCCATCAAAAGTTCCTCCAGTGAGCACCATTGTAAGCCAAAACTTTCCCCAGGGGCAAATTTATGCTAAAGGAGCTATAAAAAAGAGAGTGGTATTACTGATTTCCTGTACAGTCAGTAGATAATGGCTCTTAAAATCAAACATGACAAAAATGGCACTCTTTTTGCCCCCTTGCTGGAAAATTCATCTCAGGTACAAACAGCTTCAGCTAATGCTAGGTCTAATTGTTTTCCCTTCAATTGCCTTTTCCTCCACTGTTAAATAATTTGTGATTTGGATTCCCTCCAGAGCATGATGGCTTTTAAACAAGTTCCATTTAAAAAGGGGTGAGTGGTTTCTTGGATGTTGACCCGCTGCCAAACATACAAATAAACCAACAGAACACACTACATGTAAATCGGAATAAAAACACCTCTGTAGTATCTTAAGAAAACAGTCACAGTGTTGTAAAAATACTGGTTCATCCAAAAATGACTGAAATTCTGAACAAACTCATGACTATATCAGCTGAAGGTTGAGTGTAAATAAGACCAAAACAGCTCTGTGGTGACCTGCAACACATCTTGACTCAAAGAGGGTATCATTAACAGCACATCTTTAGCCCAACAGTGTTTTTATTCCTTCCAACCAGCACCACATTCACATCTGCATGAAATCAGGCCCATTTCCTAGTGTTGTCTTTGTTGCAGAGCAACGTAAATAACACACATAAAAACAATATACTGTGAGGACACGCAAGTAAAATCTGCATGACTCACGACAGCTTGCTCATTATGCTGAAAATACATCCCATTTTATGACAGAAATGACTCTGTGTGTGTGTGTGTGTGTGTGTGTGTGTGTGTGTGTGTGTGTGTGTCACTTTGTATTGAGCTCGATAGTGCAGTCATCTGTCGTTTCCCCAGACCGACAGAGGTTTAAAGCATCCACTGCTCCCTCAAGCTTTGGCTGACCTCTGCAGATTCTGGTTAAGGATGACCAATGCATAAAGATTTCATTCCAAAAGGGCCTGTCAGGGATACCTCTGGGTGATACTGAAGGCAACGCAGACAGCAACTGTATTTCCTGAAAACATTTACAGCAGCGCACTGACATCCAAGTGCAGGACATTACATGATGTGTGCAGAGATACAGCACACAAGCACAAGAGGAAGCAAAATATCTCTTTAAAAACACAAGGAAGGCTGGAAGATACAGCAGCGTGACTATCAGCAGAAATCTCACAAGGTTACCCTAGTGTTTGCCCCAATAATGATGCGTTCAGGGACAACTTTCAATCAGTCAGACATTTAAACCATCTAAACTGCAGAGCAACTAAAGGTAGTGTTTTCCGGTAATGTCAAAGAAAATAATAGGTTTGAATGTCGCTTTAGACAAGTGACTCTGAAGGAATGCTGTACAGGCATACAAAATATTCAACTTACAACAAACTACAAATGTTTTGCATTAAAAAAAAAAGGGGGAGGGGGGGTTTCTAACCAACAAAATATCAAGACAGGGCTAACCGATTAGTAAAGTAATGCTGAGAAATCGACAACAAATAATGCGGGACAGAGTAGTTAAGTGTTATATTTACCTGCGGAAGGAGCGTAACCGGATGAATAGTTTTGTGACGGCGGTAAAGAGGGCCAATACTTCCAAAAAGTCTCGACGTAACTTTACCAACCACCCGCACTGAAGCCATCTTTTCTTTGGTCGTCTAACGCGGAAAACGCCGCTGTTATGGCATTACAGACGGGGCGTAGAGGCACTTTCTTCGCGTTGTGTGAGAGATTCCGGTTCTGTAAAAGCGGCTGTTTTGTGGAGATGACAACAGATCGGTTGGTGGCTGTGGGACAGACCATAGACAAGGGAGGGAGGATGGAGGCGAGCAGGGGCGGCGCTGCACCACATTCCATTTCCGCGGGACTGCGCTCCCCGCCCCACGAGCCAACACTGTCCTGTCAATAATCAACCGATATGGAACAAGACCTCATGGAAGTTTGGTTCCTTCTCAAACATAGCTAACTTGAGTTATATCCACGCGAAAATTGCGTTTTATCGATGTGTACGCATACGAGTACTGTCAGTCTTAAAGCGCCAAAGCACTGTTGGAGGTTCTCCTGAATTCTACTTGTAAACGCTTTTGTAACAGTTGCAAAGGCAGGTCTGTAGTTGTTGCTAAGTTGGCCTAATGCTAACGCGATGTGTTTGAAGCGGTTGTCAGAAATCATGTGCACTGATGTTTATTTTTGCTTCTTAATTCATTTTCTTTGATGTTTTTGCTTTTACCAGGTGGTGTATGACATTATGAAACAAATTGGATACAAATTAGGTATTTACTGAGGCTAGAAGTATGTGCGTATATAAAAAGTGATGTGTGTCCCCCTCCATAGTTACAGGAGTTGTGCTTGCAGACTACAACACTTGAATTGGAACTTTGTTATTTGAAGTAGAAAAACTAGGCTGAAAAGAGTTACAAATAAATATCTACTTTGTTTTGCCTTCAGTTCCTGTTTATTTTGTTACTGTCTTCAGTTTTGTTTCCAGTTACTGAAAAGCTGCTCCATTGGATTGAGATCAAGTGACTGGCTTGGCCATGGAAGAGTACAGTATTCCATTTATTTGCCTTCAGAAATTCTTGGCTTATTTTCAAAGTATCATTTGGCTCATTATCTCAGGCCCATTTGGTCATATTTGCTGTGTTGTTGTTTTTTAGGGTAGGTGTATTCACTTAGCTCCACATCATAGTCCTTTCTGCAGTCACAACAGTAAAAAGACTTCCCATCACCATACAGGGCCATGCCATTACACTTGTTCTTAGTTTCAGGCGTTCCTTCAGAAGTTTTACACATTTGTCTTTTATATTACAGTTAGTGTAAATGGTCTAGGCTGCAGGGGTCTCATGTGCCACAGATGCACACTGGGTAAACTCGAAGCAAGCCTGAGGATTGTTTTCTAGTTTAAATAATACATTACCTGATTCTGGGGTACTGATTCTGAGTTTTCAACCAACTTCAACAATGGCAACCACCAGCGGTAATGAAAGCAGCAGAAAAACCAGTCACCCATACATCTCTGTGGGGCTGCTCTTGGATGTTGTAGCACACTCTGGAAATGACATCATTGCCTGTCTTCCAAGGTGAATGTCACATAATCCAATTTCTATCCTTTACTATCAAAAACCCTGTCTTGTGTCAAAGAATTAGCCTTATTGTGAAATTTACACTCAATCCATGACTATGGAGACTGGTGAGATTTATTTAAAGAAAAGACGGCGCCAGATTATGCCCTGACATATCTGATCTGTTCTTTGGCTTCTAAACTTTTAAATCGTAGAACCAAATAATTTAGAGTTAAAACTTTGGCCATCATATCAATTATTTGTTTCATTATACATCCTCTGCTCATCTCTTTTTATTAACACTTGGTTTCAGCCCATTTAGAGAAACAGAGCAAAACAGATATGTCTACGATTTAATTATTCATCGCCAACTGATTACATTGCCATCTGTTTCGTTGTAAATGTTTGACTCTACTTTTTACTTATTGATTCAAACTGCATTCCATTAGGAATTTTATTTCTCCTGTTGATCTGCATTGCAGGTTCCTTACTGACATTAAACTGAGGCGAGAAGAGAACCTGCTCATGGACCTGTATCCTGGGACTGGGAGACAAACAGCATTATTCACTTTGATGAACTGGTGAGTTTGGGAATATTTGTGGTGGCTTCTTGTAAACAAATGCTGCCACCTTGTGGACTTAATGCAACACTACAGACCTACATTACTCTGCTGTACTATTGTGGCAGCAATGATATAGTAAACACTCGCTGATTGGACCGACAACATAACATTGTAGATCATTATCAAATTTTATACGCAGCCGTGTAAACTGCTCAGTGTTTGCAAATAGTTTGAGCGTCCTGATTTCGCTGTGCATTTGGATGATAAAATCTCAAGGCTGGTAAATTTACAGTTTCCAGATGATCACAGAAAGAAATTAATTTAAGAAAGCACTCAAGTTTCCTGCAGCTGTGTCTGCATATCATATCAAATCTGAACCCCCGTGTTGAGAGACCGCTCCACGGGCACATAGGCGAATAAGCTTGGAGAAAAGTTTAACCCTGAATTTTTGATATCCACAGGCTGAATATCAAAGGCTTCTGGAGAGAGAAAAAAATTTGATATGAACGAGGGCAAGTCTAATCCATTTATGCTAATTAAAGGAAAAGTCTTACAGAGGAAAATCCTCACACATAAATATGTGTGTGCATAAAGTGGAGCAGCTTCATAATGTGCTGCAGAACTCAAAACCTAAAGATGCCAGAACTTTCACCGGTCTTTCTCCCACAGTGACCTGATTGTAACTCAGCTCTAATGAATTTGGTTCACTGCAGATTGAGAAATATGATTGAGAAATATAATTATTCGTACAACTGCATGTTTAGTTTTTAATAGTGAATGTGCATGCATATGTGTAGCAGTGGAAAGAGGACGGCTGTCAGAGGCAGAGGCAGAGTGTTGTTTGAAGTGCCGGAGAGCGCAGGGCTGGGGTAATTGTGTCTGACGGGCGATGATAATGATGAGGCGCAGATCAGATCAGATCCTCTGTCTCTAACCCCCCCGCTGCTTGCCTTCACTTTTCCCTTCTTTGCTAATTGACCGTTGCACGCGTCCCCCGAGCCTTTTTGTTATTATTTATTAATAATTCATCACTAAATAATTCAGAGCCTTGGACCTGCAGTGTTAATTGATGCCGGGGTGGTATGGCAGTGCAGGTAGGTGTTTGGAGAAAAGAATGGGGGTATAAAAATAGAGAGGCAATGGGAATTGGGTCTGTCTCTAGTTGTAAAGAGGGCAAAAACCCCCCCCAAAAAGACAAAGCAAGTTTCTTCTATTGTACATGTGTGTTTTCTTCTGTTTTTAGTAAGGACCAGTATACGCATTTACCTGCAAAGTGAGGACATTTTTACCTGAGTGTAAGGATTTTTTTTCTTAGTATTTTCTTTTTCAGTGGTAAAATAGGTGTGATAATGGAAACACTGTTTTTTAGAAAACATATATTTGCGTTACATTACTTTAAAATTACATTAAAAATATAAATATTGGAAATAATGTGATGAGGACGCTAAAGCTCCATTGTAAAGTATGGCACAATATCAAATATGTGCCATATAGCTCAACCTCTTTCCAGTATTTGTTTATGTAAAAAGCGATGATAGAGAAATCCACGGCAGACACAAATATAAGTGGCATTCTGTCGCGATAGAACATACAGATTGCGTGTACTGTATGTAATCCATGATTTAGATTAGACAGAAGATCTGCGTCCGTCCAGTAGGGGTCAGCAGCAGATCACCAGTTTTCTCCAGCGTGTCGCTCCTTCGTGTGTTTGTTGAACTTCAGTTAATTTGGAATTGCCTGCTCTGTTTATGTTAAATTATTCATGCAACCTTTCATTAACACTCTAAACAAATACAAATTGCACATCATGGAGGAAACAGTTACAGTCAATATGTGCCAAGGAGTGTTTTCCTAAAAAAAAAAAAAAAAAAAGCCGGCTTGTTGGTTTGTAAACCTTCTCATTGTATTATTGCAGTGAGTCACACACCATTTCAGAAGCCACATTTTTACTTCCCTTTCTCTTTCTGCTTGCTGAATACTTTGTAAGTGACCAGAGTACATTCCCAGCATTCCTGTGACCCCCTGGGTGAAGAGATCTTCACACTAAATTCCTTGTTTAAAGTTCAGTTGAAAGTTTAAAATGTTGACTTTTTTTTTTATAGCAAGTTACAAAATTCACTTCTTCCTCCGTTTTCCCACTCAGTCTTCATCAGAACCAAACACCAGCACTGTGTCAGGTCGCCCGGGTGATGCTCATCTTCAGAGCGTTGCCTCCTTGTTGAATCTCTTTTAAGCAGAGTAACACATCAGGGGGAATAAAAAAAAAAGTAAAGAAATCAAAGCCAGTGTGAGCCAGCCTTTTAAAAGTTTAGATTTTATTTGTTGGGGAAATTTCTGGGTTGCGGGGGGAGGTGGGGGGGGACAAGTGTGTGGTTTGAAAAAAAACCCAAAAAATCCCTAGTTTGTGTTTCTTTTGGGAATGGTTCATCTGAAGCTGTCGACAAGGTCCGTACAAGTCTCCTGCTGCCGTGGAGCACACAGGCTGTCTTTCATGCCGTGGCGGTTTGGGACCAGAGAGGAAGGGCCGGCAGAGAGGAATCTGTCTCGCTGAGCTCAGAGTACACGCTGCATGTATTTTTGTAGACATCACTGTAGATTTCCCTTAATCTAGGAGTACATCAAAGCATCCTCTGCTCCTCTTCTCCAGCTAAATCCTTCTCTGGTCCTTATTACCAAAGTGCTCATAAAAGCCTTCGGGGAGTCGAGAAGAGGGGGGGAAAATACACAAACAAAAAACAAACATGTTTGCTTTAATCTTTCAAATAACTATTTATGCTAGTACAAATGAACATTCTGAGAGGGGACCGTATTGTATGATAGTGGGTGAAGATGTAAAGATTCGTGCTGAGTAAAAGAACAAAAGGGCGGTGTGGGATAGATGGAAGTGTTTCTGTGACATTTACCAGAATGTCATCAGCGCTTTGGTTGAAGCTGCCGTTCTCGCAAAAAGGAGGGGGGGAAAAGATGTTTTTTGAGTCGAGAAAAGTGCCAGTGAACACGAGTTTAACAAATGGCTTGCACTAGGCTGGTTTTGATTTATTTTTGATGGCTCTGATGTGAGCATGGAAGTGAAGGGACTGGTTGTATACTCCAGCGGACCGCGAGGCCGCAGAGTAAACAGGCTCTCTGTGGCGCGGCGAGACTTTCCGTCAGGGTAGAGAGCGTAACCCCGTGGAGATCCTAGAGAGTTCTGAAGCCAGAGATGGTGAATAATAGAACAAAGTGAGGATGAGTCTTCAGAGAGGTTCCAGTGCTCTTCAACATCCCTCCATGGCAGGGATAAGAGGTATGTGTGCGTGCAACAGAGAGCACTGGTAGCTGCAACTTCTCTGTGCGTGTGTCCTGAACTCTGAAAACTTGCTTGACACACATTTGTTGTTAACTAAAGTGTACCAAAACTGGAAAAAATGTAATTATAACCCAGCACAATGACAGCCACATATAATGACATTCATATGACAGCCTGCAAAATCCTACTCCTGCGGGACTTCTTTTTTTTCCTCCCCTCCCTTTTGACTTATAAAAAATTCACCACTGCCACCCCCCCTGTGTGTCTCTTCTGTGCGTCTCCAATGCTGAGAACTGACACGCGGTAAATGGAGAAATATTCAAAGGCAGGCCAGGGCTGCCTGTCTCCCACTGGGGTCTTCTTTTTACCCCCTCGCCACTGCCGAGAAATCAAAACTCTGTGGACGTCACACAGGCCGATTGAAGTTTGCTGTCGGGCGCTCTCCCAATGATGGCAGGCTTCATTAGAGCTGTCAGTCAGGCCCTGGTGATGGGGCAGAGCCGCAGGGCACCCTCAGGGCCCAATCAGTGTTGGGGTCCCCAGGAAAGGGCCATCAAACAGCCCAGTAAGACGACGCTGTAACCTTGCGTCGACGGGCTTCACACTCATACCCCCATTGATCACGATTAATAGCGCAGCTCCACATTTCCAGCTCTGTGTTTTTGAACTCTGAAGCAAAGCCGCAGTCTTGTATTTTTAATCACTGACTTCCCATTGGCGCGGGTATGGAAATGAGCACCACGGTAGTCTGCACAGAACAATCTTATTGAAACTGTAATGATAAAGAATAAAAGTTCTCTCACAAGCAGCCCGCCAGTGGGAAACAGGAGCCAGCTGTTATATTTGCATCTTTGCAGGCCCGCTTTTCCTTCTGTGTTACAATTACAATGAGTCACGTGATGCAGTTGAAAAAATAAATGAGCTGGCGGGCTGCTTCTCTGGCCAACAATCTCAAATCCTGGAACAATAAGATATCCACGAAATCGCGGCACACAATTCAAATACAGGAGCAAACAAAACCCAAACAAAACAAAGCAACCATCTTTGAAGAGCGAGGCGCTCAGGCTGCCGTAGTTCCTTTCAACAATATACAGAACGCAATATTCTCAGTACCAGTATGTTATTCAGAGCGTTCCTCCAAATATTTGGAGAGAAGGAGGGGAGATGAAACACGGTTAGAACAATGGGGCTTTGGCTCTGTTATGGCGTCCGTGCACCTCGCCCCGCCAGCCCTTTGTAGTGTGTGCCGTGTCATGTCCATGTCCCCAGTTGGTCCCCCCCGCTTGTTGAGTCCAGGTGGGGTCTCACTGCCCACCTCCCCCTCTTCCCCTATCCCATATCTGCCTATCTGACACACACCTGCTCACATACACACAACCACACAGGCAGAACTTTTTTGTTTTCAGGAGGTCCACGTGCAGACTGAAGAGACAGGAAGGGCTGTTGTGCCGCTGGACTTTTAAGTATTTTCAAAACAATTTTTTAAATCTCCGCCTCAGTTCGGACCATGACTCCCGTCTGAAGTCTGAATTTGCTCAAATCATTGACTATGCCATAAAATTAAGGCTCATCACAAAGTAGAGAAAAATTCAGTTTGATCTGTTCCTTTTAATTTATGTACAGATGATAAGGTATTCTGAGGATTTAAAACAAAAAAGAGAGAGAAGTATAAAAATATGGCTGTGTTCACCATATTATCTATGCATAGTAATTGAATCATATATTATTGATTACAAACAAGAACAAGACTGCTACTGACAAGAGCTGCAGAGAGATGAATAAGGATAAAGGATATTTTTAATTTATTCAGGCTCTCTTCTAATGGAAATTGGTAAAATATTCTCTCTGGACTGTAAAAGTGTTCAATTCCTGGGAGTTGGCTAAAGGTTTCTCTAATTTAATATGTTTCTATTTTTTTTTTTTAAAAAGCCCTTAAAAGGCCTAAAAGCATCTGATGTAAATATGATAATGTAACCGGTGGTCAGTGCCTCTGTGTTGTGTTGTCTTGTCAAGGGTTGACCCCGGAACCAAAGTTTTGGAACGCTGTTTATTACTGCTGCTCCCCTGCTGATCACAGGAAGAAAAGGGGTGAACAGATAACATTCCAAAGATGTTAATTTAAAAGACATACAAACTTCACCTCCTACATAATTTAAACAATATCTAATCAGATACAAGCTAGCAGGCATCTCCACTTAAACCGAGATGTCCAGCCTTCTTCTGCCTCTCAACTTGTGCAATTACCAAACTGGCCACTTGGTGATGCTGAGTTATGTGATGAACAAAAGTTTGGATAAAACAACGAAATATTAAAGTAATTCATGATTTCTGTTTGAAATATTTGGCTCGGGGTGCAGTGTTTTGCTCCTGTTTTCAGTAAAAGGTGATCATTAGTACATAAGCAGAGACATTTTATCCAGCAATCAAAGGCAAAAAAGGAGGTCTGACCTATATTCAATCTGCATTAGTGCCAAAGGAGTGTCAGGTACACACACACACACACACACACACACACACACACACACACACACACACACACGCACACACACACACACAAAATCATGTAATTGTAATTTTGGTTTATTATGAGACATCCCTTTCTGTATGGGGTTGAGGGGGTGTCCATGGTCACTGTGTAGAAGCTGTGTCTGATGGAGGTAATCCTCGGTGATCTGCCCTAATCTGTCACAGATACGCAGCTGAAGTGTAGAAAAGCTGTTGGAAGAGTGTAAAGAGGGGGAATGGGGGTGGGAATCAGAAGGTGGGGGGGAAACTGGATTATGGCAGTACGTCTGCATTAACTCACTGGCCTTATCTCTTAAATGCTCTGCAAAAACAGCTTTGGCGTGTACATAGGGAATGGTGCAGTGTACAAGCTTGTGTGTGTGTGTGTGTGTGTGTGTGTGTGTGTGTGTGTGTGTGTGTGTGTGTGTGTGTGTGTGTGTGTGTTTCATGTGTGCTGAGCTTATTTCATGGCAGCCATACAGGCCTGAGAAATAAGAGTATATATTTTCATATTATGGCTGCACAGAGTTCTTATGCTGAACCTCCTTAGCTCCTGAAATGCATTATTCTCAAAGTGAATCATTCATTTCTCCCTCCTGGGCTGGACCATTCTTGCTTCCCAGAACTGATTTGCCATCTGATTGTCCTCCTGTCTGAGAACCGTATGCTTTTGACATATTTCTTTCCTGCTGAAGCCACGTGCAATTATGGTTTACATGGTTATAGTGGAAAAATAACTAATTACAGGTTGTTGCGGATGAGACTCTTTCACATGTCGAGTCGTGCCCTGGGTTTTTTCAAGCCTGATTTAACCAGCAGAACAGGCGTACACACATCCTTTGTGGTCATAAACACATGTGCAGGCAAATTCTCTTTTTAACACAGGGAAATTACAATAAGGGGGAAAAAACAGAATCTTAAGAAACTGTTGACAATTACAGTCAGATGGCCCAAAGAACGTGCAGTCCTCCAGCAGTTGTGCAGCAGTTTGTCATCTGGAGTCCAGGGAGGGTCACCTCTCGGGCCTGAGAGGCTGTGTGGATGCTCTTGTGTTTATGTTTGGGAGATTAGCAATGATGAAAGAATCCTTTTTCAAGTCTGGGCTGGAGGGGACTCAATACTCCACCCTTTCACCATGTGCACACAGACACGTGCACACACATGCTCACACACACATACACCAAGCTACAGGCCTTTATAACTTTTTCATCAGGCAGTGCATCTTGAGCAGTTCATATTTGTCCACAGGTTTCCTTAAATTACTTTGATCCTTTATAATTTAGTTTCCACTCAGTAGCCAGGAGCAGATTTCTACGGTATGTGAAAGATGTGCAACGCTTCACCCTTGCGGGTCTCATTGTTCTGCTCTCTTGTCTACTTTCTCCATGATTTCCCTCTTGCAGACCTGCGCTTGAGCTTCCATATTGTTTCCATATCTCACTTCCTCGTGGTGTCATGGAATGTACCGTGACTTGGTTTGATTCAAAAGTGCAGTCTTCTCCATCATCTTCCTTGTGAGCGGAGGAACCTTTTAAATTACGCCGAAAGTTTTCTGAAGGGCTCGTTGGCAAGTCGGGACAAATTTACACTGTCAGTACATGCATGAGGTAAAACAAAGACATCACTCTGTTTGAAGGTGACAACATGCTTCAATAATTTATATCCCATTACCTGTCTATAGAGCAGGGGTTTTCAAACAAAGCATGATTACTTGGGGGTGAAATGCTGTCCTTATGTAGACCTCGTACAGAAAATATGATCTAAGCCAATTTAGTCATAGTCCCAGGGTCCTATTCACACTTGAACTCTTCCTTTGTCCGAGTCCCATCAGTCACAGGTTTGTTTGACCAGGTATTACAGTTTCTATTGTGTAACTTCTCTCCTCTATACAGAATCCATTTCTGTTTTCTTTGGCTTGTTGATGTGACAACTGCTTTCTTTACCCTGACTCAACAGCTTGATGCTGCCCACTGTGGTGACAGTCCTGGGACATTGTCCTGACTTACTTTCCTTACAAGCTGTGAAAAGCATCTCTTCACCTGAGCAAGCAATGTAGGTTTTCATTATGGAAATCTAATGAAGTATAAATCCAGATTATATTCATTCTGTCTTGATTGGCTTGATAATTTGTTAGCAACAGCTGCCAAAATCCTCTTCAGAGAGCTAAGGGAGAGTAAAAACAGAGACCTGAGAGGCATATGAAGGTGGAATGAAATGAAAGAGCAATATGAAAAGCTGTCATAAAAGCCATGGCAGCGAGCAGTAAACCTGCAGGCACTGGCCTGGCCGCCTGGCTGCAACATGATATGGCGTCTTCATGACAGCTGCTGACATCGGTTGATGTGCTGAATCAGAACAAGTCAAGAGGTATGGGTGCGGGGATAGCACTGTGTGTGTTGATGTTGTGCGACGGTGTGGGGTCAGTGTTGGCATGCTGCAAAAATGCCGCAAGGCACATGGCTCGGTTTTAAGAATTGTTACTCGCAGATTGAATGGCATGGCTACGTGTCCATTCCTGCAGGGGTGAGATGTCTTTGGCTGTCAATCACTGCTGCAGAACTTACTTAACAACATATAGGAATGTGGTGTCACAAAGAGCTAAATAATATATGCGAGTACAAATATAAACTTTGAACAATAATTTGAGAAGAATGGTTTTCTGTTACATAATGCACATATTCCCCACTATAAACCCAGTAAAGGTGATCACAGTCAGGGAGGAACTGTGTGGCACTATGGTTGACCTCTCTGTGTCTCTTCCTGTCCCCTAGCTGAACCACAGCGTGAAGGGACCCTTATCTGGTCATAGTGGGCGGTGGGAACGGGAAGGCTTTGAAGGCACGCTTGTGTGGCGATGCAATCAGGCAGACTGCTGTAGGGATGCGATCCCCCCCCACACCCGAGCCGTCCTGTCCAATACCTTTTATTGCCCTTCTTCTGCTGTTCAACAACCATAACAAGATGCTTATGAAGCGTTCTGAGGCTCGCTGGCTGTTGTCTGAGCAGGAGAAGCTCCTGGAAAGGCCTTGGGATTTATGGTGGCACTATCACGTAGAGTCTTCCCTATTCCACAATCACAAGTAGCATCAAGTGATAAAACACTTTGAGAGACCTCAGGGATTTGTTGCAAATTTTCCACCCTGGACAGAAAAATAAATAGAGATTATCTTCAGAGACAATACGATCCCAGTGGTCTCCCCTTACTCTACCCTCGACATGAAGCACATAGATAAAACATATCTATGAAAGCTATCAAAAAAAAAAAAAAAAAAAAAGAGTATCAGGGCTTCTGATTACATGTCGGTAGATTTTAGATATACACACATGATTTAAATATGCTATGAAAAACAATGTTCATGAGTGAGTCAAGTAAGAGTGTGGATGTTCCTTAAGTTGGTTTGTGTTGGCTGGTGATGTTCTAACAAACGCTATGTTGTGCTGTCTATCCGCTCTGTCCAGGATCAGACTTTCAGGCCGTGGTGTGGTCAGTTGCATGTATCACTATTTGCATTTCAATTAAATGTATGCAGGCATTCTCTAATTTTTCCAATTATTTCCCTTGTTATAAAAGACATAATTTGATCTCGCTAAACACTTTGATGCTTTCATCTCCTGCTAATATGTTCCACAGGAGCATTGGAACAACATTCTACCACTCACAGATATTGATTTGGATTAGGCTCAGTCACGTTCGGGGATTGCGTGAATTAGGCCTTTTTTTCTTTATTCTCCCCTCACTCATTGTCGTCGTCCCCCCCCCATCACATCTCCATGCTGCCTCCTTACAGGCCCTTTGATGTGCCTGCATTAATTTGGAGCTTAATGGAATCTGCGGTACTGCTGTGCCTATCAGTGGCAGGATCGTAGACCCCAGGGTTCACTTTGGCATGTCTCCATTCTCGTGAGTGGGTGTCAAGATAGCCATGAAACAAAGGAGGAGGGCAGTAGCCCTAGGAGAAGAAGTGCATTTTTCAATGCAGATCCCAGAGAATCAGAAGTCCTGTCAAGGTATTGCCTTCCTTCTCCTTCTGACTGGCATTTGCCAGTTCTGCAGCAACAAATCGGCTTTTCTAGACATCATGTACAGGACACGGTACATTTACACTGATTTATTTACAATTGTGTTCTGTTAACATTTTGAACATTTTTGTCTTAAATTTAACAGGGGCCTGCAAGATTGTGCATTTATGAATTCTGAAAGCACAGACCTGCCAATTGGCTCTTGGAAATTATTCTTTTCCAGATGGAATGCATTTAATGGAACAAAACAGCAGAAGTTCCACTTCAGTAAATGGTTTGGCTGCAATGTCTGAAGCACGTATGATTTGTAGACAAATCTTTGGCATCTACAACTACATGTGTGCCCTCTGATGGTGAAAAGATGATACGGATGATTTGATCCATATGCCCTTTTTACACATGGACACTCATTTATTTTTATTGCTCACAATATCCTTCCACCACTGTGTATTTTAGCTTTATTAATTGTTTGCTCAGACTGGCCACACAGCACAAGATTTTAATGTTGTAGGCTTCTTGTAAGCAATTTTTTTCTAGGTAATTTCAGTAAAATTTGTTATGATTTTTAATATTCCTCAGTTATTATTTTATCAGTTATAAGGGATTTTTATCTCTTGCCATCCCCAAGGGAAATGTTTGATGGCAACCGCTTGATTTCATATTTTTGTCATTGAACTAAAACTTTTGTTACACTCAGGTTACAGAATCAAAGCAGCTTGTGCACCCCCACCCCTCCAAACCCCTCCAAATGAAAAAAAATAAAAATAAAATCTCCACAGGATATAGTGCTTGGAGGGAGCTGTTATGAGTGATGATAAAAGTGTGGCCATAAATCAATTCTTCATCCCCATCAAAGAGATCTGTCAATTGCTGTATGTACCGTTTAACTAGCGTGCTAGTTAAAAAAAAAAAAGAAAGACAGAAGGAAAAGGAACTGCTGTGGAAAGAAGACAGGATCTAGTGTCTGAGTTGTGATGAGGAATACGCCCTCAGCCATGCAATGCACAATGTTCAAAGACAGTCAAGTTCAGGCGGCATGTTAGCAGGGGGAAATCCCACAGTACAGGGTCTTTTACTGCTCTGCACACACTGATCTTAATGAACTCTGCTGCATGTAACAGCACATGCGGGAGCTGCGTTGGAGGTGCTTTGGGTCCGTCTTTCATCCGTCGCTGTATTTGATGTAGGCTTGATCATTATGTTGCAGGGAGAGTTTGTTTGTGGTCTTTGAGGCCTTTGGATGCCTTGCCCTTTTTCTTTTAGAATGCATTAAAATACATCACACTTGGTGAGCTTTGGGGTGTTTACAGATGTACACATGTACAATAAGCCTGTGGCCAGTGATAAGGCATTTTGATCAGACACTGTTACAAAAACATCAACTGTTACATTGAAGAGAACTTTCCCCACAAGCCCCCAGCAAGAAATACCAAGTAGAAAAAGTGCTTTCAACCTATAAACATACACCTAACATAGACATATATGCATTTAAATTGCCAGTGACATATTAAAAAGAAATTAAGAATGCGAGTGATAGCTCATCCTAAGGTCTACATGTACTGTAATTGCATTAGATTTTTCTCTAAAAGTTCACTGCGGAAACGACAAAAATGGTCTAATAAGCACATATAGATCTCTAGATGAGATAGAATTTGACTATAAATAGCTGTTGTTGAGCTTTATTGTATATGAAATATCTTTTTTTTTTTTAGGAAAGTCTTTTTTATGTCAGTGTAATCAATTGTCTGGAACAGCCTTTTTTCCTGTAGGAATCTTATTAAACATTCTACTGAAGTTTTTTTTTTTTTTGGTGGGGTATTAGTTTATTAGTACTGTTACATTTATTTGATGTCTAAAATAAAAGGCATTCATCCAAAGACATATACAGTATTACACTCGACTTCATTGCAGTTCAAAGTTATATAGTATATAGTTTTGTCTTGTTTTTCTTGTTTTTTTTTCTTCTTCTTTTTGCTTGCAGTGTTTTGAGGGTTCCTCATGTAGATCAAAGCTGTAAAGTTAAACCTTAACTTTGGTCAAACTCAAATTCCAATACCCTCACAGGCATGTAAACAACATTTGCTTTGTTTGTTTAATGTACCTCATGCTGCATCAAGTTAGCAGTCAGCTACTCTGGACAAGGCGCCTTTGCTGTTGTGAGATCTCACTGGCTGTCAATCCTCTCATATCTCCATGAATCATGAATCAACTCAGTGATATTTGAGAGCCGTGAAGATAAAGGAACATGAGCAAATTGCCGATACCATAAAGCTGTTTACAGGCCGTTGGGCCGAGCTCTCTCAAGGCTTTGATGTGCTGGCATACAAACCTTTATGGCCGCCGGTGGACATGCTACCTTAGCCATCCCAAGCTTCAGGACTCCAATCTGACTCCTTCCGTTCTTGATCATAAATCGATGTGTGTTACAGACCCTACAATGAACCTGCTTTATCCCAGCTGTCTGTTCCATTCATGTTTGCCTGATGAACAGGCACACCACGGCTCTCTTGGCTTCACCTGTGCAGGACAAGACTAGTCCTCTGAAGTCGGCCTCTAAATTGAGTTGCCTTTTCGGGCTTTTGACCCCGATGTCTGATGTAAGACCCAGACACCCACACATCAAAGGGAATGAGGGGGTGGGAGAATTGATTCCTGTTTTGGAGAAAATATTGACTTTCGGCCCTAAAATGATGAGGCATCTACCTTGTATTACCCCATGACTTATTGCCGTAACTATTTTTTTAGATTAGCATATCATAAATGATCATTTTTGAATTTTAAATATCAATCATCTGTGAATAATTTTCGAAGTAGCACAATAAAGCCTCTTCATTTAATTAGTTATGTGTTCTCTTTTGACTCAAGTTTTCCATCATTTTTGTTGATGTCTTACATTTTGATGTTTCACAGAGTAATTCATTTTCTCAAAGTGAAATGTTTTTAAAAAAATGAAAAAGACTTGTTACCCTTTTAAACAAACAGGACTATATTATATTAACTATATTAAACAACACACTTGCACCTTACATAACACACTGAGGAGAGACTTCGTTCTCTATGAAAACAGACCCTCTATAGCACTGATTTTGCTCATTTCACACATGTCAGGGTGTCCAAAATGGATCTTAAAAGCAGATTGCAGTTTATGGCGACTTGGTCCAAGGTTAAGATGAAACCTACCTTGAAATAGGAGGTGACTGGTCGTCCCAAATTGAGTTAAAGCAGTGTGACCAAGAAGGTAGTAGTTTAGATCAACTGCTGCCTAGATCAACTGCAGACAAGTTCTATGGATTGAAAGGACCTATAGATTTAGTCAAATGAAGGGATGTAGGAATGTAAGGCTTTAGAGTAGTTCAATCCAGTGGGAAGTGTTGAGCAGGCCCCTTCCTATAGCCTTGTAGAAATAAAGGGGACCTAGCTATTGTCACTAGGGACAGCAGCCCTCTGATGCTTATCCTGCAGGGATATTATGCTGCAAACATACCTGCACTAGTTTGGTGCTGGGGTGTCAGGGAGAAGCCGACAGCACAAGCAGGAAAAAAAAAAGTTCAGCACCTGTCTTTTAAATCTGCGGGTGGCAATTTTACCAAAACTGTAGGTCCGGGAAGACTCTGACGAAAGGAGCCGTTGACTCACACACTGCCAGGAATGACTGGCCCAAGCCATCGCACATACAGTACATGGTAATGATTGGAAATGTCCACCACTAGTTTACCAAAAACTACACTACACCGTATGCAATCAATCACTTAAAATTGAATTTATAGCAAAATTGAAACAACTGTGAGTGCTGCCACCAGTTTCTCTCTTTCTCACAGACACACACACAGACAGGCACAACGCTACACGTGTTGTGTTCCAAATATAACCTTAAAGCTCGTGTTGATGCAGCTTTACTCTCACACACACAAACATCAGCGCAGACATCTAATGGCCCTATCAAAGCTCCAGATGATCTTTGTTGTGAAAAGTTAGTTGAGACTCTTGAGCCGTCTTCAAGGTTCAGTCAGCCATCGCACTCAGCGAGGAGCTTGTGGGATGGAAAAGCATTTAAGCTGGATTCACAGTGGGGATCTGCACAAAGCGCGCTCAGAAGACGGCAAAACCGAGTATTATACAGCTTTCTTTGAAGAGTGGGAAATACCAGTTGTTATGCTTCCCCAAAATAAGCAGCGCGGCGCTCTGTGGGTTTGTACCATTCAATTTTTCTCCTTGTACAAATCAAACTAAACACGGGGTAAACGCAAACACACACGGTCATGCATGAGCACACAGGAAAACTTTAAGATACAGATACGTGCTGTATACATGAAAAAACCTCGGTGATTTACTGTACGCTTGCACCCACTATACACACATGGCAAACCACTTCCTAACCCTTCACCACTAACCAGAGAGCAGGAGTCTGTGTGATATGCCGCTTCTCTGACTGCTTCCCTCATAATCGTCGGCCAGCTGCAGACTTGATGCCTTGCTCAGAGCCTCGGGGAGAGCAGGCTACCTCAGACTACCTCACAGGTGGCTGGCTGGCCCGTTGCCAGAACAGAAAACAGATATGAAAGATAGTACCAGTGAAGGCGTCACACTCCGGTGCAAAGCACACACACCAGCGCTCGCACACGTACACACAAAAGGAAGGATAATTCCCCTGGCCACATGAAAGCGGAAGGCAGCGGGCAGAATGCCAGGCAGCACTACCTGGAGACAAAGGAGCAGCACCTCTGGGGGGGGTTGATGTTCATCTGGGATTCACCATGCTGATGGATCCCGCCTGTGAGGTGGAGAGGGAGACGTCCATGTTTGTGCGCACGAAAACATGAATATATTTGAGCCTGCGAGCGATGTATACTCCCAGCATGCCGCAGTTTCGTAGTCTGCAATTAATCTCCCTGACATAAGGACTCACCCTGGAGGCAGAGGCAGATATCTCTCTGCTGCGACTGATCTCCGCTGCATGGCGGGCCCAGGGGGCCCGTGGGCGGCCGCGCTTCACTCAGGCTGCTCAGGAAGGAGGGGGATCCACCTGAGACAAGAAGCGCAACTCACCTGGCAGAGTAGCCGGATTGACGTAACACTAGTTGGATAATTAGCAGCCAAAATTCTCACACTTGGAGGAATCTTCATGGCTGAATGTATTTGCAAAAGTTTGAAAAATGTTTAACTGCTTTTATTTTCCCATTTTATTTTCTTTGTAATTGACAGGATTGAAACACTGTCGACACCATGAATAATTCCAGAAAAATGTACTATGGGATAACCTATAGCCAGCGAAGGTCATACCGATATTATATAATAGTAAAAACTGTACAAACAGTATGTACAGTATTTCAGCTCCAGGCGCCTCTGTTGCTGTGTTTTCTTCATGCTGCATGTGTTTGCACATGCCACAGATGACAGAGGATTGTGTGTTATGGTTGTATAATGGGGGAAATGTCAGGGGTTGTATATGTTAAACTACTGTTATGAGAATGGCACAGTCCTTCTATGAGTAGAATAAATGGGCTGAAGCAGATGTTTGAATAATACTAATAATGAAATCCTATGAGTGATTTAAACAAATACAGTATGTGCTGTGTTAATGTTCCCCAATGACCACATTATGTCTCAGTTGGAGTTAATTTACTTGAACTTTGCAATGGGAGGTTAACATGCTGCAGTTGCTGTTTTATATTCACAATTTTACCAAGTAATATAGTCAGGAAATATTTGTGATTGTAGGATTTAGCCTATTTTATTAAAGAGGGCTGAAATGGTGATTTACAACCATATGCACTTGCCACAAGCTCTTACATCGCTTTAAAATTAACAGACTTTACTACAGTAATGGCCCTGTAACTTGACAGGAAACAATCATGTCTGTCAATAGAGACTGTCATGTTGACATTTTGTGCATTGAAAACTGCTCTGAACAAACATGGTTGGCTGTTTTTCTCCAACTGAAATTTAAGCTTTTTGGCTTCCAGGCAAAAGTCTGGAAGAACTGTCCAGGGAACGATAGAGCATGAGCAGCGTGTCAAAAATTCCGCTAAACAGCGCACCTCTGTGCGGCCAGCCCTTTTGACCTTGTGGTCCTATTCTCCCTCTGGGACATCTGACGGCAGGCGCTGAGTAATCCCGTGTTTGTGTTTGCATGTGTGTACTGCAACATGCACTGTGTCACTCCACATCATCACAAAGAACCCATGATGCGCAGATTACGACGCAGAAGCCACATGCTGGCTTTGGTTGGTGCGGCGGTGAGATGGTTGGCTGCTGTGCACCGCCAGCCTCTGTACTGTCCTAATGATGTTGTCTGCATGCTGAGGGGTGGGGATGCGCAAGGGGGGAGGTGTGCATGCAGGGGAAAACTGGGGGAGGGAGGGTTTGTTACTTATCTCCACTGCTCCACAGCATTTCTCTTAATTAAAACTCCTATCTGTGTCTTTGAAGTTCATAATGAGTCAGTTTGGTTACGCGGAGAAACCGGGAGAAAATAAGGCCAGCGCTGATATTTATGCTGTTATTTCTCCACTTGTGATTCCTCCTGGTATTAAGCACCACACTGAGTGTGTTATTGCGTGTTGTATCAGAAAACGGGCATTGTTGCCTTGTTTTGTATTTGGTTATTTACACAAAAACAACCTACAGTAACAAATCTAACAGTAACTGTAAGCAATGAGGCTGATTTAAAAAAAAAAAAAGGAGCGAGTGCTGCTCAGTTTTTCATCATAGAATGTGAAAGGGGTTAATCTTATCAATGTCTGCTCCTCACAGCTTGCGCTGATCTCTTTCTCTCCCGCTGCACACGTCTGCTTTCACATGCCTTTCAGATTACAGTCAAATATTACAGCCCGTGACCAATCTCCAATTAACCAAATGTTGTAGGGGTATAGTATCACCCTTGGCTTCTTTCATGCTCCTTTAACGCCTTTTCAGGGGGCTTGAATATTTTTCACTTCGAAACGATGAAATTTCATTCTCTTAAAGCCTCCTCGTGCTCCCGCACAGCTTCAATGGAAGCTTAACCTAAATAAATCAATCTTCCTGTAATGTATTCCAAATCAACACGGAATTAATCGAACCTCAAAAACTGTATTCCAATCAAGAAAATTACCCAAGCAGCTTTGTAAGGCTGACCAGGGCTGCGTTTTAGATCCTCTAATATTCCCCGCAAACCCGCAACCTAATCACGTCATGCACGTTCTCTGTGCACAGCTCGTTGTGATTTGGCGGCCCTGTCAGTGTGACGTATCTCTCTCGTGTTTATGCCCCAGCGTTGTATGTGTGCTTTTAGGATTTTAGAGTAGATGGCAAATGACTACAGGCTGGAATAGATCGCTGCTGTAGTAGTTTCCCCCTTGTCGTAACCAGTGGACATGACTAAGACGAGCTAAGATTTTTTCACAAAACCCACACTAGAAGGTGGTCTGGACCACTACCACATTCCTTTGATAGTGAGAACCCAAATGTGGCCTGAACTGTCATCTAAGATCACATAATACTCCATCTCTCCCTCTTTCTCTCTCTCTCTTTAAGACACTTTAACAATGGCTGAAAGCTGTGTCATGTACAGACTACACACTGCGTTCTTTTAAAGGTTTCTTGTATTGGTAATGTTAATCTGCTCGTCCTTGTTTGGAGTGTTAAGGTTCCAGTTGTGCTCTGTCATCTCTCCATTTTCAACATTTTCTCCAACATTTGCCTCCTTGTTGTTAAAATCACATATGAAGCATGAGCTGCTCCCTTACTGTTCATCTGCAACTTTACAATCAGTTGCTACATTTACTTTAAAAAGGTGAAGACAGGAAAGCCAAAGGGGTCTGTTGAAGGGAACCAGCATGTGAAGTGCTTTAGCAGCGTCAATGACTCATTTTGGGAGAACAGAATTCTATTTCTGCCTCTTTTTTTTAAGTTTGCTGCAAGGTTTTGACCTGCAAAAGTCCTCATTTGGAAAGAAACACAAAGCGTCTTTGCTGTAGTTGTCTTAAAGTCAGATTTTTTTTCCCTTAAGTCATTTTCTTTTCTGTTAGATCATCTTTAGGAATAACTCCCTGAACTCCGTCTTTTGATATTTATCTAATCCCAAACATCTTACCAAAACTTGCTCCAATTCGACACTTTCTCCGTTCCATTTTTAAAAAAGAACTTTGATGTCCAGATAATATACACTGGATGCGAAACTTGTTATTTATTTTTGACTTTTTTTCCTCGACTCTGATGTACTTCAAAAGAACGTTCAGATAGTGTGAATGTTTGATGTCACCAGGTACAAATACTGCGATGCAGATTCTGAGGGAGTTGTAAAAATGCTCAATATTTTTGAACAGATATATGTTTAGATACACAGATAGAAGCTTCTCATATATATGCCCAACAGCATGACCTTGAGTCTGATATTGCTGGAGCAAGCTTGTATCAAGTCAGCCAAAACAGAAAAAATCCTTCCATCCACTAAAGTGACCACGTTGGTCAGTGTATTATATACACACTGCCATTCAGTCATTTAATTATATTAAAATGTTTATTAGCAACTAAAATGAGATTAAAAAAAAAAAAAGGAAATCCAGGAGAAGCATTGATGCCTTTATCATCGTTATCGCAAAGCCCATGGCTCCAGCCAGATTCCAGATTTTGCAGAACCCCTATTACTGATGCACACAGCTTCGGGCCTGGAAATTGCCTTTTTGTATCCAGGGGCAGACTTCAGCAGAGCATCTCGAGAAAATGCATCTGCAAGGACACAGAAGTCCACTTTAGGTCCAAACCTTTGATCCTTAAGAGACCCCCACCTTTTTTTTACCCCTTGGGTGAAGGCATCAGTGTAATTGAAGATCATTACCAGCTCACAATGCAACCCTCTCAGCGACTGTCTCCATAATGGAAATGAATTGTGCTGCACGGAGCGGTTCGCAACGGCAGAAAATGGAAGCCAAGAGGTGGAAGGAGTGAGGGATGCATTCCAAATTGAAATGAAGTGGAAATATCATGTCCACAGTGCCATTGGTTAGCCAAGAAGCTGAAACGAGCAAGATTAGTGGCTTACATTTGTGGCCCCTCAGTGTTTTTTGTTTTGTTTTGCTGAAGTAGGGTGGGGTGGTGGTGGTGGTGGTGGGGGCTGTTGGGGGTGGGGGGTTATGCGTGCACTTCAAAAGAATCTGCAACAAACCTAATTCATCTGAAGCGTAGGATGAGCTGGTAAGAAAGATGAAAGATGAAAGTGAGTTGGCATGGAAACAGAAAGCACATCAGTGCTCGCTGGCACACAAAAGGGCTCCCTGTGTTGCATGTTGCATTTCTGCGGGAAAGGATCCAGAGAGGCTTCAAGTGCTATCATGACCTTACACACAAAATTAGCCAATTATGACTAACTAGGTTGCTCGATTCTTCATCCTTTATGAGACCTCGCTCATCCTGTTATTCTCTATTTTTACTTGTAAGCTGGAGCACAGCATCAACATTTTTGCTACACACCAAGTGTACTTTTTTGTTAGCCAATGTGAACTTGCAAGATTCAACAAAACCCTTGAAATCGTGAAATCATCAGGATTTCATGATTTTTGTTTCAACCCCCGGCTGTCCCCAGCTCTGTTATCACGTTTCATCTTCCTGTCAACTCAGGTGAAGCATTAATTGGAAAGCAGTGAGTGCCCATATATCTTTCGTCCCATTTGATCTCAGATGGGAAACTCCACAGGTTGCTACTGCGCAGACCAAAACTGCTGCTACCACACACACACACGTATGCAGTTTACTAGAAGCACACAGAAAGACAGCAAAGAATGCAAAGAAACCTGAGAAAAAAGTTATTTTTCTGCACTCCGCAGCATCATTCTTACAACAAACACATTCCACACACACAAACATTAAAGCAGACAATCATTTCCAGAAATGCAAACACTGTACAACTCTGGTGCCTCCAAACATTGTGCGGCCACAACGTTTGAAACAAAGAAGGCCTCTAAACAGGTAAACCGCCAGGACACACTGTTTACCATTTCATGTTCTGTCTCGGCGGAGGAGTTTGATCTTTTTCTCCTGTATATCCCACAGTGTCACAAACACAATGCAGTGTCTCTGAGCTTCAAAGGCCCATCGGTGACAGGTTCAGGGGGAAAAGATCAAATATTCATTTCCAAGACACAGAATGGAAAATTTAAATGAAATACAATGAAAATAGGGAAAATAACTGCTTATGTCACTTTCTTGACAGGGACTCTGGCAATGAAAAAAAAAACACTTTGGGTCTCTTAATATTGTTTTTCTTGGGAAATGCATTTTTTTGCAGAGTCTTCAAAATTATGTCTTTGTTTGACTGTCACTGATTTGAATTATTCCTCCCATTTAAAACCTGTGGCTGGTTTTTTTGTGCTCAAACTAAAACTTTTAAGTAAAATTTTTTTATGGCAATGAATGTTCTTATCATAGTGACTGGTGATGCTCTCTCTCGACTTCCTTTTTTTTTCTTTCGGAATCAACAAAATATCCCTCTGGGCCCCATGTGGCACGCCCGGCAGAAAGCTAATTGAATTAAACTGCATTAATATGGCCCCCTGTATGTCCTACCAACCAGAACATCGCTCTCTAATGCCCTCATGTTTACGATTATATGGGATATTGATTCCAGCACTTGAAAGAGACGTGTGTTTTATCATATCATCCAAACAGCTCTCTCATGGTTGCTTGTTTACAGCGAAACCCGGACTAAATCGTAAACACAGATAGGAGAGACACGCACCAAAAATTCCCACAGCAATTTGAATACCAATCCCCGGCAAAACAACCTTTTTACCCTCCCAGTGCTCGTGCAGAGGGAGCCCACTTCATCTCCCTTCTCTTGGCTTGTGAACTTATTTATATTGGGCGGGCTGCAAACTGATCACTACTGCAGAGTGTTTGATCAATATAACAACGGAGCTGACCCCCGTGTAGCCTCCAGTTTGTCCGAAAGTTCACACGGGGTAGTAGACACTCCCTCCACTTCTGTTAAGTGTGTGGAGAGGTGGAAGGCTTTAGAGGATCATTGTGAGCCTCGCTGGGCTGGGACACGTACGGGGAGTGTCTGCACCAAAAAGTCAGGCTATAAAGGGCTCACTGCTGCCATTATTGCTTAACCGATGCCTGTTTTCTTGCATTTCAAATTTGTAAAAAGCATTATGCTAACATGTTTTAGTAAGATGTCAAAGGTCAACTCCAGCTATAGCTTTATCCTTGAGAAAAACTTCTGGATACTGAAGTAGCAGCTCATGTCATTCATGCAAGTGTAGACATGACAACATCTCCATACCGACAATAATTTCACATGGTGTGGGGGGAATGACGTTAGTGGATGCTACAGGGATAAAATCAGCGGCACATTTCTGTATTTAACACTTCAAAATGCATTCCTGGGTGTTCTTGATGGCTTAAATATGCAATGTTTGCCCGCGTTGTGGTCATATTAAACTAAACAAACTACTTGTGCGGGTGGAGGACATGTTGGTTAACTTTTGCTTCTGTCTCCATTAATCATCCTCGCCGCAGGGAGGCAGGATTGGTTCCTCTGATTGTCATATTCCATAGCTGTTAATTGTGCCTTCACTCTTATTGGTGAATTTTCATCTGACTGGGGCTTTAATGAAAAACACATATGGTCCATGTTTTCTTCATCTTTTTGTTCTCCCCGCTGTCTGCCCTTATGTTTTGTGTATGTGCAGATGAGTCTGCGATGTAAGAGACTTTTCCAACAGAGGGGAAAGCGAATGGAGACCAGCCGGCACATGTTGAAAGGCACGGCTGCTCTTTAATGTGGCTCCAGCTCAGGAGTCCTGGGCCTAATGAGGTGCCGTGGAGGCTCCGCTGCTCCAGCTCCCATCGCCTACGCACCAGCAGCCCACATACTGCCACGGCTCGGGATCATTAAGGAGATGCTCCCAAATTTCTCTTGAGACCCTGAAAGAAAAGATTTAAAAAAAACCAAAAAAACATCATTGGCATGTAGGAATTTGGGTGAGAACAAGGTTTTGTTCGCCAGCAGCCACACCCCACATCAAACACACCAACACACACACTGACAGACACACAATGACATGATTCATCCTTGACCAACCGAGTCCGTTTTCACTTCTAAACATGTTGTGATGATGGAAAAGTTTTATAATTTACTGAGTAGGAAATCAGTGTATGTGTTTACGTACATACAGTATGTATATGCTGCTACTGCTGTGTGACAGTGTTGTACAGCCCAGCGAACAGGGTGAATAATCCCCGCACCATCAAAGGATCCTCATCTCTGGAGCTCAGGCCATGACACATACAGCGAGTCTCCCAAACTGTCTCATACCCCCTGGGGACAGCAGAGGCCGACGAGGAAGAGCGAGAGAAATAGAGAAATTGGGGGGAATGTGACGGAAGAAGAGAAGGCGTAGAAGCCGAGAGGCGAAATTGGAAAGAGGGGCAAAAAAATAGATGACAGCTGGTGGTTGAAGGATGGAGATAATGTGAGCTGCAGCAAGTTCAAGTGCTTTTTATAAACTTCTCTCTTGGTTGACGAGGCCGTCTGGGTCAGCACACAGGGTTGACTCATCACTCTGTTTAGCTCGGTTTGGTAGAGCTAATTTAGGGAAAACTTCAGGATGACTAATAACACAGCCATATAAACAACAGTTAATTTAACAGGAGCGGGACTGACCTTCCTACATTTATTACAGCCAATACTGCTACTGCATAAATTATTAAGACCTGATCACAGCGAGTTCTCTGTCCACACAGCAGTCACTCATCACTGTAAACTGACTCAGACCTTCAAATGGGTTAATCAAGCTGATTTCAGATGACTCCTTTAGATACAGATGTAGATTTATTTAGTCATGTCTTGTCATGAAGTGTAATTGTAAGGCCAAGCTGTCTTATAATTCTCTTTCTCCTCTCCTCTCTGCTCATCTCCGCTCATCTGATATAGAAATACAGTAGATTGCGCTGGCTCCATGCCCACAGATAGAGAGTCTCCCTTGTGTCCTTCCAGCACTACCTCAGATCCCGTGCCAATTCTTCTGCCCTGCCTCTCAGGTCAAATCTGGCTGCTCTGCACCACCATTCTCTCTCCCCTGAGCTGACTTCCAACCCACCAACCCTGGCACAATCAATCCCTCCTTTCCTTGCCAACTTTTACACAAACCAAAGAGGATACAGTTCAGATTTCTGAGAGATGGACGTGTAATTAACCTTGTGACCTAGGGGCTTGGGTGTTTTTAACAAGTGTCAAAGTTAGCCTACAAACACTTTGCTGAGGGGGGCTAAATTAATGGAAAAAACAAACCACCCATTAACCTCTAGGGATGCTTATGTAGGCTCAGGTTCTGGGTGGATCTCAGCAATGCCTCTTTACAGTGGAACTGCAACAGTCAAACAACTTACAGTATATAACTTAATTGCCTTACTGTTTGTAAATGTGAAGGGAAAATACAATGGTAACAGTTCCATTTTGACATACACGTTTGTATGACTCCAGAAACCATCCATGTATCCATCCTTCCATCCCTCCCCCCAGTGTTCCAGCAGTAACATTGTTCATCAGCAATTACGTAAAGCTGAACTGCTGCTGCTGCTGCCTGTGTTAGGCGACATCTATTCACATGCAGATGTTACCAAATCCTCCTCTTGTCATTTTTTTCAAGGATGGTTCATCTTGTTTAGTCTCCCTCCTCCCACAGATCCCTCATCCTTCTGTGTTATGTTCTCATTGCGAAAAACAAACAGGAGGTTAAGCCCAAATGTAAATTGTACAGAAATAAGCATCATGGTCCCCATGATCAACCATGCAGGCTCTGACTGTATAAAGGATGACCATAAATATTTCATTATAAACAGTATATGCACCCCCCCCCCCCCCCCCCC
>BJFM01001072.1:188314-199626 GCA_016586285.1 Arothron firmamentum
CCCCCCCCCCCCCCCCCCCCAAGGTTGCCAGAAAAATAGGCTTGGTATTTCTCACTGTGCTCATCCATTTTTACTCGTATCCTTTTTTCATTGTCCTCCCTCCCGTCTTTTAAAACAAGCTCACAGATGCCCCATCAGTGGGGGCTCCCTTTCATCATATGCTCAATCCATTGCTCACCATTTTTTCGCTTTCATCCGCCTCACAATAAGTCGGGAATGGTGGCGACATTACGCAATAGGCTGTAACACTATTACCTCATTGTCACACTTTAGCGTTGTGGCGAAGGCGGGCACAGTGTCATCCAGCAGCGTACTCCGGCAGATTCAATTGTCCCCTCAGACGAGAGGCGAGAGGGAGACGCACTGTGACTTCCTTCCTCTGCCAGGCAACCAAAAGTCACACTCGGGCTGTTTGGCCACCACTAATTATTTCATGCCCCTTGGTTCTGCGTGTGCAGGACGAGATCATGGCAGAGTGTTGGAGAAGAATGAGGATGATTGACAGCCAACTCCCATCCCACAGGAACTCATTAGGCTTCCTAAAAGCTAGTGGGCATGCTCATGCTGCTCCTGCCTCCTTCCTCCTCTGGTCCTCCTTTTAGTTCAACATTCAGTAAGTTAGAAAAAGAAATGCCTGAACTCGGCTGCAAGCAGAGAGTGAACTCACTGTGCTCTTATCTCATCTGATCTAAGGATCAACTTAGAATTTAAGTTTTTTTTTTTGGGCTCTGTGCTCTTTCATTTTGAGTTTCTTTTCCCTTTTTTCCAGTGGTTTCTCGAATCATCTCATCTCCTTTTTGCATTTTGGTTTTAGAGTGTTCTCCCTCTTGCTTGCTGTCTCATTGCGCTCTCTTTCTATTTCTCTTTGGCCTCTTTTCCCTTCTTCTCCCAGGGTGATATAACGCAGTGGTGTGGGTTCTAAGGAGCCCTTGAAGTATTGGCTCCTCTGAGAATACTTTAAAAGGCCATTTCATCATGTTCATGAAGCAGCACTTGAGACCAAGCTCAAATATGACTTGATGAGAAAGTAGCATTTTGAACTCCCTGCAAACTTTTGTTGCACCTTGTGCACTTAAATGCCACCTTTTTTTTCTCTGCTGTGGATATCAGCCATTTAATTAAGATTTTAATGTTTAATTTAGTTTTTTTGCCTTATTAGTAAGTTTTTAATAAACAGAAACGTTTAACTTCTGTGATCAAGTAGTGACTGACTCTATGGCTTAATAATAAAGACACGTCTCTTCCTCTCCTTCATCCTTCTGCTTCTACTGCATTGCTCAAAGGCTCAAGTTTGATATTGTGCCATGTAGTTGATTCTTATATAGTTAAAGTTGGGCCCTAATAGGAGAGACCACTCACAACAGAGACAGGGGGGAGAGAAGACAGAAATAGGACAATGTTAATCTCCATATTATAAATAAAACAGGTCTAGAATTATATATAGACATGGTGAAAAAAAATATTGTATTAACACTTAATCACAGACTTGAATTCAACTTGCAAATTTGAATTATTGAATGAAAACTGTGATTCAACAAGAACATTTCTTCATCAAAAAAAAATAGGAAAAAAAAAATCCCAGAATACTGCAGGGCATGAAGACACCTACATTAAGGCAAGTCCAAACTTCCCTCTGTGTACTCACAGTTACAGATGGAACAACCTGCATTGACTGACCTAGAAACGAGTTCAAATAAATTCTCTCGATTTGTGTGTCGGCGCCACTCTTGTTTTTGGGCAGTCATGTTTTAGTGTTTAGGTATTTTTGTCCTGCTTGGGAATTAAATACTGTAAAGTTGTTGGTAGAGGATGACTGGATTTATAACTGCCCCACTGCATTCTCCGCCATGTGCTCATCTTCAGATCATTCAATTTTGTGCACTTTTTTTGGTTTGAAAATAATTTCTTAATTAGATAAAGGGGAAAAAATTCTTTTTTTCCCTTCTGAATCTTTGGAGCTCTACATGGTCTTGTAGTTTGCTGCTGTAAATATGAAGAAATGATGATGGTAAACTTGCACAGTTGCATCTGTGATTATTATTTGTGACATTGTTTGGCCTGGGTTTAGCAGAGAGAAATTAATGATGGATTTCAGACGTCCATAAAAACGATCTTTTTTGGTGCCAAGCCAATAGATAAGTATAAATTAAGGAGAAGGCATAAGATCAATGGGGCCTGTATCACTCCAAAAATCCCCTTTGCCTTATCTTCTGTTTGATGTCTTTAGTAAAGAGCTCATTCACACTAAAATCAAAGGGCTGTCATTTCGCTTGCAGTAAGAACAGATAATATCTTCATACGGGACTTTGGGCAGCGGTTACTTTTTAAACCTTTAGTAAACTGGGAGTTTTATTTGACTGTTGCCTCACTTGCTGCTGACCTGAGATGTTGCACCACTTGTTGACTTTAGTCAGAGACGAGTGAACAGTCTGTGGGGACTTGAGCAAACACGCTGTGAAGGATGTAGACAGTATGGCTGATCGTGCACCCAACACTGACTACTGTGGTGTATTATAACACATTGCACATGCCAGCAGGATTATAACACATTGTACATGCAAGGAGGGACAGCAGTTGCTGTCTCACACACTCATAGGGTACATTTGAATCATGGTATTATACATTACGCAGTGAGGACTAACATCAGTTGCAGAAAAAGAGATCATGACTGATTCAAGTCTTATTGGTCCGCAAATATGTGCTGCAATCGTCGAACTTGGTACCATTTTCTCTTTCCTGTTTGACTTCAGCATTGTACTGGCTCAGATTTTGCAAATTGTTAAGAAATTTTGCCCTATCACATTCTAGAGACAGATATGGTCATGGCAGGGTCACGTTTATTGCATAAACGATAGAGGAAACTCAAATGTCACTAAAACCACAATCACATTTCTTACTCTGGCACGCTTGAGGGCGACCACGAAGAAGCTAAAAACAAATAAACACTGATCTGAAGCCACTTAGCCCAACAGAACTGACAAGAGGCTTTCTGGAGCAGACCCCAGCTCATCCACACTTTCTCCAGACCCAGCATCTTCCGCTCCTCTTCTCCTTTGACTTTCACGCTCTCTCTATATATCCCAGGGCCCGTTGTCCCCCCCCCAGTGTCACTTGGCCCATCTGGGCTGTCTGGTGGAGTTGGTTACATCGGTCCCTGTCAGGGGAGCTCAGTGGGGCCCTGTTGAAGACACAAAGGGCGGATTACCGCAGCTGCCAGTCACACTAAGACCCGCACAGCAGCTCCTCGGAGTCTATTCCAGTGTCCTTAACCCTCATACCCAGCCCTATCACAAAAGGACATCATTAGCTCTGGCACAAAGGAGCCCCATCCTCACCACGTCTTAGGCAACGCCAGCAATCAGCACCACAAATAGTGTGATCAGCCAAGATAATATGCGCGTGTAATGCACGCAAAGGCAGTATCATCTGCTCAAAATAGGCCCTGTGTGTTACAGGAGCTTTGTTTCCGAGGAGCAACTGTGGCACAAATTGTCGAGTTATAAATGATTAATGAGCATTCTACCCATAATCATGTGTTACGATACTATAATATGAATTAATCCTACTCTATTTAAACATTGACCTTTTCTCTGATGACGGCATCTATTTAACAAACAACGTGAGGGGAATTATCACATTTGAGCTTGCAAGAACTATGAGAACAAACAATTCCCTCCTACCGATACACACGTTTCCATTTTTACTCCATTGTTGTTCTGTTTTCATCTCTCATTTCGCTGAGAAGGAACTGTTGTGTTATGATGCATTGCTCTGCTTTTAGCTTATTTCTTGCTGTGATCCACATCCTGGGAGAAATAGTTTCAGTATGCACCAATGTCTCCATTTATTCACTTTTGCCAGCAAGAACACTGAATTTGTTTTACAAACCTAACTGATGAAGGAAAATGGAAGCGCTTTTTTTTCCTCTTCTTTCTTTGGTCATGTTGTTCTATTGATGCTGCATTGTCGGCTGTTTGTGACGTTAGCCTCGAAATAGCCTCTTAATCTTGGCAGAATCTCCATGACAGGATGCTATATTTTCTTTGGATGTCATCTCATTCTGGGAATTGTAGATATTTTGGAAAATATGGTTATTTGTTTTCTGATGGGAACCTTTTCCTGACACGCTAAATGTGAGCTGTCAGACAGTCGACTCAGTCAGACTTTATCCAAAGGTAAAATTTCAGGACCGACAAAGCACTTTAAATAAAATGATCTATATCTTAATATGTGGTTAGAGTTGTACATCGAATCCAGTTAAGATAATTCCCAGTGGCCGGTACACTTATATCACCATACAGGTCTGATGACTCCCATATGGGACAACTTGCACATCTGTAATCCATAAATCCCAAATCAACTTGTGATTTTCCTCCATATTATGTCAGGAACAATAAGTGTTTAGTCAGAAAGAGCCAGACAGGACAAAAAACATCAAGATAATAGTTTGAAGCCAGGCAGCACACTAAAAAGAGGGTGTAACAAATGAGCAAGTTATGAAGAGCAAATCCAAAACTATTATTAAAAGCAAGCTTTAAGTGAACTGATAATGGTGCTAACCCTTAGATGATATCTCACATGTTCATCAGTCTAATGTCATAATTGGGCTTTCATGTTTATCATTAAAATCTGCTTAACCGTCAATGTTATTAGTATTTCCTGTCAAGCTTTAGATCCAAATTATTTCAATTATGAATGGCAAGCCAGGACATATTTACAGAAAAAAAAAATAATGTTCAAATGCCTGCTACCTTAAAATTATGTTGACAAACTAGACTTACATACATATAGACATACACTAACATATCTTCTTTTGTAATCTTTTGTAAACCTTTGTAACCTAAAACCAGTCTTCGAGTGTGTTAAATTACAGCAGAGGCTGTTGTGGAAAAAAAAAAAAAAGAGGCCCACCAGCTTGATAAAGAGCTCGCTAATGTCTTTCAAGTCTAGACTGCTGGCCGTCTACCAAAGTGAGGAAACATTTTATGTGTGGTGGGAGGACTTTCTCCTCGCAGGAACGTTGGACTCATGCGTGGTACAGTGGCTGCGTTTTCTTTTTGTCTACACAGTACCTGAAACTCACACGAGCCATACACTGGCGTTCCCAAAGAGTATTTTGCCGTTCCTCAATGAATAAACAGACAAATGTAATAGGAAACAGTTAGTAGAGTCTTAAATTGAGTATTTACATACTACAGACTACATGCAAACTATTTGTCTTGATGTCTTTTTGTTCTTCCACCTCACCGCCGGCTGTTAAATAGCTGCCACCATTGTGTGGTGAAATACAATTAAACAAAGGTGTAACGTGGTATTAAATCTTTGCTGTTACAGTAATGTTTGTTTTGTGTAGAGAGCTGTTAAATCAAAGTCAAGGCAATTACAATAGAGCAATTTAAAATTAATATAAAAAAAAAAAAACCCAGAGGGGAAATAAGACACGACATCCTGAACAAAACACTTTTCTTTAATTTATAAGTTAACAGATATGGAGGAGGAAATTGCCTGAATGTTTAGAGATGTCAGTCAAAGTTGAGGCAGATCCGTCCTCGAGGACTCTACGGGTTCATTTAACCCGGATCAGGTCTGGACTTTAGCGAGACTGTGGCCAGGAGTGGAGATGGCCTCCTGGTGGTACATTTCAGCAATCATAAAGGAGATGAACTCGGGTGCGGAAGTCTATTATTTGCATCCCTCTTAAGACGTATCACCTGCAGCTATGAGCTGCATCTAAAAATAGTGAAAAATACAACATTTGTAGTTTCTGCTCAATAAAAAAAGGCTTGTTACAGAGTGAGGGGGAAAAAAATACAGAGTACAGCATAAAAATCGCTGAAAAGTCTCGCTTCCATAGGTTTTCAGGAAGCAATTAAATATGTCATAAAAATGATGTTCTAATGTTAATAATCATCGCATTCATCAAAAGTAATTAAAACTGTGACAGGATAAGTAAATCACTTGTCTCCTCAACAACATGCCTATTCTTTTTTTCTTCTTCTTCTCACTGTCTGAGGCCTGCCAAGAAGAAATGACTCATTTGCAACAATTTTTTCATGTTGGAGGAGATGGGAGGGGGGCCAGACAAAGAAACGAAATGAGTTGTTTCCCTGCTCTGAAACACAGCGAAACGCTGCCTGTCTAAAAATAATAATAATATATATAAAAACCCACTCTGATCTGATGCTTTTTAAATACTACAAAGGAGGAGCAGAGCCAAGGTGCCTAACTAAACCTGTCAAACTGGCAGTGTGTGTCTGCGTCTGCAAATATTTTCCTCTCTAGTAACAACTCCAGGGAATCGCGGACATTTCCTCGGCGAGACTTGAAAAAAAATCAATCACTGCGAGTAAGCATCACACTTCAGCGGTTTTAACAGTTAATATCCTTATGTTTTAGGCCGGTGCACACAGGAAATCAGCTACCATGCTTGTTAAATATTGCTCGCTGGGACCCCTCACAAAGGCCCTTTTCAGCTGTGAGCCCTCACAAATTAAATGGAGGCGAATTTACATGATAATAAATTGAAATAGCAACCTGCCTGCAAACATGAGCCAATCAAATTATTGAGTATCAGAACTGCTACAAATGCACAACAACAACAACAACAACAACACGCTTTTGTATTTTATTCACAGTTGTGTATAAACCAGGTGTTTTTCAGGGCCCAAATAATTAGACGGCCCTCGACAACCAATTTTGCTTTGCATTTAAGCTTACTTCAGCTTTTTTGGAGCTTTTTTTGTTGTTGTTGTGATTTTCAAACACAGACTCAAAAACACAAATAACTAAATCAAATAAAAACACATTTGAACACGTGCAGAGGTACAGTAATGTGCAAATTTCCTCACTGATCTTAACACACAGCACACACAGGGAGCAAACCCAGGCTGGCTGTGTTTACTGTTTAGCCCTGTGTGTTTTTGTGATGAGACACCCAGGCTGAAAACACAGGGCCAGAGATACCGCCGGTCCGTGTTTGATCTCGGGCAGTGGAGGCCGGCAGCGGCTGGGTGACAGGGCAGATGGAGGAGTGTGGTCAGCGGGTTGTGCTGTGTGCTTGATTACAGACTAGATGGGGGACTCGTGACCTCTTAGCAGGTCAGGCCTGACCCGTGCCCCGGACACAGCAGGTTCCCGATGCGGTGCTCTGCTTTCTTTGAGAACACAGCGGGATGAAAGGAGTAGCAGTGTATGCTAAAAGAAATGGGCCACTTCCCCTTTAGTCTGGAAGAACGTAGCGGAGCACAGCAGCACACGGAGCACGGTGGCTGGTGTTCCTCCAGAACCTGTTCAGTTGCAGCATAACAGAGGAAGGAAATAAGTTTAATATGATCATCATGAAGCATCACAACAGCAAAGAGTGCAAGCTTAAGATGCCAGTAAGGTGAGATCAGGAGATTTATTTCTGCAAATTGATAGCTCTCTTCCCAGTTGAGTGAAGTTTGTAGGTAAACATCCTCACCATCGTTTTCCCCTCCAGCTACCAGGGGTCAGCCAAGTGTTAATTTGCCCATTAGTCTTCATGACTGACAGCAGGACAAGGCACTCAGGCACCAAGAAAAAAGACTGGCCTTGGAATCAGGCACCAGACGACTGTTCTTTTGGGTAAAACGAGGCAACAGGCCCATGTGAGGTGGCCATGCTGTGCTGAGGAAAACTCAGGGAACTCAGGGAAGAGCTGGACACTGTCTGAACCTGCACGTGTTTGCTCAATGCAAGCTTGGATGTGTAAGTTAATACTTTCTCCTCTAGGGTAAAGAGAGAGACAGACAGACAGAGAGAGTGAGAGAAAGAGGGAGGGAGAGAGAGAGAGAGAGAAAGAGAGAGGCAGAAAGAGAGAGAGTAAGAGGTCTCTGGGGGAAAAGCCATCCCTAAATAACCTTTATTTCTTTGAGGGGCTTATTTGATGTTTCTCTTGTTTTCTATCAGCATCCCTGACTGGAAAGGATAGAAGGGTGGAGTCAGGGGCCACTTGTTGTTATTATCAGGCATTAATCTTCTGGAGAGTAGGGCAATAGAATGGGCTGATTGGAGGTTTTGGTGGGGTGGTAGATCGGATCCTCCTGAGGACATCTTGATTTTAGTGTTTGGAATCGATATATTTTTGGGGCTTTCTGTTGAGCGTACTAAGATTTATTTTGTACTGTGCCATTATTTAGAATTTTGTTTAGAGGTGCATCTTAGATTTATGCAGCTTCTACATGAATCACTTTTTAAGCATGAAGAAGGGTCTATTATCTGTCTCAAACTGTGAGGATGTGACGGTTGTTACCAGGAAATCGTCAGGTAACAGTCCAATAAAACAGTCCAGCACTAAATGCTAATTAAGAAATAGCAGAATGTTCTTTATCCTCAGGGATTCCTCTTCTACATAGTTAATTGCAACCATAAACACACATTATACTTATTTATTTGTCAATCTGTCTGCGATGGCTAAATATTGGTAACAATTAAAATTTTATCGAATATGTATTTTAAAAAAACAAAAAACTAAATCTATTGTAAAATGGCTAGATCATGTGACAGTATTAGCAGGTGTTAGCAGTTATTTCTAAGCGTTGTAGTCTGAGTCCCCTTCAACTTGTTTTCTCCTTCCAACTTTGCGTAATACAGGCTGTTCCAGCGTCTCCTGTCTAAAGTGGACGTAGCTGTGTCTGAGACACACGACAAATTCCCTTCATCCTCCATCAAGGAGATAATTTCATCCTAATCACAGTTTTGTCTGACAGCATTCCCATAAATCAGCAGATTATACATCTGCTCCTCTTACCCTCGAGACACTTTCCTCTCCAGTGCAAAGATGACTCACCTTCCACCAATAAAAGAGCAGCTCAAATAATCACTCACCTCAGACCTCCCCTGTTTTTGATTTGCACCTTTGATAAATGTTGTCTTTTCTCTACTTTAATTGCTGGTTCTTTTCATCATAATATGATGTTTGTTTCCTGTCGTTTTCTCAGAGATGGCTGCGAGCTGGAGAGCTATAATTTCTCCAACAAGGAAGTTGTTATGGATGATGAGCAGGTGGAAGAGAGGTGGGCTCTCACCTGGCAGGTGAATTTTGGTAAATGCTATTGACAAATTTACCGGGCCGACGCTCAGACACACAAGTCAGACGCCCACATTTTCAGCACAGCGTGCCAGCGAGGGATAATTAGGGTAATTTCTGTTTGAAGTGTTATGCGTCGCTATGAAAATAGAACAGATAAAAGATGAGACAATAATAGATCTAAAGAGAACCTTGACTGAGTGTTGTTGCAACAAAAAAGCATTTTGTTTGACAGAATTCTTATTGTCTCTTAATGGATATGCTACAGAAACTCTTTATAAAAGGGATGAGGGGACGTCTGCTAAATATGTAATATTTTCATCACTATTTTGTATCTCACCATAATTAATATATTTATTCCCATCTTTGGATTTACTGCTGATGTTAAAGAAGCTGCTGATAAATTATGCCGTGTGTAGATATACAGTGATGTTTTTCCCTTATATAACATGTAAAATGTAGTATCTAAAGTGAGAGACAACTGAATTCAGGTCACAGCGCAGCAGGAAATCTTCTTTTTTATGCGAGATCCAGAGGGGTCACTCTTGTGAACTCATTAGGAGAAAAATGCTAATGTATCTCTATTTTTTCCCCCTCTCTTTTTTTCCCCTCCTTCCAACTTTGGTGGGTATTTTAACAATCAGAGCGGCGGTACATGGCGTTGTGATGTCAAGGGAAATGCGTGTAAGGTGGTTCTGACGCTGTCTTCATTAGAGGAGCTGTCATTTGTTGCCTTGTCATGGGGCTGTGAAACTGCAATCACTGCGCATCAAACAAAGCCCAGTCTGCTACTGCAGCTCTACACTGCAAACAGTATTTATTTCATTAATGCGAAAGTGTGAGGAAAAGAGAATCTTTCCTGCTCTGTGACACATGTACCTAAACAAATGACCCCTTTTTTTAACTAATGGGTCCTCTCAGCGGCAGGGATGGCTTCTCTGCGGTCTGTCGTCTTGCAAAAGAAGGTATTAAATAATGAATTTCTAACTGACTGTCTCATTTTGCTTTGAAGACTGAAAGTTTTCAAGACCTTTTGGAGTTATTTTTAAAACTACCCGTGCGTGAATAATAAATTTAATCCCTGACTGTCATTTTTATTCTCAGTTTGTGCCTGACAATATTTTTGTATAACAACCTACAAAACTGCATTGTGTAAAAGTTATGAACAAAATTAGATAAAATGTGTCATTATTTGATATTTAATCACGAGCGTCCTGCATTTTTGATCTTTGAAGATTGTCCATCAACAGCTCTAGAAAAAGGGTACGTTTATCTCTGTTGGTGTTGTGTGTGTGTGTGACAGAAATGCAGGTATTAAAAGAAAATTCCAATTTTTGGCATCCAGAGTCCTTTAGCTGAGGCCCCAAACTAAAGTATTCCTGTTTTCTAAAGCTTCATCAAATCCTGTGAAGAATCAATTTTTACAATAACTATGAATCCTTTAAGGGGCCTCAAGGACCCCAAACGGAACATCAGGATTAAAGTCATCACAAACAAATTCTAATATATTCTAGGCCTATTTGGTAACATCTCACAATGCCAGTAAACCAAAGCCAAAAACCCCGAACAAGAATCTTGCAGGTTTTTCTTCGTTTAAACTGTTTAATTTTTCACAGTTCAGATCTCTTCACCTCTTACCTTGGCCCCGCAGGCCTGCAGTGTCTCTTTTTAGTTTTCCTAATAGGCCTACCTAAAATCATTTTTCCCTTTCCCCCAGTTTCCCCTCTTCTCCTAATCTTCTGATTAAAAGCATATCAAAGGTGAACAGGGTAAATGATGTGAAGGGAAATGAAATACACAGGGCCTATTTCAAGCCAGTGATAAAAGCCTGCTGGATGCGCAATATGGCTTCTGATTGGCGGATAATTATATTACGGAAGTACCGCAATTAAACTACAACACGCACTTTCAACAGAGGGCAAAAGTCACAGTTTACACCTCATTAGAATTATTTTACCTTCTATATTTATTATATATCTATATTATTTATCTATAACGGAGAATATGTTTAAGGTTTTATTGAAGAAAAGTTTTTTTGCGGGGGGTGCCAGCTGTGTGAAATCTGTTTAATTAAGTCTCTTTCACTGCAGGATTTCTGCGCATTTGCAGGAGCCTACAGAAACGCGCGGGCACGGGCGTTTGCTCTGGTGCATGCGCGTTTTCCGCTATACTCTGGAATGCAGCCAGTCCCGACTCTTTTGAATCCACACTGGGTTTCCAAACCCGAAAAGCCTTTGATCTCCCCCCCCCCCCCCCCCCCCCC
>BJFM01001074.1:0-51526 GCA_016586285.1 Arothron firmamentum
GCCTGGGATTAGCTTGGAACTCCGAGTTTTGAAATCCCGCTTTCTGAAACGGACCCCTGAACCACTACTGGGGGTCTTAACCGAACTCCCAAATGGCTACACGCCCATACATAAACAAATAAACATTTATCCTAAGACCTACAGTTTAAATATTCTAATTTCTACATTTAGTTCTCCTTTCACTTTTAAATAACAAATATAAACAATATTTACAAAATAATTCCAAACACCAAACACCCCCTTGCCAATCCACCCAGTGATCTACCCCGGAACCTTTAACCTGGGCCCGCGCAGCTGGAGAACTCTTTTCACTGGCGGACCCCCCAGAGCAGACACCGGAGAGGACAGGTAAGTGAGAACCCAACAACTAGTGATGGGTCGATGAAGCGTCATGAAGCGTTTCGACACATTGCCAAACTGTATCGATACTGTGTCAATACTATGTCACTGAATACTGACCCCTGCTGGACCTTAAAAATCCCTACAGGCAACCTGGTTGACAGACTCAACTGACACTGATTTGATGACCTATTATATAGAATAATATAATTTGTCATTGCAGTTTATATTTATTATTTGATATCTTCATTTAAATTTAAAATATCTTTGATATTTTTAGATATCAATAAATAATGTGAGCATTGTATCATAATGTGAAAATCTAAGTGAACGTGTTGTGAATGAGGAAGCTTGCAGACTGGGATTTATTTATTTATTTATTTATTTATTTTTTACAAATTATTCAAAAAAATAAGTTTTTCCAGTGTTTTGAAATTGAGTCTATTGCGCTTTTTGACACACCTTCTCTCTGGCTGTATACCTGAGTTTAAACTGGATGCATCTGGGACTTCATTTCCATGTCTGGCCCTATAATGCCTCAGCATTGAGGAGGTAGTTTTATTTAAATAAGTAAGTTCTGTCGAACAAATGCGACATTTAACCTGCAAAAATTAATGTTAACAGTAAACAAAGAGTCACTTTGAAATGAGTTTGAATTCTGTTAGATCAAGTGGAAACGTCCTCTGAGAGGAACAGGATGAAACAACAAGGAAATGAAAACAAAAAAAACTTAATTTTCGGATATGAGATCAAAACAGTCCCACACGGCGGAAACCTTTCTTTTAGCTTGAGACTGCTCCATAATACTTGATGAATTTCTCGATGAAGCACTAAATATCACAGACTTTTTTGGGAGATGCATTCCCTTGACAGATGCGCCTCCTTATCAACACAGCGTGGCGCGTTAGTGTCAGTTCAAAACAGTTCCTGTATTGGTCACGTGACTTTCTCAAAGCGATACGCGCACCGACACGGGGTTTGCTCTATGAGCTCGACGTATGCGCCGACGCATCGGTGTTGCTGGACCCATCACTACCAACAACCTTAAACATGCCTGCTTACAAAAACACCCACGCAAACAATCATGATTTTTCCCCAATCGCATTTAAACAACTATCTCGTTTCTACGCCACTTATACTGTTGTCTTTCCAGGTATATTGCACGCCACCAACCGGACACAGTGAATCACGGTTTGCCATTACATCAATAAACAGTGAATAAATGCAACCAACTACAATAAAACGCATAAACGAATTCGAGTCTAACAATAAAAATGTACAATGTATCCTGTGCTAATAGCCAATAAAGTGACATATCATGATTTATGTGCGTGGTGCGTTATTTACAATCATCAATGGTTGCTTTAAAAGATTAACACCAAAATTGTGGAAAAAGTTATCAATTTAAAATAGTGCAAGTAACGAAGCCCTGTTCATTACAGGGGGCGACAGGTGAGTTAGGTGAGGTGGTGGAGATGACACATGAGTTAGGTGAGGTGGTGGGGGCGACAGGGGAGTTAGGTGGCGCTGTAGAGATGACAGGTGAGTTAGGTGAGGTGGCGGAGATGGCAGGTGAGTTAGGTGAGGTGGGTGACAGGAGGGAGACAGGGATAGGCGAGACAGGTGAGGTAGCAGGCAGTGGGAGGGTGTTGCCGCTGTTCAGGCCGGGGTCATGGACCCCGGGGTGTGTGAGAGTGTGTCTGTATGGACCCGCGTCTGCTCCCGCAAAACGGTGCAGCAAACACAAAAACGTGCTGACTGCAGTGGTGGAGGGTTATAAAACTGGGCGGCTGGAGGTCCCATCAGCATCCACTGCAGACAGCAACAGTGATGCAGAAGCATACAAGTCTGACTGCAGTGATGTCTCCAACATCACCACTGCAAGTCAGGAAAACAAATACTATCCAGAAAAAATGTTTAAGCTGTTCCTCCAGCAAACAAAAGGTATAAAAGGTGTAAATATTTAAAAATATTTTCCAGACAAGCTACTTTTTCTTAATTCAGCAAGGCACTTTGTTAAAAATAGAGCAACGTCCCATCTGACTAACCAAGAGGTTTTTAGACTAAAAAAAACAAATGATAAAAGTCAGAAAAGAACTTGATTTTTAGTCATCATGGAAGTCTTGGTTTTATTTCTTCTTCTTTTTTATCACCAGTGCTTTTAACCTCTCCCTCAACATGGACTCTTTTAGAGTGGGGATGTTAAATGTCAATGGCGCCATGGCACAAAAAAGGGCTTTGGTGTTTGACACAGCAAGAAAGAAGAATATTGATGTACTTTCTTTGCAAGAAACGCACAGCGACAGGCTGAATGAACTTGACTGGGGCAGAGAGTGGGAGGGACAGGTGGTGCTGGGCCACAATACCACTGCTAGTGGGGTGTGGCGCTCCTGTTCTCCAGGTGTTTTACTCCCACCTCGATAGAAGCAGAACATGTAGAAAGAGGGAGATGTCTTTTAGTGAAAGCTTGCTTTGATGAGCGTGTCTTTGTTTTTATTAATATTTATGCACCGATTAACGGTACGGAGAGGAAGAGCTTTTTAGAGAAGCTCAGCACCAGACTGAACTGCTGCGGCCCGGAGGATTTTTTAATCTTGGGTGGGGATTTTAATTGCACCGAGAGCGAGTTTTTAGACCGCAATCATGCAGAGCCTCATCCAGGTTCCCAGCACGTTCTGAGGCGGCTGTTCCACTCCCACGGCCTTGTGGATGTGTGGAGGAGGATGCACGCAGACTGTCGTCAGTATACATGGTGCCGCCTAGGTGAGGACAGGATTTCTGTAGCCAGGCTTGATCGTTGTTATGTTTTCAAGCATCATTTTAACGCTCTCAAAAGCTGTAAAATCACGCCAGCTGGTTTTACCGATCATTCTTTGGTTTTATGTCATATTTTTATCAAGAATGTGTCACCGAAGAGCGCCTACTGGCATTTTAATTCTGTTTTAACTCTAGATAAAGGTTTTAGGGAGTCTCTTATTTATTTTTGGACTCGTTTTAGACACAGGAAAACTGATTTTAGGTGTCTTAAGCAGTGGTGGGACCATGGCAAAATGGAAATTAAGCTCCTGTGTCAACAGTACACTCTCAATGTCACACGCGACACCTGTAGATCTATCAGAGAGCTGGAAGGCGAGATCGTGGACCTGGGGTCCGTTTCAGAAAGCGGGATTTCAAAACTCGGAGTTCCAGGCTAAACTCAGGCTTGCCAAACTCTGAATTTTCAGCATCTGATAAACTCGGAGTTTTCGGTTTCAGAACACGCGCTAAGAGTTGGTTTAATCACCTCTGACTCAGAGTTACGCTCGTGCACGGAGATCTAACAAGCCTTATCAATGGAACGCAGATAACCTGATTCACCATGGCAACAAGTGAAAAAACACCTTGATCGTCACACTTCTCACCGTTAGAGAAGGAAGATTTCATGACCACGTAGACCGAAAATGTGCATATTTTCACGGAAAAAAGTTATACTACGGCAGCGGCAAAAGAGAGAGATCATGTGTCTGAAAATTACTGACTGAGTCCATGCGTGATCATTAATTGGAAAGATATATATAAAGAAAAAAAATGATTGGTCTTGGTTGTTCATCTCTTTCAGAATTTCTATTCTATACGTGTGTTTGAGCCACAGGCGCAACTCAACAGACACAAAATGGACTGGGCAGAAAGCTAAGATGAAATACAAAAATACAGTTCCAACATGTCAGACATGAGTAAGCTATTGTGGTGGTGTTTAGCCTGTCCTAATTAAACAGCGTTCAGTCGCTTTATTTCACCTGAGATAACTAGATTTAATTAATTAGAGAACCTCCTAAACAAAGAAAAAGCCAAATCTTTAGCCATTCATATTGTCTATCTGAAAGCCTATCAGATCAATAAAGTATCTATCAAACACTTAAATGCCTGTTATACATGCATGTCTCCAAACTTGTGTTTTCTGAATACGTTACATTTTTTTCTCCGTTATAGCAACAGAAAAAAAAGGCTGAGATAATCTAGCGCCACCTAGTGTTGGTTCACTAAATCCATCCATTAATCACAGGCATGTCGACACACTGGTTTTCTTGTAGCAGTTCTATGTAATTGGCTGCTGTTGCTTTCAGATATCAACCACTTTAATGATTAAACATACTGGCAATTGTGTGGAACACTTCCATCAGATGTCTGGGCTGGCTGGGACTTTGTAACACTACAAACGTGTTTCAAAATCGTTTGAGTGCAACAGTAACGTTGATGACAGCCCGACGGTTACCTCGGACACATGCTCACCCATATAATACTAAAAAAAAAAAAAAAAAAGTCTGCAAAAAAATATAAAATAAAGATAAAACAAACGCCACATCATACAAAGAATTTGCTCCGAGCTGAGAGCTTTTCCTGATCTGAGCGATGTGAGGGCTGAGAATGCTGTTAAATGAACTATGGAGGGTGCAAATAAACCGGTAACGCTCACAGAAGTTCCCATCGGGGCTGAATCAAACATCTAATCGGGGCGGATCTTCCTCTCCATCAGTCTGCAGCTTCAAGAGCAGCAGAAACTCGGGCTTAGTTGGAATAAACCTGCTCGCGAGCAGGTTTGGTTCACGGAGTCTGTTACCCCGGTAACTGAGTCAGAATTACGCTGAACCTGCTTTCTGAAACCGAAAATCCAGAGTTTTCCGAAAATCACAACACAATAAGTCAGGCTTTTCGATAATCCCGCTTTCTGAAACGGACCCCAGGAAACATTGAGCGCGTCCACAGAAAATCGAGGATACATTGAAATCCTCAGGTCTAAAAAAATGGCCTTAAAGGACCTGCTAGGTACCAAAGTGCAAGGCGCACTAGTCCGGTCGCGGGTCCAGAACATCGTGGAGATGGATGCCCCTTCTAGTTTCTTCTTCGGCCTGGAGAAGCGACACGGTCAGAGGAGGTTCATCCACTCCCTGCTCTCTGACACGGGGGAGGAGCTGACTGAGCCTGGCCGGCTGAGAGAGCGGGCAACTGGGTTTTATTCTTCCCTGTACTCCAGTGAGTACGAGGAAAGGGAAGAGCGTTTCGAGGAGTTCTGCGGAGAGCTGCCTCAGGTCTCAGGTGCCACGTGTGACCAACTGCACAGGCCGCTCCAAGAGTTGGAGCTGCACGCCGCCCTCCAGAGAATGCAGGGACGGCGGGCTCCCGGCATCAACGGCCTTACAGTTGAGTTTTACAAGGCATTCTGAGACATTTTAGCACCCGATCTTTTAGCTGTTTTTAATGAAAGCCCCGCTTCGGGCTCCCTGCCAGTGTCCTGCCGCAGGGCTGTCATAGCCCTGTTGCCAAAGAAGGGCAACCTGCAGGATATCAGGAACTGGCGCCCCGTGTCCCTCCTCTGCACCGACTATAAGATCTTGTCCAAGGTGTTAGCTTCCAGGCTGAGGGGGGCAATGGAGGAGGTCATTCACCGCGACCAAACTTACTGCGTACCCAGTAGGTCCATGGTGGACAACGTCCACCTAATTCGGGACGTTTTGAGAACCTCCAGCCTTTTGGGACTGGACACTGGTCTGATTTCACTAGACCAGGAAAAGGCTTTTGACCGTGTTGAGCACTGCTTCCTGTGGAAATCCATGGAGAGGTTTGGGTTCCGCACGAGTTTCATTGCTAAGATCCAGACGTTGTACGAAGGCATTGAGTGCGTACTGAAGTTCAACGGCAGTCTGTGTGCTCCCTTCAGGGCGTGTAGAGGCGTACGGCAGGGCTGCGCTGTGTCCGGGATGCTCTATGCGCTCTCCCTTGAACCCCTCCTCTGTAAGATATGCTCGAGCATCGCTGGTTTGGTTTTACCCAGTTTTAACAGGAGCATTATTTTATCTGCCTACGCCGATGACGTCGTTGTCATGACGCAGACCTAAGGACATAGAGATTTTATTGAATCTTACAGATTCTTTTAATGCTCTGTCTTCTGCGAGGGTAAATTGGAGAAAAAGTGAGGCCCTCGCCATCGGTCAGTGGGCCGGCGGTCTCCCGGTCCTTCCCCAGAGTCTCTGCTGGAAGAGGGGTGGTTTTAAATACCTAGGGGTCTTTTTAGGCGACGAAGGCGTAGAGAAGAGAAACTGGGAGGACATCCCAGCCAAAATAAAGGGGAAACTAAACAAATGGAGATGGTTGCTCCCTCAGATGTCCTACAGAGGTCACGTCCTGGTGGCTAACAACCTTGTAGCCTCGCTGCTATGGCACAGGTTAGCGTGCCTGAAGCTGCCACCAGGGCTGCTAAACCAGCTCCAGGCGAAGCTGGTGGAGTTTTTTTGGGACAAAAAACACTGGGTCCTGCAGGGGGTTTCATCACTGCCGAGAGAGGAGGGGGGGCAGGGCCTCATCCACTTGGCCAGCAGAACCGCAACCTTCAGATTACAGTTTATTCAAAGGTTTTTAACAGGTCCAGTGGATCTGGTGTGGAGAGAAGTGGCCAGCTGCATGTTCAGACGTGTGAGTAACCTGGGACTGGATGCTGCTCTGTTTTTACTCGATTCCAAATTTGTAAATTTAATTGGGTTACCTCCCTTTGATCAGAGTGTTTTTAAGTCATGGGCCCTTTTTAAGGAAAGGTCAGGCAAAAGCTCTTCCTCTCTGTTTTGGCTTTTAAACGAGCCGGTCTTTTACTTTTTATCTCCCCCGAGGCCATGCCGGGCCTGGAGGCAGCGCTGCTTCGCTCCAGGACTCTCCTGCTGAAGCAGGTGATCGACGCAGCCGGGCCGACGCTGACAGATGCTGGGGCGCTGGGGTTGTTGCTGGGGATCCGGTCCACCAGGGCAGTCCAGAAAGCTCTGGAGCTGTGGAGAAGGAGGCTGACCGCTAAAGAGAAGCTTCTCCTGGCCAGGTACCAAAGAGGGACCGAACCTGACCCAGAGGACCCCTTTCCGGATCTGCAGCTAATTCCTCAGCTCGGTGACGCTTCCGGCCCGCTGCTGGAGAAGGCCCGGGAGCTAGACCTCCGCACAGGTGACAAAAAAACTCTGTACCATGACTGTGTGAGAGTGATCTGCAGGAGAGGACTAAGCGACAGGACGCCATCCGTGTGGAGCAGCAGGCTGGGTGGAGACGGTGCGGCTCCGTGCTGGAGAGTCCTGTACAAACCCCCGATCCCCAAACGAACTGCTGACCTCCAATGGAGGATCTTGCACGGTGCCATCACCTGCAACGCTGTTGTGTGTACTTTTAGTTCCGCTGTGTCAAACACCTGCCCATTCTGTGGCCACCCTGAGACGGTTTTTCATTTTTTTAGCGAGTGTGAGAGACTCACGGGTTTCCTCACTCTTTTATCTCAGGTTTTTATTTTATTTAATGTCACCTTTTCTGAGAAGGTGTTCATTTACGGTGCAGGGTACCAAAAGAAGGCCCAGAGAAAATGGCAGCTCCTCAACTTTGTTTCAGGCGCAGCAAAGCTGGCTATTTATGTGTCGCGCAGGAACAAGGTTGAGGAGCGTGCAGGTCAGGACGCAGCCTCAGTCTGGCGCTGCAGCATCCGATGCAGACTGAGGCTCGAGTTTGGTTTTTATAAATTGTCAAATGACCTGCAAACTTTTATTGATACATGGTGTTTTAATGATGTCTTGTGCACTGTAGTTGACAACATTTTACACTTTTCTGATCTTTTAAACAATTAATGTATTAATTTTGTATTAATTTATTAATTGTAAATAAAGTGTATTTGTAAAAATCAAAAAAAAAAAAAATCAATTCTTCTTCTTCTTCTTCTTCTTTGTGCATTATAATGGCATTTGGCAAACAACTAATTGGTGCGTTACCGACACCAACTGATGTGGAGTGTGGGTCACGATATTTACCCGATCGAAAAAAACAAAACAAAACTATATCCTGCTCAGGGCTTTTATTTTCCTTAGATAGCAAAATAATATTTGAAGCTCCTTCCTTTCTGACTTAAGTCTCAGAATTTCTACACTTAGCTGACTTTTAATGCCCTTGAGTTTCTTGATCAAATTCCTCCTTTCAAATTCCTCCTTCGTACTTCTGAAATAAAATGTGCTCCACCGTTTCAAACTTCGAGCAGCTACACCTACCCGTTGCATGTTTTCCTATCCTATATAATGTTTCATTCAGCCCTGTATGTCCTAATCTCAGCCTGGATATTACTCTTTTTCATTTCTGTCTCTCCCTGCTGTCCTCATTTCCCCAATTTTCCTTTGTATTCTGTAATACCACCTTCCTTTCCTCTCTTCATCCCACTGCTTTTGCCACCTGTCCTCTATTCTCTGTTTGACAATATCCCTCACTTCTGTTTTGCTAAGATTAGTTACTAGATCAATGCTAGTATTCTTTGTCACCTCTTTTGCTTTCTTGTCTGCCATCCCATTGCCGATTACTCTGCTGTGTGCTGGTACCCATATGTACACTACTGACAGGCCCGTCATCTGGATTCTGAACAGAGCTTGCTGTATTTCTATCAGGATGTCTTTCCTGCTTTCTGAATGACTGTGTTGTAAAGTGACAACAAATGATGAACTGAAGTCCGAGCAGATTATTGTTCTCAGTGGTTCAACATCTCTACCCAATGTATTGCTAACAATATTGCCAACATTTCCCCTGTATAAACTGAAATCCCCTCTTTGACCCTTTTTTGGTATTTTGACATTTAATTCCGGAATGACAAATCCTACCCCTAATTTATGTGCCGAACTTTTGGATGCATCTGTATATATTTGTAAATAGCCGTTGGTAGCTGTCTATATACTGTTGAGTGCTTTTCTTATTATTTTTTCCCAGCAGAGTCAGATCGACTTTTGCGTCTGGTAGTAACCATGGGGGAACTGCTGATAATGGCACTATTGGGCTTACTCTTAGTAGGTCTATGGCCAACTCTTTTACTTTCTCTGCTACTGTCCAACCAAAGCTTTTTGTGTCCCTTTTCCCTGCAAGGCTTTAGCACATACTGAGTGGGGTGATGTTGTCCATGCCCCTGAAGATTAACCCAGTAATTTATGGATAGTTGCGGTCTTCTAAGTTGGAGGGGCATCTCCCCTATCTCTACTTGCAAAGCTGCAAGTAAATGCTCCTGTGCAGAGTCTCAGTGCTGGATTCTGTTTAGCCTTTGGAGAGATGTGTTTGCTGCTGACCCATTTGCCACACTTCCATAATCCAGGACAGACCGTATTGTCAATATTTTAACAGCCTCTATTTCACCTGGCTGCATTTACATAATACAGTATAGTCAGTTTTTTATAAAAAAGGGACCAGCATAGGCAGGCGCTGACAGTTGACACTGGATTTGTCAGAGGCCGGGATCCGTGCAGCCTTAAAAGTCTGAAGACAGGACACAGAAAGATAGAGAGAGAGAGAGAGCGAGAGCGAGAGCGAGAGGCAGACTGGACACACTGATAATCCTGGTGAGAAGAAGAGGAGGTGAGGGAATAGAAATGGTGTTGAGAAGGTGGAGAACTGCTCAGTGGATCATGTTTTTGTCCCCAGCAGCGTAGACCTGTAGCAGCCTAGCTATGTTAAAGTTTGAAGAATAAAAGTTTAATAACCCTATTCTACCTGTAGCTGTGACTGTAACTAGACCTATCAGCCCTATACATGTTGTATGAGGCTAACTGTATGCTTTACTGAACAGAAAGGTTTTAAATTTGATCTTAAGGCAGACGTGGCGTCTGCCTCTCGGACCCAGGTTGGGAACTGGTTCCAAAGTAAAGGTGCCTGATAGCTAAATGCTCGTCCTCCCATTCTACTTTAATGAATTTTAAGATCTACAAGTAAACCTGCACTCTGTAATCTGAGTGGCAATGTTACAGAGGTGAAAGAACACAGTCTTAGAAACCTGTTTAGTGTGAGGGAGAAATGACATGTCCTGGTCGAAGAAAACTCTGTTTCCTCGCAGTCGTACTGGAGGACAAAGTAATACCATGCAAAGAGAGAATGCTGTCAGATAATCTAGTCCTTAGATGTTTAGGTCCAAGAATGACTTCAGTTTTAATAATTTAGTTTAATAGTTTAATAATAAGAAATTGGCAGTTACCCAGTCTTTTCTTCTAATGTCTGTAGTGTAGAACCACACTAACAAGCTGATCCTCTGACTCTTATGCTGTGTATACTATTTCTGTGAAAGATTAAAAAAAAACAAAAAAACGCTGAATATGATGAAACATATTTTTAATAAATAAAACATTTTAAGGGTTTCTTTATAAGTTACACTTTGTTTGCTCATTTGGACAATAAGTTCAAAGAGCAAACAAGAATGAAACAATAAGCAGTAAATTATTCCACTACAGAGAAAACCGGCAAATAACGGTAAATAATGGTGATTAAAACATAATCAGTGCAATCTCCTCAAACAAATAGGATTTTAGAGCTAGATTCCATGCACGTACAATGGTTGAATGTAGTCTTACAACTGGAGCATACTTCCCCAAATCAGATAATCCAGGTAATTTTTTTAAAATCTTTTTTACAACAAAATAAGCAAATTCCAACATTGAACGTAACACTTATTATTTAATATCATGGCTTAAGAGCAGCAACTTGGTGAGAGATAAAGAATCATACTGAATGTTGTGTGAATATAGGGATGATGACCCCCTTATAAAGTCATGTTCTATCTGTAATCTATGACAAAAGAAAATGCAAGTGAATTGGGTTTTTTTTTTTTTTTTAGACATAATGGTGTCTCGAGGTTCAGGTGCTGAGTTTCTGTACAGCATGAGGAAACGCTTGTCCACCTTTGTATCAGTGGCCAGTGCCATTTTGCTTGTATGAGGGTATAAACATGCAGGTGCACACACTCACTGTGCCCTGCGAGTGCAGCAGATGGCTATTGATCAGCTTTTTTGACCTGATGGGAGATCCTTTTTTTTTTTTTTTTTTTACCTCAATCTGTTTTAAGATGAGATCTTAATAATCACCCTGTTGTTCAGATTTTGAAAAAGAGCATTTATAAAGCAAACTACTGCAAGAGATCAATTTCTACCTGTTAGAAAAAACTGCAGACACGCTGCAGCAATTCCGTGTGGTAACCTACTAAAAAGATTTAATCATTTAAAAAACTAAGCAATATTCTGCATATTTCTAAAGACCTAATAAGGAGGCAAGACCATCAATATCAGTTACATTTTGTGTGTTTCTCCCCACCTCAGCTCTCTGTGGAGGAGTTGTTTGTAGTTTCATTCAGGGAGGGCCATACAGGCACCCATAATCTGGGTAGGGTTCCCTCCATTAGCCTCTCCATCCACAGTCCCAGCCTGTCAAGCTTGTGGTGGACTTCAATACTCATGGCTCTGTTAGATCTCTTAGATATGGCCCCATCATCCCGAGAATGCGACCTGGACCTAGAATGGGAGCTGGAGCTGGATCTGGATTGGAATTTTCTCCTGCTCTCAGAGGGCTCTGAAGATGAGTCGGGATCATCCCCTGTGAAGACGGGTTTGAAGAGGCAGAAGTATTTCTTGTAACCATTGAGGGCCAGCACATGGCCGCTGTAGTCTAAAGGCGACTCATCCTCATCTGAGTGATCTGCGCTCTGCATTGTGTCAGATGTTAATCGAAGGAGCGACGGCATCCAGTGACGGTGCTTATCAGTGTTAAGGAAGGAGAAGTGTAGCGATTGACTCCTGCAGGGATGGACGGTTTAGAATTATAATGATATAACCTTTAACAGAACATATAGAAAAAACATTTTAAAATGTGCTTAATTCTGTGTATCGTAAACACAAAATTAAGCAGGAATAGAGTTAAACTATAATCTGTATTTATTTTAAAGCCATTTATTTATTTATTTATTTTTAACAATGATAGAGAATAATAGTCTACAAAAGTAGTAAATGCATTCCTGGGACTTACCCAGAAAAGGAAAAAACCTCCTTGGCAAATTTCCTGAGTAATGCAGTCTTAGAGGCATTAGTAAGCACCAGGACAACATTAATGTGTCCTGGTCTGAGCTTGACTAGGTTGCTGGTGTAGGTGACGTCCGTCAGCTCTGTCACTTCCACAAAGTCTTTCTTCGGAGGACGGCTGCAATACAAATAAAAAAAATGCGGGGAAAAAAATCGACCATTATGAGACACACAGCGGTCAAATGACAGTGCTTTTGTGGTAGTAGGAAGCAGATTAGAGTTTGGCTCAAGCTTATGAACATTCAATCCAACATATTTCCTTATAAACAGCTGTTTTGGCCACTTTGTGAAATCCTGAAATTCCTGTGATGTTATGCTTGCCGTTACATTACCTCATAGTGCTGGCTCGACTTGAAGTCATGTCGTCAGTTTGTGGAGTTTGCTCTTTTGGTTTTGGATTCTGCAGTTTGCTCAACCCTGATTCACTGAAAAAAAATGCAAGATGCACACTGTGGGAGGGAGCCTGTATGTCACTCAACAAAAGAAATAAATTCAACACTATCATCCATCACTCAAATGGATTCACATAAGATTAAATTGTTTATTCAGGTAGTAAAGTAATTTCAACAAAATGAGTTTTTCTCACCTGAAGGCCTGAATAATGACAGTGCCAAAGAGAATAAAGAGCGCTGAGAAGACCAGTGACAGGATGGGCATCATCTCTCGCCTTGAGCAGAGAAACACATTATAATTAGCAACTCACAGCAAGCCCTACCAGATGTCTCTACACGGCCTCTCAGTGACAGCATCCCAGCCACGATATCAGATATAGAGCTTGATTCTGATTATGCATTAAAATGAGTCAGCTACTCGTTTCATTGAAATATATGGAAAAATGCACACCACTCTGTCCATCTTCATCATCTTACCAGTTTGAGTAGAGGAGGTCATCGTACACTTGAAGGATGTAATCACATGCAGCATTCATCCACTGAATGATAAACATCTGAAACACAACAAGGAAATGAATTAATTTCATCCAGTAAAAACTGTCACCTGGTCAGTGCTGAAGGTTTCTTACAGGCGCCATCTCATTGTTGAGCTCTGGTAAGGTGGCATCAGAGCTCAGATATGTGGGGTCTTTTTGTAGGAGCTCCAGTTGTTCATGGAGCCTGTATTTATCTTCTTCGCTGCCATTCCAGCCTCCACTCACTGAGCGGTACAAAACCTTACCAGCCTGGCTCCGCCTCTCAAGGATCACCACCTGTTTGTGGGATGGAAAAACACTTCTGAGGACAGATTTGACACATCACACTCTACATTAGACACTCAATTTGGGTACCTATTCTCCTCAATTCACATTTATTTACTAATGGATTCCTTTGTGTCACTTCATACAGGTTGTATTTTTGATATGAATGATGCACATGCTTCTTACACTCACCTGAGGGGAAAGTAAGACCTGATTAAGAAGCAGAGCCTGACACAGAGGCTGCTGATAAAGCTGGTAGACATATGCAAACCGCAGCACCTCTTTTCTGTTAGCTGATGCAAAGTCCAGGAAGGCCTTATTGCTTGCACTAAAGTCTTGGTTATCTCCTGTGATCAGCAGCACACAGTATCTGTTGAAAAGTTAGTTAGTTTCACTGTTAAGACAATCTAAGGGCAATTTTGATTGCATAGGATGTTAAATGCATCTTCAAGAAAGATGCTTTGTTTGATCAAGTCTTACTTTCTCCGTTGGTGAAACTGCTTGAGAGGACACAGCTCATTGAAGAGCTGCTGATTGACTAGCCGTGGAACCTGAAGAAACTTGTTGTTCGAGACAAACTCATCCATGATCTGATGCGTCATTCCCCTAGCCTGCAAGATTGAAGTGGTAAAAGGACAAGAAAATGTCAAAGTGCAGAAGAAAAAGAGAAACACTTCTCTCATGATATAGAATATAAATGTTCATGTGTTTTTTTTATTGGTTCAATGCTGGTTCTACCTGAATGATGTCGACAGGTTTCTTTGTGTCTTCCTTAAAAAGCATCATGGTGGGAGCGTACGTGTTCACGCTGAATTGCTTCAGCAGTCGACTGCTGTGTTTGGCACCCTGGTCCACGTAGCCAAAGCGCACAAAATCTCTGAAGGAAAACGCCATCAGCTGGAATGTAGGATCAACAGTAAGGGTAAACGGATTCAAAGAAGCAAGGTGCCAAAATAGATTTTCAGGTCAAACTATTTAATTCCTCTCTTACATATATCAAATTACTTATTTTAAATATAATTCAACCAGTGTGACACTATTATGTGCGTATTCCTGCACCCACACATAAAAACTGCTTACTTTGTAGAGGAGGGGACTAACAGGATGTTGGTCGAAGAAGATAACGCTGGGTTTGTTTTTTGACTGCCAGCCAGCCAGAAAACTTACATAGTTCTCATCTGTGATCTGGAGAGATAAGGACAATTAGTTGAGAAAATCTATTCTGAATTCAACGGCATTTGTCACACCTAAATTTAGATTAAAAACTTAAAACCAACCCATATTTTCATGTATTTATTTCAATACATTTTAATCAGAGATCGACGGTATTTTGCAACCAAAATCATATCAACACAGATAATTTTTAAGAAGCAATGCACGGCTGGAGAACCACTGTTATCAGTTCGGTTAGTTAAGTTAAGACTCCACAACAAGCAAGGGATGCAACAATGTACTGCATCTGGAATGAACAGTAATCCTGAATGTTTGATAGATTGAACTTTGACTAAACATTAAAGAAGCACATGCAGCATTATTGTCTTTAATTACCTTTTCCACCAGTTTTGTGGGCAGAAGGTCTTCGACAAACTGTCGCAGGTGCTGTCGCACCACAGGCTGATGGAAGATATTCACCCTGCCCTTCACCAGTCCGATGATGGAAGGGGCACGATGAACTCCCAGATGACTGGCCAGACGTCGCTCGTAACCCAGGTCCACGATACCGATACCAACACCTTTCATACAAGTAAAAAACACAGTGATAGTGCACTCACTATATTCCGAGATCACCTTTCAATCATCTTTGGGTTGTTTTTTTTTTAAGTTTGTGTACATTTTGATGATTAATTTTAATTGTGGAGTTTAAACATGCTGCCAGCCAAAGATCAGACTTATTCATACTCGTTATGAAGTCTTGCCTCAATGTGCCCCCACAGACAGTCTTGATAGCAGACTCACCAAGTGGCTCCAGCTCCTGAACAGCTTCTTTCCACACAGCCTCAATGTGAATGCATGCAAAGCACCAGTCAGAGGTGACTTTGATCAGATACGGCCTCTTGAAACTGTCTGGAAGGACACTGCTGGTAAACTGTGCATGGTGAAGCAGGTACTTGCTGTCTGCAAAGTCCCTGGACCTGCAGGAGGGATAAATTATGAATTTATTTATAAACAAAGCCTACAATGGCAGCCAATTTAGCTATGCCTTTAAGCCTGACTTAATTATATGTATAGAGAATAAAAAACAGAATAAGACAGGAAACATATCTGCTCATGGGACACCTTGGAAAATGGAAAAAAGACTCATCAAAGAAGAAGGTGTTATGGAAGCCACGGAAGCTGTGATGCTGTGACTGTCCAGTGTGCTGGTTTTCATGCATCTGCCCATAACGGTCAAAGTTGGACCTCCGCTCTTCATTAGACAGAATCTAAGAGGGGTGAGAAAACTGTGCTATGAGTACTTTAACAACCGAAGCAAACTCTTGAGAAATATGCCCGAGTTCAGATATTTGGTCTGTAATATGCATTTCAGGATTTGTTTATGCTTCTGTATTTACTAGTGCAAAAGGTCTGAAATTATAGTAGTTCTAATCACGTATATAAAATGTACATATTTAATTTCCTTCATTTTATGTTAAATATTACAGGTGACTTTACATGTCAGAGAAAATGAGAAGTATAAGCAGTAAAAAGGATGTTAAACCCAAATCAACTCTACCTACAATGTTGTCTTTAGCCTTTGAAACAGTTTCTATTAAAAATAAATAATAATAATTAATAATAATAATAATAATTTTAAAAAAAACCAAGGAACCCATTTTGATTAATTTACTGTAACATGTAATTCCTCCTAGCAACATAAGTTTTCACCTTGGTAGTATCACAATAGCCCCAGACAATGTGTTCAACCATAAATGTAATATGATATTTTGATTTTATATGATATGATATGATATGATATGATATGATATGATATGATATGATATGATATGATATGATATGATATGATATGATATATGCCCACCTCGTAGGACTTGGAAATCTTAATAAACATGTCTTCAGCTTTCGGGTCCTTGTTCTTGTCTGGATGCCTAAAGGAGAACAATTGCGTTTAAATCACAATAAATAGTGACTAAAAGTGCTATACGTAAGGCGAAAACGAACGCAGCACCTGATGTCAGTAAACTACTCACCATTCCTTGGCAAGATTTTTGTACGCCTTTTTAATTTCTGCTTGGCTCGCACTCTTACTGACACCCAGGATTTTGTATGGATCATATTCGGCAGTCGTGTCTCCCAGATGTCCACCCAAAATTACTAGAAAGATGGCGAACAAAACGGGACATGTCCAAGAATTCCCGGTTCCTATGTGCACCATCCTCACTTGTCAGTGTCCTCCTCCAACGCTACCTACAGTTAACTTCCAGACTGTCTACTACACTAACGTTGTAAGGGTAATTCGGTCGCAAATGCAAACAAATGAAAGGCTAAGATTATCATCGTATTTTCAGAGATGCAGATTTTGTGCATGGTAACGAACAAAAAAGTGGTGTTAATGGGCAATTCAATATGATGCCATGTTTTCTAGCTAGCGCAAAGTGTCGGTGTCATGCCGATAACGAAAAGTTTGGCTTCCGGGGACCCATTTCAAAGTAAAACCCATGTAGCGTCTTAATTTAGGTCATAATACATTTCAAATAGCTACTTCGTTGCCTTTATTATGAAGGAAAGATTTCCGGTTCCACTTCAGTGCCTCGCGTTAATAATGCGTTCGGTGTTGTTCGAAGCAAACTAAACACCTCTGCATTCATTGTCATTTCACGTACGCGGTTAAGCATTTCTCGGTCATATACCGGTTATAATATTAAGTAGATAATAATAAGAAAATTGCATGTTTACAATTTTGAGTATTTATATTTTATCCTCTTTGTTTTGCGGGGTGCAGGCATAAATGGTTCTTGTCTGGGGCACTTTCTTTCCGTTTCCTGTCACAACGTACCGACGTACGCAACCGTTTTACTTTCTTTTGTAGTTTACGAAAATAAATGCATTGATGGCTGAGCCAGGTCATCGTCACATGGCTCAAGCTGTCTAGTGCAACCTACTAGGGATTCCGCTCGCCATTATTTGGTGTTTTTCATCTTGCGTTTGTAGCAATATGAACAAATCGTGTGTGTTTTCTTGGAGTGGAGTTAGCATGAAAAGGGTCTTATCTCAGTAGCTAGCATTAGCTCTGCAAATTTGGGCCCCATTCTGGCTGTGACACTAACGGGATAGACTCTTTTCAATAAGCCCAGGTAATTTTTTTTTTTTATTTTTTTTTTTTTATACATGTTTAAGAATTCATATTTATGCTATTATGCTCTAAAATTCCAGATATCTTTACTTCGATGTTGATGCACAAATCAATATGTAACATTAAGTATTTTGAGGTCATAATTGTGTTTTAAATTGTAATGTAAAGAGCATTTAAAGTACATAGTGCTTTATGATTTCTTTCAGTCAGGAATTTAAGTTGAATTGTCTAAATTTTGGATAACTTAAATTCTCATTCAAAATGTTTTGTCTTCTCATTGCAGACTTTGCACCATGAATTTATTGCGTCTGATTTGTCGTCACAAGACAGCAGTGGTGATTTGCACTGTCTGCGGCTTTGCCACAGTGTTGGTCTTCTTAGCCAAATGTACCTCCGAAACTTTAAAACAGGGCCAGCAAGATCCTCCAGGACTAGTCCCACGTGCAAAGGTTGTGCACTCCCATATCGAGGATCGTAATGCCCCCTCCATATCTAAAGATTTATCAGTGTTCCTTGTGGTTCTCATCACAACTGGGCCAAAGTACACGGAGCGAAGGAGTATCATCCGCAGCACTTGGCTCACAAACAGGGATTCTGATGTATTGGCCAGGTTTGTAGTGGGAACTCAAGGGTTACCTCAGGAGGACCTTCAGAATCTAAACACTGAGCAAGGGAGGCACAAGGACTTGCTTTTATTGCCTGATTTGCAAGATTCCTATGAGAATTTAACACTAAAACTGCTTCACATGTACTCCTGGCTGGACCAGAATGTTGAATTTAAATTTGTCTTCAAAGCAGATGATGACACATTTGCCCGCTTGGATCTCCTCAAAGAGGAGCTGAAGTTAAAGGAGCCCAACCAATTGTACTGGGGTTTCTTCTCAGGGAGAGGTCGAGTGAAAACAGCTGGGAAGTGGAGAGAAAGTACTTGGGATCTCTGTGACTATTACTTACCCTACGCTCTGGGTGGGGGTTACGTACTCTCTGCTGATTTGGTACGTTATGTGCACCTGAATGCAGCATACTTCAAGACATGGCAGAGTGAGGATGTGTCCCTGGGAGCCTGGCTGGCACCAGTGGATGTGCGTCGGACTCATGACCCACGCTTCGACACGGAGTACAAATCCCGTGGTTGCAACAACAAATATTTGGTGACACATAAGCAGAGTTTGGAGGACATGTTGGAAAAACACCAGACTCTGCAGCGAGATGGGCGGCTTTGCAAGGAAGAGGTGAAATTGCGACTGTCCTACATGTATGATTGGAGTGTGCCCCCCTCACAGTGCTGCCAAAGGAAAGATGGGATTCCCTAACTTTTGTCTTGGTTCCTATCCAGCTAGGAAATATTATCAATTTTGTGTGTGTGTGTGTGTTTTTTTTTTAACTAGCTCTCTATGTTTACGCCACTCAAAGCTCTTAGAAATGATGGGGAATAGGTCATAAAATCACACTAAATACGGATGATGCATTCAGCTAATGGTGTAACAGTGGAGGGGTGTTTAAAAAAAAATATAGAGGCAGTGTCAACTCACAAATAACCCAACATCACACTGGTGTTTTGAATTGTCCTCCAGCTTTGCTGTTTTCACATTTGTCAGTGTTTTTGTCCAACTAACCATGTTGGCAGCTCATTTGTTTTCCTTCTGCTTAGTTAATTTGTGATTTTAATAACTAAGAGATAAGGGTATTTTAGTGTTGTATCCATTTATGACCCTAATTTAATTTGTTTTATTTATTGTTTATTTATTGCAAAGCAGACTCCATTTGGGACAAAAATTGACTGGTTGTGATGTGTAAGGAGAATCTGTGTTTTAAAATGCAGTCAGAGAGCTAGAAATGAAAGGTCCCACACATTTTAAACAATTTCAAAGGTAAAAGTGGAGGTGAGTAGATTGTGACTGCATTTTTAGATTTCAGGTTGAAATGTTCATTTAAGCTGTACAAACTCCATGCTTTTGGCCAGACATCTCTGAAATGTATATGTTTATTAAAGGCTGTAACGTCTCGTGCAACCGTTAAACTCTGCTGCAATAAGAGCCACAATTATATGACCAATGTGATAGTTTTGTGATTTATCATTTTTCTCAGTGTTCTGACTTGCAGATTCATCACATCTAAAGTGTTTGTTTCATTGTACACATCAAATTCCTTAAATGTCTTATTAAAATAAATGTAATGGTCTCACTTTTATGTAAAATGGCCACGTTTTGAAATCCTCTGATTATTCTGACCTGCAATATAGTCATGGTATGATGTCAAAAAGGCTGGAGTACCGGCTTTCTTCAGGGCAGTAAATCTCTGAGGACACATCACATCAAGTCTGATGCAAGATTTTATCACTAAGAGAACATAACCTCCCTCCTGGAGCACAGCTATCAAATGAAGGTGTGGACCTTTTATATGTGGATTTTAATAGAAATTAAGTTGACATCTGAGGGAGCTGAGTGAAAATATTGGTTTGGCCCTGGAGAGAATTTAACATTAACTCAAGTAAGAACTCCTAAAATTGCAGCTTATCGTGCAGTTTAGTTGAGGAAATCCTGGATAAATGGCCCGAGCTACCTGGATGAGTCTACACATTAAAGGAGAAGATAAGAACTGAAGGACAGGCTCAAATCATGACTGGTGAGGACAAAGGAACTGTTACTTGGCTCCTGTAGTGGAGACCCATTTCGGACAGCCAGGGTGGACGTATGATCTGAACATGACTGCTTGGTGCACACTCACAATTTGCTCCAATTTGTTCCCTTAATGGCAAAGAACTGTTGTGTCTGTGACACAACATAGACTAAACTGAATATTAAGACAATATACCTTGAAATGCCACGGATAGACAGTTTGAGTATGTCTGAAGTTTATAGATGCACTTATTTGTCAAAGATCCCGAAGGAGGTAAAGTGCACAATAACCATCTTTAAAATATGTTACTATTTTTTTTTTTATCTCAACATTTAATAAAATATTTACTAAAACATCCATCCATTAGTTTTTCTTTCAACCACAGCTGATTCCTGAGATGACTATTCCTGTTTCCATAAAGTGCTCAATCACAGGGAAGAATGAGAGGTGGCAATATTATAAGGTGCTTTCAGCTTATTCCTCATTCTCTGTGGGTGGCAGGTCTTTCCTCTGTTATTTTTAAGGAGTGCTCACATACTGCAGAAGTGTCAGCAATTTTCAATAGTTAGTTAACTGAAGATAACTGTGCTAATGGTGAACACCCTATAATGCCAGTGAAGTGAGATACCCTAAGGCCTAAAATATTTTTAGGTGTTCATTTTTTCAGGGGTGTTGAACTCATTTTCACCAATGGCAACATTAGCATAAGGGTTGCCCTCAAAGGGCCGCATGTACCGTAATGGTAAGACATTATAACTGTAACCAAATGCCATGTAAAATAAATATAACTACTCTTTAATGTTAAGTACAGGTTGAAAAAATGTATGTTTAATAGTTACTTTGTTATAACATAAATCCTTTTAAATTGTCAAGGAACCCACGTTACTCCATCAATGAATGATCAAACTACAAGTGAGTAAAGAAAAATATCCAACACGAACACAAAGTGACATTAACTTTATTTAAAACCTTTTTGTCACAGTTAAGAGGGGCAGAATAACAGAATAAATAAAAATAACACCTGTGAATGCTAAGAACATGTGTGACAGATGTAACATTTTACAAAAACAAATGGCTGCAGGCAGCCTTGCACATTTGTCTGCGTAAATACATAAAGAGTAAACACTAACTACATTGCTTTACATATAAAATAGTATATTTAATAAACTCAAAATAACAAAAATCAGGGTTACCTCAATTCACAAGTTTTTAGGTGGAATTGAAGAGGAGATACTGCTTGTCCTTGAACACACCGCGTGGATCCCCTCTCCACCATCCTTATCTATTAATCATTGTTCTTAAAATAACAAAAACAAAACAAAAGGCAAGCCCAACCATTAAATTGCATACAGTTTAACTATTATTAACTCATTATTGATTGAAATACATTGCATTGTATTTTAATTGGGTTTTTAAATACCTATGCGTTTTCTGGCCGGAGGTCTGACACCGTTTTTCCGTGACCAGCGTGTCAGTGTCTGGTTTTTGGTCTTGTGCGGAAGCAATCCGTGGAACAGCGTGTAGAACGGGTTGTCATTAGTGATGCGTGCTCCTGCTCACAGCCTTTCAACAGGCACTGTTTCAAAAAGGTATGCAGAACACTTGGAAGCTCGGGCGATTTCTTCAACCACACACACAAAAAAAAAAAAAAAAAAAAAAGCTAGCTTTCACTGCCGCAGTGTTTCTCGTTGTGCCTTTCTTGGGCACATCTCGCTGCAATCGTAGTTTTCCTTTTAATTCTTTCAGAATTTTTTGTTTTTCTGAAAGCCTAACTTTGGCGTGTTCGGTGTCAAAATGCCGACGTAAATTGTACTCGGTTAACCGACACTGCTACAACACAAAAGACATACCGGTTTTTGTCCTTGAAGCACAAACTTCTCGCCTTCTCGAAACAACCTTCCATCTGTATCACCTTTTCTCTTCCTGGGCATTTTGCTATCATTTGTATTCTAAATTCTATCTTGAAAAATCTAATATAAAGACGTTCATTGTCAGTGATGCCGCTGTAACTATATCACGAATGTACAGTAGGCGGCAGTGACGGCACCGCTCGTTGGAAAGCAGCAAAAAAAAAGAAAAGAAAAAGGAGTAACGCAAGAAACGCCAATGGAGCCGGAAATGTCAACTGAGTGATTTCGAAGTATACTGGAAAATCTCGCTACCATATCATAAAATTATGGGATTCTAGCCAAGGCTAAGAAGAAACAGCACTATAATACTGTCAACGACCATTCTGCGAATATGACAAATGGTACGTTTATCAAGTAGCAACCTGAAACAGTGTTTGCGGAACATGTTATGTTTAGCTACTTTTAAAAGGCTAACATGGAAGCTAAGTTAGCTGTAGACGTGGCCTAAATTACTACATACAGTATTCTTCAGTAATGTTACTGTTACCATTGCATTTTATATTTTGTAGTTGACTCATTTAGTAACTATATGAAGTCTTTATGCTTGATAATGACGTGTTTTCAGACTACAGAATTTAGTGCTAACTACTTTCACTAACTGATGGTTTATAGTTTTCATTTCCAGATAGTTCACCAACAACATGTTTTTAAGGATATGACATTATATATGTTTAAAACTGTTAATATCGACTTAACGCCTTTATTTCCGTTTAATATGTTCACGGAAGTTAGATCGCAACATTTCAATATGTAACCAGAAACAACACATTTATGATTTATGACCACATTACGTACTGTATATTGTGTACTACTAGTTTTCGTTAGGTCTTTGTCCAATTACAGTATAGGCTTTGTTTTTACTTTTACTTTACTTACCTGGTTATGTTCTTACACTGTCCGCATGTGAAATATAACAAACATGAATATATTAATATAATGTCTCTTTTATATAGTGTATTCTTTTGATGGCATCCTGGTATTTGGACTGCTGTTCATTTGCACCTGTGCATACTTCAAAAAGGTGCCCCGACTAAACAACTGGCTGCTGTCAGAGAAGAAAGGAGTGTGGGGCATCTTCTACAAAGGTATTAGTGCCAGTAACAGAACTGACATTGTGACAAATCAGGACATGACTTCTACATTGCTAATGTGATGGTTTGCCCAATTCCACTTTTCATTCTTATTGGCAAATCTTGAAATTAATGAACGCAGCATTGAAATTATTGCAAGTCGTCAACAGTGTTCTGATTCAAAACCATTTTGTGTGTCAGCTGTTGTTCAGCATTATAATAAAAGAGTAGATCATGAGAAAATTAGCTGTGTTTGGTTTTGCTTTGTGTTATATTCAGTATTCACCTTTTAAAAAAAATCTTCTTGTCTGTCCCTTATTTTAGCTGCGGTAATCGGAACACGGCTCCACATTGCTGTGGCGCTTTCCTGTTTAGCCATGGCCTTCTACACTGTCTTCTTAAAATGATAAGAGGAATCACCCTGAATTGGAAAAGGACTGGATGGACTGAGGATGGGCTTTTCTCTGTAGTTATGTGCTAATTCATGTTGTGGGACACCTCTTGGGTTAATAAAATTGGTGATACCCCATTGGATCTATATGGAAAACAACAACAAAAAAAATAGACAAGTCCCGTCCCCTTCTGGCGAATGGGTGCAGTATCATCTCCTGAGAACATACGCGCTGCAGACATGGACATCCTGAATTTACTAAACAGAAGTGGGAGTGTGTTGGGTGACCTGGTATCTTTCTGTAGGATCACTCTGTTTGGTTTTCTAGTCAACAACTTGTATGAGATTGAGGAGCAGTGTATGTAATTTACCTTATACTACATGTATACAAGCTAAATTTAGCTTGATTGTATATATTTGGATAAAGATGTGACAAAATTTGTTAGAGGTTACATGTAAATTGAAAGATTCATGCTCCTAATTCTGCTGTTTATATCTATATTTCGGTAATGGATGGTGGGAAGGTAAAACTGAGATAGGATGTTGCTATGTGCGTTTCTATCTTACTATTTTCCATTTCTTTCAACAGTGATTTTTAAAAAAATCATATAGAATAAGCTTGTAATACACACTTTACAATGGTGCAGTTATTTTGGTATGTCTACTCACGATCTCAATATTGAGAAGTTGAGTGAGGGTGCTATTCCATGGCATCTGCAAAAAAAGACATTCTGGCATAAATTTTGACACCTAATGTTTTGTAAGAACATTGATTTTGGTATGTGTACTTTGAGTTATAGGTAAATAAGAATATGTTTATTTCCCCACATTGGGGAAATTCTATTGTTCCAGTAGCAGCAAAATTAAGAAATAAATACTAGAAAGACTAGAATAAAATAAGAAAAATAATAAGAAATATGGCAAACCCCATATACACGTATAACATATACAGTATATACAAGTACCGTGCTGTACACGAATTATGAAACCATATTACAGTACAGTTATTGCACATGAGGTAGATTGTGTGATAACTATACTGCATTATACAGTCTGATGAAGAGAGAAGGAATGACCTGCGGCAGCGCTCCTGCACTGAGGATGCCTCAGTCTAGTGCTGAAGGAGCTGCTTAGGGCCTCCACAGTCTGGTGCAGAGGGTGGGAGGAGTCATGATGAATATCAGCCTGGCCAGCATCCTTCTGTCTTCCACCTCCTCAATGGAGTCCAGGCTGCAGCCCAGGACAGCCAGCTCTCTTAGCCAACTTGTTAAGTCTCTCCCTGTCCCTGTCTGTGCTGCTCCCCCCTCCCCAACATACAATGGCATAAAACACTGCTGAGGCCACTAAGATGTCGTAGAATGTCCTGAAAAGAGCCCTGCTCACACCAAAGGACCTCAGTCTCCTCAGCATATGCAGGTGACTCTGGCCCTTCTTGTACAGGGTGTTGATGTTGTGAGACCAGTCTAGTTTCTTGTCGAGGTGAGCACTCAGGTATTTGAAGGTCCACCATCTCAATGTCCGAACCCTGGATGTTCACCGGTGCGTGTGGGGTGTGGATGTCCTGCGGAAGTCTGTCACCGCCTCTTCTGTTTTACTGGTGTTAAGGAGAAGGTAGTTCTCTTCAGACCATTCCACAAAGTCAGCAATGACTCTTCTGTATTCCTCTTCGTCCCCATCTGACACGCAGCCAACGATGGCGGTGTCATCAGAGAACTTCTGGAGATGGCAATGTTTAGAGTTGTGTCTGAAGTCCGATGTCTACAGTGAGAAGAGGAATGGTGAGAGCACGGTCCTCTGTGGACCACCACCTCTGATGCACAGTCCTGCAACCTAACATACTGTGGTCTGTTGGTGAGGTAGTCGGTTGTCCATGCCACCAGCTGCTGGTCCACCCCCCCCTCCATCTTCCTCCTGAGCAGCGAAGGCTTGATGGTGTTGAAGGCACTGGAGAAATCAAAGGACATGACTCTCATATCACCTCCGGAGGCCTCCAGGTGATTCTGGTGCAGTGGGTAGATGGCCACGTCGTCCATGCCAATGCCAGGTCAATACGTGAACTGTAGCAGGTCCAGAGCTGGGTCCACCTGGCTGCAGAGGTAGTTGAGGACAATCCATCGTCGTCAACAGGTGGGAGGTCAGGACAACGGGTCTGTAGTGGCTCGGTTCTCTGGGGTGGGCTGTCTTGGGGACTGGAACCGCACACAACATCTTCCACAGGGTTGGGACCTTCTCCAGATGAAGGCTCAGGCTGAGTTGGTCGGCACACTCCTGGAGCAGTCTGGGGCTGATTCTGTCTGGCCTTGTGGCCTTCCTGACCTTCAGCCTCTTTAGTTCCCTCTTCACCTGGTACAGAGTTAGAGACGGGGTGCACTGGTGACTCAGGGGGATGGTCCATATATGCAGGACACCAGCTCCTGGTGATGGTAGAGAGAGGGGCAGGGTGGGGTGCTATGAGCTGGGGTGAGAACATCTGTGGGGGTGTCGCTGGCCTGTGGAGGTGAGAACCGAGGCCTGGCTGGGTGGGGGGAGGGGGCAGGGACACTACAGAGTCAAATCTGTTAAAAAACAGATTCAACTCCTGTGCCCATGTTTGATCACCAGAGGCCTCATGACCATCCCCCCTGGGCTGTGGCCTGACATCTGCTTTAGGTCCCTCTATACATCCCGGATGTTGTTCTGTTCCAGGCGCTGCTCCAGCTTCCTCCTGTAGCTGTCCTTGCACCTCCTGATGGTGTATTTCAGCTCCCTCTGCATTCCTTTCAGCTCCTTCCTATCTCCTGAAGTGAAAGCCCTCTTCTTCCACGTCAGCAGGGCTTGTTGTTGGAGAAGCACCATAAGCGCTCGGATGGTACGCTGATTTCCACACGGAAGTTTATGTAGTCTGTGATGTCCTCCCCATGTGGGCTGCAGAGAGCGTCCCAGACTGTGGTGTCAAAACAGTCCCTCAGCTGCTCCTTTGCCTCCTCAGACCACACTTTCACTGTCTTCCTCTGTGGAGGCTGTTTCTGCACTAACGGTGTGTACTGAGGAAGCAGATGGACGAGGTTGTGATCGGGGAGGCCTGGGTAGAGCTGTATGCATCCTTGATATTTGCATACAGCAAGTCCAGAGTTTTATTGCCCCTTGTGTGGCAGTCAACGTACTGTGTGAAGTTGGGGAGAGTGGCAGAGAGCGAGGCATGATTGAAGTCTCCGGTGATCAGGATGAGGGCTTGTGGGTGCTTGGTCTGGAGCAGGAATACGGTGAGCGGTACCTGCTGTGCTGCAGCCGCAGCGTCGGCGGGGGGGTATACACAGCCAGTATGATCACCGGACTCAGTTGATGGGGCAGATAGTAGGGCCGTATGTTAACTGTCTTTGCTACAAAGCGTTTCTTAGACGGTGATGTGGCCCGAGTTGCATCACCTGTTGTTTATAAACACCGTCAGACCCCCACCCTTTCTCTTACTGCTCTCAGCCGTTCTCCGGTCCTCCCGCAGGACCGTGAAACTGTTTAAAGAGACAACACTGTCCGAAATGTCTGCATGAAGCAGTAAAAAGCACATAATGCTGCACTATTGGTACTCCCATTGCAGCCGCATCAGTGCCGTCAGCTCGTCCATCTTGTTGGAAAGAGAGCGGACGTTTCCATGACGATCGCAGGTAAACATGGCTTACACCAGCGTGCCCTCTCCCGGCGCTTAACGTCTGCCCGACAGCCTCTCCGTCTCCTTCGTAACTCGGTCGGAATTTTCGGCTTGTCGGTAAAGGGTAGTCCGGGGCGCCTGAGCGCCGACAGCTGTTCGCCACAGTAAACTTTTGGCCAAAGGGGTCCCCTGCTGTGGCATCAAAAAGTCCAAAAATAGTGTCAGCAGCAGTGCAGCAGTGACAAGATTTGAACTCTTGGCCACACTAGAGTTCAAAATGCCGGTACAGCAGGAAAGAAAAGAGAACATAAATAAACGCAAGAAAAAGCAAAAGAAAAGTCTAAGTGAAGAGCCACTGGAACTTGCTGCCACTGACGTAGCGGCCTTTTTGAAGCACACAAAACGTCAAAAGGGGTGGATTTCTTTACATGTTTGTGTTGTTTTTTTATGCACTGTACACTAAACCGATTAAAAAAAACAATTTCTTTTTACTTTAGCGAAAATGTGTTTGAGAAACATCAAGTAGCCTAATTTTCTATGCAGTTCAACATGTAATTCTGGTATATTCGTAGTTTAACTTAATATTTTTTACCGTAAAGGACACTGGAATTTTGTGGTCTCAACAAATCACCTAATTGAGGTACAGTACGTCAAACGTACCCGGTAAGGCACGCTCGGTGACTGCCAGGGAGATTCCTCCTGACCTGCAGAGCAGCCGTAGTATTCCCCGGCGACCCAATTCTCGCGGTATAACGCGATGACGACAGGGCGTACGCGTTCATGCTTCCGCGCGCGCCTGCTAGCTAAACGAGTTGAGAACAGGGCGAATTTTACAGTATAGTCTCGTCCAGACGGAGCTCCCTGAAGCCAGAACGGCGGGTGGAGGGAGTTCTTTCGGTGCACACGGAGGTGGACACATTTTCGCATATCCGTAGTTGGTTTGCACGACCGGGCGACGGAAGTTTTGTGCGAATCGTGACCTCAGCGTTTCTGCTTTTTAGTCGGGAAACAGCACCACACCACGTCCTGCTACACAGGGAAGGAAAGAGGGCAGAAGTTTTCGTCGTTGCGCGGCTTGTAAACCTGCAAGAATGTCGCATAAAGAGAGACCCACTTTTTACCGACAGGAGCTCAACAAAACCATGTGGGAGGTCCCAGAACGGTACCAGAACCTCTCACCCGTCGGCTCCGGTGCCTATGGATCTGTATGGTATGGGATTTTATGTTTTTGCAGAACAGTTTTCACTGTCCACAGAGGCCTGTCAGAGTTATCAAAAGGCGGATCCGCTCTCGATCTGTCAAAAGTACCAGAGAAAGAAAACATAAATTCATATGTCATATGTGCGTTTACAGAGTTGCTCTTTTCTCGAGTTGAAGACCCGTCAGGATTGCTAGCATTTCGTGTGTGGGTGGGGATTAGTTTTGTTTTTTTGTCCATTTTGTTTTGCAATCCTCCTTTTAAAACTTATATCTGAAGGTCACAGTGACCATTTTTTTGTACTGGATTTGGGCTCATAATGCGCGGAAATGTGAATTTATTTGGAAGTTGCTCGTGTCCCCGTAGAGAAGCAGATCAGTGACATGCCTGTACTTGCATCATCTTGTGTCTCCTCTGTTGATGGGATCTACTTTTTAAAAAACGGAATCGGCTAACACCCAGTTACTCGAGTATTGTTGTCCCGCAGCTTTATCCTGCATTATGCATTTCTGGTTGAGTGTAGCTCGCAGAGCACCAGATGATCACGTGGTTTTCGAAAAGTAGGCCCCATCGTGGATGGTAAAGGCTTTCTATAGAAGTCTGTCCGGCGAGGATGATGATTCCAGAATGATGTCACCCGTTGTGAGTCATAGACCCGAGGTTAGGTAAAGGCTTCTGCTGTGACACCTTTTAGGCACCACAACGTCGTGAAATTGCACTTTGAGCGTACTGTCTGTTTGGTCAACTGCTTTCACACTTTTTAGCTTGCCTCCTATTTTGTGAGAATGTGTCCTAAAGATTATATAGATGAATATTTCTCCTACATGTTAGACCAATCAGAATTTTAGATTTATTTATTTGCATTAGAAAAGAATTACAGTGCATCTTGGTATAACAGATGGTTTGTGCATTTCTCCTGTGCATTCTGCTCTGATCAAATTTAGTTTATAGAGTTTTAATGTAAGCTGATAGGGAGGAAAGGGAATTTGGAAAGCAGTGTCAGAGTTGGAACCCTTTTCGTGCTCATGTGTAACATGAAGCTAAAATCCTGGACTTAAATGTATGTGCATAAGATTACCATGATCTTCAGAATAGCTTCTGCGTTATTTGCCATGCGAATCAATTACACACTCTTAACTGCATCTATGCCAGTGGTGCAGCTCAGGTCAGAATCCTGAACTGGCATTTCTGTTACTGTGTGTGGAGGTTGTATCTGCATTCGCTACGACAGTCTTATTATCATATCAGTATGACACAGAAAATAAATCTCTGCAAAAATTTCTAACAGTTTTTAGTTGAAGAAGCTGCTTGACTGTGTTTCAATCTATGCAACAGGCTGCAGTTCAGATTTTTTTTTTCCACTAATTTCTACTATTTTGGTTATTTTTCCTGTGATTTTATTTGTAACTTTAACATGAAGCATTGTAAATAGGTCGTAGGACCTACAAGGATGTCTTAAAACCAGAAATCCCTCTGGTACATGCTGTACTTGACTGCCTCATGACTGTTGGTCTGCTGGTACTTGTTTTTTTTTTCAGTCACTGGGCCAAGGTTTTTTTTCTTTGTTGTTTTGTCCAGTGATTTTCCCCAAGGTAAGTGTGTGTTTCTCCCAAACCTATACTCCCCTTAAACATAATCAAATATAAGACAGAATCTTTTTGACACTTTACTCCTTGTTTATGGACTTTGTTCAATCTGAGTGCAGGAAAAATGCATTTATGAAGGATGCATGTCCTGGAGTTACCTGTTAACCTGGAGCATTTATGTATATTAAATCATGAGTGTTGACTTTCATTTTAGCATGTGCAAATTGTGTCAGCTTGACAGGACATGGACCCTGGTGTCTGTAAAGATGTGTAGAGCATTTCCAATTTATTCCTAACTCCCACAAAACACAGAGTTGTGTGCGTGTGTGTAGGACGTGTGGGGGAAAGGTTTGCTTAGTTGCTCTGTCAACAAAACTGCGTTGGAAAATTGCATGGTTTTATAAACAGCACCCTGGTAATTTAATTAAATGTGCTGTGTACAAATGGCTTCTGCTATGTAAACATCAGAATTGGTTTTCCTTGGATGTCACTAAAGGTTGTTTTTTTTTTATCTCAAAAATGCATCAAAGACTTATTCTTATTTTTCTTAAATAATTTCACAGCCCATTTTACTCGCAATCATGAATAACTCTTATAGTTCCAAAACAGCAGATATGAGTCGAGTCGTCTCTTGGTACGTTCACTCTTGGTTCTGAACTATAAAAAGCCACAAACAGTGGAGCCTGAATACCATATTCACCATGGTAACAACTTTAAAAAAAGAGTCATAAACACTTCATTTTATTTGTGCACATTAACCATTTATTGTTCCTGAAATGTAAACATGCCCTATGTCAAACTCTGATAACTCTTATTTCTGGCATAAAATGCAGATTCTGAAATAAAACGGATGAAGGAGAGGATATTCATTATATCAAATTCATACAATCACTGCCTAATTGTACATTATGGTGCATCAGCAGCTGTTGCAAACACATTTGTGCGTGTGTCTTTGCTCACTACAAGGTGACTCACTGCGGGTTTCCCTCACCAGTCTGCACATGCATACACAAGTTGTTCTGCAAGACTGGAAAATAAAGAAGTACTCTGGGTGTGGACGATTATCTCTGGTACTGTGAATAAAATCCTATCATTATCTTAATTTTTGGGGGGTTTGCTGCCCATCTTTACATACTTCGCTTTAATGGTTGATGACGCAGGCATGGGGAAATTTCAGGCTCTGCGGTCTGAATTTCAGAGCCATTCCAACACCCCGTTCTGCTGTTCTGCATTTCTTGGAACATAAAAAAATGCAAATCAAAATTTGTCTTATTGGTTTGTTGAAGGGGTCACAGAAGACCAGAAATTATTAGATGACCCAGGTGAAGAAGATGAAAATGAGAAAAAGCAATATTTCTTCTTGAGGTGAAAAGCTGTTTGTTAGCCCAGAGCAAGGGGCCACCACGAAGAAGTCTGATGATGACATTAGAATGAAAGATGTCCCTGCCACACATAAAGTGCCTGACACTTTCTTTCCACAATGCAGCAGATACAAGCCAAACCGTTCAGCAAAGTTTCGCTATGCAGGCCTAAGCTGCACAGAATAATAAGAAGCGAAACCAAGAACATCATATTATGTAATTATCTGTGTTGTTTGCCAAGTTGTGTCTGCCTACTCACTGTCTCAGTCTCCTTACTTGTAGTCAAATCAAGGAAAAAGGCTTTAAATATGTAAATGTTGTCATATCTTGTGTTTTTCAGCTCGGCATTTGATGTGAAGATAAACTTAAGGGTAGCAGTAAAAAAACTCTCCAGGCCGTTCCAGTCCATCATCCATGCAAAGAGAACGTACAGGGAGCTGCGGCTGCTCAAACACATGAAGCACGAGAATGTAAGTGGCCTTGAGGCTTCAGCTCTGTTTGTGTGCATTTTCCTTTTTTAAGCTCTTAACCAATGGCTGTATTCTGTGTGCACATTAAACTTTGCACAAGACTTGCTTTGGCTGACAATGCTGCATTGCTTTGAAGTTTGCATGAGCTTGAAATCTCATTTAGATTCTTTAGGTTTGCAGTTATGGGTGTTATCGTAAATTAGTTTTTGAAGAGTTAAGAGTAGAAACCAAAAAATGAGCTAATCACTGTGAGTGCAGTTGTGAACTGGCAACTGGGTTTCAGGCGTGACAGCATGAGCATTTTAGCGTACTGGTCTGAAAGAATTTTCCCTGCAGGATTGCAGTTTGGTGAGCAGTGAATCACTCGTTTTCTTCAAGGGTCTCTTCACAATCTGCACATCATCATGTTACTGTCATGTAATTTTTGTCATTTCAAGCCATAAGCCACTTTTTTTTTCATTTTTTAACTAGGCTTCAGTTTCATCCCAATGACAGCTATTCACCAGTCTACATGCGTTTATGACTATTTTACTGTTTGCAATTGTGCCCATGTTTCAAGGTTGCAGTGGTTACTCAAACATGCACATACACTTATTGATTCCTGCATCCAGCACATACAGTGTATCCTCTTATGCGAAAGCTGTGATTATTGCTTCTCATGCTGAAGTGTAGGTGTTGCATTTCTGTGCATGTGACTGTGTGAGTAAAAACCAGAATTTTCCACGGGCATTGAGTGCGAGTGCAATCCTGGAGAAAGGGGGTAGTTTACATTGTAGAGGTTTTTGCGCTGTTGTCTATTGTAATGGCCAGTATCAGCTTGTTATGAGAGCTTTGCTGATGAGTGAGTTGAGTGTCTGGTTCTTTCTCTGGTATGGGCAGCCTGCAGGTGCTGGAAAGCTTCGATTTCACTCTCTGATGACATAATAATCCTGCTTTAATGCTGGAAAGATACCAGTAATTTTATAACTGCTGAGAATTTCATTTCATACAAACATTTCACACAATTTCTTCCAGGCCTAATTTCAGGGAGCAAATTAAAAAGTTCTTGCATAGATGTTGTTGAAGTGTAAAACTGCGTGATTTGGGATATTTTGGAATATGCAGATTTGATTCCTGCATTTCTAAATCGGTGTTATGAGAAAAAGAAAAAGAAGAAAAAAAAAAAAATATATATATATATACATTCCTGATCAAAATTTTAAGATCAGTTGAAAAATCGCAAGAATTTACATTTCGCACTGTCGGATCTTAAGAAGGTTCTAAGCAGTGCTTCAAAACGCAAAAAGAAGAAATGGGAGTGATACAAGAAAACAGTTTGAGGAAGCAATTTATTGCAAACAACCATTAAACTGAAATAGGCCGTTCAGCAGCTGATCAAAAGTTTCAGACCACATCCCAAAACACAACCAAAAACCCCTTAAAACAGAAATAAAATTTTCAAAAAAGGACTCAGTAATGAGTAGCTGCACCATTCTTCTTAATCAACTCAAAAATTCGTTTCGGCATGCTTGATGCTCGTGTTTCCAGCAGGCTGGTGGGAATGTTGCTCCAAGTGGTAAAGATGGCTTCATGGAGGGCATCCACTGTCTGGAACTGGTGTCCGTTTTTGTTAACTTCCCTTGCCATCCAACCCCAAATGTTCTCAATTGGGTTTAGATCAGCGGAACACACAGGATGGTTCAAAAGAGTGATGTGATTCCTCTGGAAGAAGTCCTTTGTCAGAACTGCAGCGTTGTCCTGCTGAAAAACCCAGTCAAGACCACACAGACGATGGCCTTTAGTCATGAGAGATGCCCCCTGCAACATTTCCACATCGCCAGCTGCCGTTTGACGCCCCTGCACAACCTGAAGCTCCATTGTTTCATTGAAGGAAAAAGTCCACCAGATCATGATGGCACCCCTCCACTGTGCCGTGTAGAAAACATCTCAGGTGGGAGCTCCTTGTCATGCCAGTAACGTTGGAAGCCATCAGGACCGTCAAGGTTAAATCTTTTCGCATCAGAGAACAAAACTTTGTTCCATCTTTCAGTGTCCCATGTTTGGTGCTCTTGTCCAAACTGCAAATGGGCAATTTGCAGGAGACGAGGTCTTTGAAGATGTTTTTTGTTCTTAAGTCCGTTCTCTCGCAGATGCTGTCGAATGGTTATGGGACTGCAGTTGGCACCAGTAATGAGCTTAATTTGGGCCGAGGATCGTCCCGTGTCTTGACGGACAGCCCGCTGGATCCTCCGGCTCAGGACCGGTGAAATTTTTTGGGGTCTACCACTTGACCATTTCTTCCCATAACCCTCAGGATCTTTTAAGAAGTTTAAAATGACTGTTTTACTGCGTCCAACCTCAGCAGCAATGGCATGCTGTGAGAGCCCTTGCTGATGCAGGCCAACAATCTGAGCACGTTCAAAAACAGAAAGTTTTTTTTGCCTTTGCCATCAGGAGGTCATGACAGTGTGGGTAGCTGACAGAAAATGACACTGAATCCACATTTTTGGACTTTTAAAGACTGTGGACTTAAACTTTTGATCAGCTGCTGACCAGACTATTTTAGTTTAATGGTTGTTTGCAATAAATTGCTTACTCAATTTTTTTGGTGTCTCACATCCCATTGCGTTTTGAAGTACTGCTTAGAACCTTCTTAAGACCCGACAGCGCGAAATGTGAATTCTTGCGATTTTTTAACTGGTCTTAAAATTTTGATGAGAAGTAATGTATATATGAAGTATACATATATATGTATGTGTATAAAGAGGCTCATTAACAAACTTTGATGTGAGCAGATAGATAGATAGATAGATAGATAGATTGACTGATTGACTGATTGACTGATTGAGTGATTGACTGATTATATTACCAAAAGTATTCGCTCAACTGCCTTTACTCATACTATGAACTGAAGTGCCATCCCATTCCTATCCTATAGATTAACTCATAGATTAACCCATTTTGTTATAAGAGAGCTGACTGTGGAATATTTAGGAGCGAGGAAATTTCACGACTGGATTTGTTGCACAGGTGGCATCCTATGACAGTTCCACACTGGAATTCACTGAGCTCCTGAGAACGGTTCATTCTTTCACAAATGTCTTGTTTCACAGTCTGCATGCCTGAGTGCTTGAATTTATACACTTGTGGCCAGGCCAACTGATTAGGACACCTGATTCGGACACTGAATGGGTGAGCGAATACTTTTGGTAATACAGTGTGTGTGTGTGTCTATAATCTGCTCTTCTTTTTTAAAAATCTGTATTTCAACATCTACCCATGCTTTCCAAAGAGAGATGCTGTGTTTTGTTCACACTGTTGCCAGGACATTCTTTAAGATAGCCTTACACGGCACAATTTTCGGCGTCTGAGACACCACGACTCGCCTTCACCCAAATCAGGGTGAGTCATTAATCCGCTTGGCGACTGATCTTAAGTACCTTGAAGATTCAAGTAATAACCCTGTCGATGCCCCGCATGGGGTCGCAGTCGCAAAACTAGATATCAAACCTGCTGGATATCCAGTCTGCTCGTAGTGATGTAGAAAGAGCTACAGCCAATGAGAGCAGACATGGATGTTGCTGCAAAATAAGGAAGTGAAAAGGAGCAGTACAGCAGCTGTGGCAGAGCAGAGCAACAAGAAACAAGAGATTAAAAAAAAAATGCTTTTGCGAGGTCAGTGAACACAGGAGATTGTGACTCAGCCACTGTCCACACCATTACTCTACTCCATGCCATTGTTTTGTAGTTTTAATGTATAGTAGGTGTGCTTAAAAAAAGTCATCTTGAGTACCGTGGTTTTCGGGCTATAAGGCCCCCCTGGGGTCGAGTCAGTTACTCTCGTTACACAGTATGAACAGCCTCACCGACTCTAAAAAGATTGTGTCGTCTGTAGTTGGCCTTAGGGTTTGGTTTTTGGAAATCCCGAATGAAGCAATCAGCTATTTGTTGTGGCTCCATCCCACTAATCAGCTGTGAGTTTGTGCCTGTGTGGATCTCACTCCTGTTTTTTTTTTCTTCTTTTTTTTCTCTTTTTTTCTTTTTCCCCTCCGTGTCACCTCAATCTAGTTCAGTGGGTGGATGAAGTGTTGTGGCACCAGCACATGGACCAGCTTCAGTTTATATGTTAAATATGGTGATAGTGATATTCTGATTTTTACAAGATTTGAATACGTTTTTTAGATTGAAATGCTGTCATTTCTCTCCATCATTTTTGTTTTTTGCCATAAGAAATTTATTCAGTCTTGAAAAATGCACTGGTAATGTTGCCCGCTTACTCGTTGCAATTATTGCATTGGTTTGTTAAAGAAAATTACCACTGATTGCATTCACATACAGGATAAAATAAGCACATGAATTTTAATTAGCTATTCCACTTTTACTCAAGACAGGCGTAGAAAATAATATATTATACATATTAAAGTTAGTTAACACACTGCTGTTCATTTTGAATTTAAAGATAGTAATAGTTCATTAATTTTTAACATTTAATGTCTGTTTTATTGCAGGTTATTGGTCTTTTAGATGTATTCACACCGGCGACAAGCTTAGAAGAATTTAATGATGTGTAAGTCTGTTTTCTTTGACTTCCACCCTCACCTCTGTCCTGCTCCTTCCTCATTATCACACAAACTGCTCTCCTTTGATCTGCCTGTGATTGCAAATGAAGGCAATGAATGAACTAAAGTTAGAAACACATCAGGATACACATCTCATGCAAGTCTAGTAAGTGCTGGGTTCCACCAATGTGAAGGGAGGGGAACACACTTGTGCTGTGCACATTGCTGTTGCCGTTTGGGACACAGTGCCTGCGTGCATGCACGAAAAATCAGTGTCCTTGAATTTGTTTGTGGAATGATGTCATTGGTGCGCTGAAGCACCTAAACACCAGAGTGCTGAAGTTTGACAAGAAGGATAATATCAAGGAACAGATTGTATAGAAACAATCTGGGACTCATCTCTTGTGGTTTGAGGGATATTTATGTGTGCCAGATGCACAGACTTGCTACAATTACAGGCTATTTGTGCAACATAAATATATATGTTTACACAACTGTACATCAATTTCCCCTTTTTTCATCTCTTTCCTTAATCTCTTTTCATTCTTAATGTTCTCTTTGTCCTTTATACGAAGAGCCACAGCTGTAAATAATGTCAAAATTGTTCTGCATTTTTTGCATTTCATGTACCAAGAGATGGTGGAAGAGAGGGTCTGATTGGCTGCTCTTTGTGTTTTTCAGATATTTAGTCACACACCTAATGGGAGCAGACCTCAACAACATTGTTAAGTGTCAGAAGCTGACAGATGATCACGTCCAGTTCCTCATCTACCAGATTCTTAGAGGTTTAAAGGTCAGTCAACAGTGAGGGAACTCTCATCTTTTTATTGCAAAATTTATCTTAACACTGCACAGCTTTCCTGGTTTACAACACCCTGTAGTTACTATTGCTGTTTTATTTTCCTCCCCACAGTACATCCATTCTGCAGACATCATCCACAGAGTAAGTAATGCCTGCTTCTTTTACTGTAAATGTTTAAGCTCTAACAAATGACAACATGTCTCGCGTTGTTTAAAGTGTCTCAAACTCATTATCAGAGGGTCAAACTAAGACACACTTGTCAATTGAATGCCTCACTCACCGTGGACTATATCTTTACATTTACACATTACTTTCACCTCAGGATCTAAAGCCCAGTAATCTGGCTGTCAACGAAGACTGTGAACTCAAGGTGAGGAAAAAAAACATCTTTCATGAAGAATGGCTTATCTCAGTGCTATGTGCAGAGTAGTACACACAGTCTCTTATACATTGACGGTATGAACACCGTTGTCTGTCACACAGATCCTGGATTTCGGTTTGGCAAGGCACACAGATGATGAAATGACTGGTTATGTTGCCACGCGGTGGTACCGAGCTCCAGAGATCATGCTGAACTGGATGCACTACAACATGACGGGTACCTCCACAAAACTGCTGAACTCGGATATTTCCCTGTATATTTTATATATACAAATGTAACGTGTTCACTTAGTTGTACTTTTCCTTTGTTGAATAAAACAGTGGACATTTGGTCAGTGGGCTGCATCATGGCTGAACTTCTCACTGGACGGACTCTCTTCCCTGGGACAGACCGTATCCTTGCACCACTATTTAGGTTTGAACTGTACTTTACAGATAGAGCTGGAAAAAGGTAACTTCTGATTATTGTCTTGAAACTTTTGGTGTTGCATCTGTCCATTTGGATGCTTTAAGTTGACTCTCAACACTGATGATTGTGAGCTGGAGAGTCCAAAAGAGTGGAGGAAGCGTGTGTGTGTGTGAGAGAGAGAGAGAGAGAGAGAGAGAGAGAGAGTGCGTGAGTGCGTGCATGCGTGATAGGATTCCCCTGTGATGTGTGATTCAGAACTGCCCACTGTTTCTCCAAGATGCAGCCCACCTTCCTGTTGACCTCCCACAAGCTTCCTTTGTGCAACAGCAAAACAAAACATGCCAGAATACAGATGAATTTTAGACACCGCCTTCCTTTTTTACATTTGTGATTCCCTTTATAAAATACTCATCACACTATATGCTTTTTTTAAAAAAAAAAAAAATTCACTATTGCTCTTTATGAAAACAGCAGAACTTTGTACTGATATGCTACTTTTGTTTTAAACTGGATGAATGAAACAATACCCATAGCTTCCTCCCTTCATGGTGCCCACCTCTCCAAACAAAACTCCCTAATTATCCCCTGCTTTTTGACCTCAATGATCAATGCCCCTTAACTCGGAATCCTTAGACATAAACCAACTGCAGCAGATAATGCGCCTGACGGGGACCCCCCCAGCCTCCCTCATAAGCAGGATGCCCAGCCATGAGGTGAGACATGCACCCCGGTTTTCCTGCCTCCATAGCCTGGTTAAAATAATCATAAGTGGTTTTAACCAGGCTTCCCTTCCAGGTGAAAGTAGACCACCAGCTAGCACATGAGGTCCTATTTACAGACAGATATCGTGAATCTTATTTTTACTATGTGCTCTGTCAGCATATCAACCTTTGTTCTCACACCACTCACTCCCCCCTTTTTCTCTCTGACTCACTGGCCCTCATTTATCAACTGTACGTACAGCAGAAAACTGTGTATGTGCAGATTAATACCATTAGATCAAATATTTTCTGTTTTAAATTCGACATTTTTGACCATCTTTTTCATAGGCGAGGAACTACATTAAATCACTTGCACACATGCCCAAAAGGAACTTCGCTGATGTGTTCATTGGTGCCAATCCGCTGGGTAATTTATTTTCACCTTTACTGAATGCCCACTACCCCCCCTAGTGGTATCCTAATCCTATTGTCATCTCTTCTTGCTGCTTTCCAAGCCGTGGACCTGCTGGAGAAAATGCTGGTGCTGGACACTGACAAGCGGATCACGGCATCTAAGGCTCTGGCCCACCCGTACTTTGCCCAGTACCATGATCCAGATGACGAACCAGAAGCAGATCCATACGACCAAAGCTTTGAAAGCCGGGAGCTGGAAATTGAGGAATGGAAAAGTAAGCATGATGTAGAATTCTGCGTAGGCATAACAGACTTAAAAAGAGACTTAACCACAAGAAAACATGTGACCTCAATTTGTTGACCTCATGGTGTCTTACAGGGTTAACCTATGAGGAAGTACTCAGCTTTGTTCCGCCGTCATTTGATGGAGAAGAGATGGAATCGTGAGGAAAAGGGGCCATTTCTTCCATCATTTGTTTTTCATGGGACACTTTTTTGAAAGAGATCAGTTTCATTCTTCTCTCCGCTAACTGTCTGCACAGATCACAGAAGCATGACATTCAAGTGCCTGCCATCATTCACTTCTGGAGGACATGGAGACATCAGGAATAAAACTCCACATCCTGTTTCTTCCGTCCTTTTACTTTGCTATTTGTCATTATCCACAAAATGAGGGAGATGTGAATTCAACATATATTTTAGTGAGTTTTTATCTTGAACCCCATATGACTTCAAATCAAAAATTCACCCCAATATGAAATAAAATAAATATGTAGATGATGTGAAATTCAGCTATTTTAAGGAGTTATTAAGGAGTATTTAATGTCAGAATAAATGTTATCACATTCAGACATTTAAACCATTTCTGTCATAAATATCAGCAAAAGTATTTGTATATACAGATCAGTTACTGCATTATGGTCTTTGACAGCTTGAGTTCAGTTGTTAGAGTTGCATCCCCAACGGTATATATGAACACACAATATGTGATTAAATACAAAACAGGCCAAAACATGTACATTGTTCACACTGATGTGGAAAGTTTAAGGTTTGGTGTTTTCTATTGTTTGGCTATGTTTTTCTGTTAATGTCCTGCTTTGTTTCACTTCCTTTTGCATTGTCTTTTACACACATCAGTTTCAGAAGAATGTTTCAGATACACAAGGCTTGGCCAGTTCGTTTATCGAACTGCAGCATCATAACAGTGAAGTAATACTGCATACACAAAACATTACTTTTAATGTTTACTGAATGTTGGGGTTGTCTGTCTGCATGGTATTTATGATATTTTATTAACTTGTTCGTATATAAATGCTAAAGAAAGTATTTGTCAGTTTAAGTCTTTTGTAATTATTATTTATAGAGCTTACAGTATCGAAAACCAAATGTATCATCAATAATCTTTGGCGCCAGTTGGGCTGTGGTGACTGCAGGTACAGGTTGTGTATCAGAACCAACACATTGAACTATAAATTTGTGTTAAATTGTTCATTTTTACAGTTGCTTGTATTTTCCTGGTGAAATGTCTTCAAGAGGTTTCCTAGTACATTATTTAAAAAGAACTCTTCCAATGTAGTGATTAATAATTTTTGGCACAGAAACCAGTAAATAGTTGCTTCTGTTCCCTCATGATGACATTTGAATGTGACATACTTGCTATATCAACAGTTGCTCTGGTTAATATCAACCAAACTACATCACCAACATTTAACTTTTGATGTAATAATATTTCTATTTTATTCTTTGTGTGTTAATCAAAATTTATTGTTCCTCTGATTTTGTAGTGTTCATCAAATAATGCTAGAACTATATTTGACATTCATTTAAATGATTAAGCAGGGCACATGATTGTGAAAGTGTATATGTTCTCTCACTGGATGCTTAAGACTCATTCCTTAGAACTGAACAAATTTAATTATTAATTGTTTTGATTTCCCCAAATCTGTTTGTAGCTGGTTCCACATTCTTTGCCATTTTGTGTTTATGTTCTTTTTTTTTTAGAGGCTGTGTTTTTGCCACATTACCCAGACCTACACCACCCTGTAAATACCACCACTGGAAAATAAAGGCTACTATTTTTCCACACCTGTGACAAGACTTCTTGTTGCTTTTACTTGTCAGTAAGGCAGCAGTACATTAATACATATAGAATTCTATAGAATAGCTTGTGAAAATATGTGAAAGAACAGAAAATTTACAAATTGTTCTTTCAATTGATTTTGCCTATTTCCTAGAATATCATTTTTTAACAAGCACATAAGTTTAAGGGTCAAAGTGTTTATATAGTTGAAACCAGAAGTTTACATATATAAAAAGGCACATAACCTTTTTTTCCCTCAATGTCTTAGGTTAAATCAGATTAAACTCCCTGTTTTCGGTCATTTAGGATTACCAAAATTATTTATTTATATATAAAATTATTTTGAATGACAGAATAATGAAATGGAGAATTTTTTAGGGAATTTTTTATTACCTTCCTGAGAATCAGAAGTTTACATACATTTCAGTATTTGGTAGCATTGCCTTTCAACTGTATGACTTGGGTCAAACGTTTTGGATGTGCTTCAACAAGCTTCCCACAATAGTTTGCAGGAATTTGGGCCCATTCCTCCTGACAGAACTGGTGTAACTGAGCCAAGTTTGTAGGCTGCCTTGTTTGCACAAGCCTATTCACCTCTGTCCGTTGGATTGGGATCAGGTCTTTTTGATGGCCAGTCTAAAACATTGACTTTGTTATCCTGAAGCCACTTTGTAACCATGTTGGTAGTTTGCTTAGGGTCATTGTTATGGGATTCGTCCAGCAGGGTGTCCTTATCTTTGATCGCCTCATGAGAGGAGTTACCCCCAAGATAACCTTCTGGCCCTCCACATCACCTGCTGACTCAACAGTTAACTCAGACTTGTTCCGAATTTTTAAAATTGTATAGATTCTATGATTCTTTCCATTCTCTGTCCAGTTTTAACCAACATCCTGTCTTCTTTTCCGCTCATGTCTAAACCCTTGCTTTCTCACCTAGCGTTGACCTTAAGGATCATTGTTGTTTGTCTCAACTGGTCACGTACACACATAACCCCTTATACAGGTTTGCTTAGGCTTGGTGACCTTTGGCCTTGTAGTGATATCCTATAGTACACATCTGGAGCCACATGATATCACACATCTTGAGCAACATGACATGTGATCCTTACACTCTGACCAACGCTGCCTTGTGACAGTTACAGACACATTCCATAATTATAGAATCTGATACAGTTTTGATTAGTACATGTGACAAAATTATGACCTATATGTTTTATATGTAAATTAATTCCAAAATTCCCCCTTTTGATCTCTTTAGAGATCACACTCTACTGATCATTTGTTGATTCTGTGTGCCCTATGGGCATGCACACCCGACCCATGCACCAAAACGTGTGTCCCGACGATGTGGTTGTGTGTGTGAAATTTCACGGCCCTCGGTCAAACGGGCACCGAGAAATCCCCCCAAAAACTGAAAAAGTTCCCCTTAAGCAGTGAAAAACACTTAAACCACGATATGCGCACACCCATAGGGCACACATGAACAAAACATACACCAAAACGTGTGTCCAAATAAGGCAGTCGTGTGTGTGAAGTTTCAAGGCCTTCAGATCAATGGGCCCTAAAAAATCCCCCCAAAACTGAAAAAAGATCTCAATTTTACACCACTTTTTTTAATTCTGTGTGCCTCCTAGGCGCACAGGTTGTCATCCTAGCAGCCCCGATGCAAAAAGGGGAATAAGTGCACGCCCTACGTGCACTCCCGACCCACACACCAAAACGTGCGTCCCGATGACACAGTCGTGTGTGTAAAATTTCACGGCCCTCGGTTAAACGGGCCCCGAAAAATCTCCGAAAAACTGAAAAATGTCCCCTTAAGCACTGAAAAACCGTTCAATAGCTAGATGCTTGCGCCCGTATGGCGTACATGAACAAAACATACACCAAAATGTGCGTCCGGACAAGGCGGTCATTCGTGTGAATGGTCAAGGCCCTCAGACAAACAGGCCCCAAAAAAATCCCCAAAAACCTAAAAACGGTCCCCACATAAATAGCAAAACAAAACAAAACTTCATATCTCAGGCCCTGTGTATTGAACAGAAATAAAACATACACCAAAATGTGCGTCTCGGTGGGGCCGTTGTGTGTGCGCAGATTCAAGGCCCTCGGTCCAACGGGACCTAAACAATCCCCAAAAAACTATATAAAAGTCTAGGTTTTTATACTGATTTTTTTTTCGTCAGAAAATTTGCCGTGTATCTCCTCCTACAGTTTTTGTGGCACCAACATCAGCCATACTTCAAAACGTACGGAATCATGTGCTACGATTTTTCTTTTTCTTTCTCAAAGGAGCAACGGTTTCTGAGCTATCAAGGTTTAAGCGCGCCAAAAAACCAATGCAATGGGAACGTTGTCGGACCCATGCACACATGGACGACCCACACATCAAAACGTGCGTCCCGATGAAGCGGTTGTGTGTGTGAAGTTTCAAGGCCCTCAGCCCAACAGACCCCAAAAGATGGGCAAAAAACTGAAAATGTCCTCATTGTCACACACACACGCCAAACGAATACTTGGGCCCCGTAGGTGGCATGCTAATAAAACATACACCGAATCGTGTGACTCGGCCCCCCGGACATGGATGTGTATCTTCAGCTTCGTACCTATTACGATGTTTGAAAAATCACCGAAAAACATCCCCCAAAAAGGCTGACATTCTCTGCATGAGCGCACCAGGTCCTGTGTGCGTGAACAGGGAGGGGAGGGGCTGCTGTGAAAGTTGATAGGGCTGATCTATGGTGTCTTTAACTCGTCGTTTCTCCCTTATCCATGAAAATATTGTTATGAAATTACACACACATATTTTTTTTAAAGTCTTCCGGTTCCAGCCAGTCCACCAACAAGAATAAGTGGTCCAAATTTGCGTTTGAAAGGGTGGGTGCCACTGAATTTAACAGCAGTTTGTGGGTCAGACACAGGTCTGCTCAGCTCATGAGGTGACTGGTGGGGGGTGTGAAGGGCAGGGACGGGCCAGAGTAGAGGCACACAGTCACAATTTCTGTGGAATTGTCTAGTAATTCTGTGTGCCTCCTAGGCGCACAGGTTGTAATCCTAGCAGCCCCGACGAAACAAGGGGGAATAAGTGCACGCTCATAGGGCATGCACGACCGACCCATACACCAAACGTGCGGCCCAATGAGCCCGTCATGTGTGTGAAATTTCACGGCCCTCGGTCAAACAGGCCCCGAAAAATCCCCAAAAAACTGAAAAAGTCCCCTTAAGCACTGAGAAACACCTTAACTACGATATGTTTGCGCCCGTAGGGCGCACACAAACAAAACATACACCAAAACGTGCATCTGGACGAGGCGGTAGTGCGTGTGAAGTTTCAAGGCCCTCGGACAAACGGGCCCCGAAAAATCCCCCCAAAAACTGAAAAAAGCTCTCAATTACACCACAGGAAGTGGCTTTTTTTAAATAAATAAACATAATTCTGTGTGCCTCCTAGGCGCACAGGTTGTAATCCTAGCGGCCCCGACGCAACAAGGGGGAATAAGTGCACGCCCGTAGGGCGTACACACCCGACACATACACCAAAATGTGCATGCTGACGACGCAGTTGTGTGTGTAAAATTTCACGGCCCTCGGTCAAACGGGCCTCGAGAAATCCCCGAAAAACTGAAAAATGTCCCCTTAAGCACTGATAAACCCTTAAACCGCTATAGGGCCCTCGGACGAATGGGCCCCAAAAAATCCCCCACAAACTGAAAAAGATCTCAATCTTACACCACAGGAAGTGGCTTTTTTTTCTAAATAATATTATTCCGTCAAAATGTTTGCCGTGTATCTCCTCCTACAGTTTTTGTCGACATGAGCCATACCTCAAAACGTGCGGAAAATTCTGGAATGGTGTGCTATGACTTTTCTTTTTAATAGGGATTGGGGCTTCTGAGATTTTGGGGGAAAAGCGGCCCGAAAAGGCCCATGTTATCCCATGGGAGGGGTTTCCACCCCCGGTGGATTGGGCCGATCCGCACATCAAAACGTGTGTCTCGATGAGTGGATCGTACGTGTGAGATTTGGAGGCCCTCGGTCAAACAGGCCCCGAGAAATCCCAAAAAAGCTGAAAAATGTACCACACAAGAATAGCAAAACACTATAAAACCACTAAAACCCAGGGCCCATAGGTCGCACACTAACAAAACACACACTAAAACGTGCGGCTCTGTCAGACGGATGTGGACGTATGTTTTCATCTTAATAACTATTACGCTGTCCGAACAATTAAAGAAAAACTCCTGACACACACTTCTGTGTGATGTCATTTCCTGTTTGTCTGGGAGGAGGGGGAGGGGAGGGGCTGCTGCAAAAGTTGAAAAAGGTGAAAAATTTGGGCACGTATCCCCTCGTTTGTCGCACCGACATGAGCCAAATTTAGGAATGGTGTGCTATGACTTTTCTTTTTAATAGGGATTGGGGTTTCCGAGATATCGCAGGAAAAGCGCCCCAAAAATCCCATGTTATCGTATGGGAGGGGTTTCGGCCCCCGGCGGATTGGGCCGATCCACACATCAAAACGTGCGTCCAGATGAATGGATCGTGCATATGCAATTTGGAGGCCCTTGGTTAAAGGGGCCCCGAGAAATCCCCAAAAAACTCAAACACGTCCCTAGATGACTAGCAAAATACAAAAACCACTATAAAATGGGCCCCGTAGGTCACACACTGACAAAACACACGCCAAAACGTGCGGCTCGGCCAGACGGTCTTCGAGATGTGCATTCAGCTCAGTAGCTAAAACGATGTCAAAACAGTCTTGACATTATTTCTTGAACCCTTCAATCACACACCAGCAGTTTCTGCATGACGTCACCGGCTGTGAGAGGAGAGGGGAGGTGCTGTTGTGAACATGTGTTGATAGGGGTTGTGTATCGAGTTTTTAACTTGTCATTTCTCCTTCATCGATGAACGTAATGTTTTGAAATTTAACACACATATATTTTAAAGTCTCCCGGTCCTAACGAGCTCACCCACAACAACATTGGTCATTGTCAAGTGGTCCACATTAACGTTTGAAAAGAAGCGAGTTTTGTCTGTTCAGCAGCACTTTCAGGGTCACAGGTCAGCTCAGCTCTGGTGGGTATGAAGGTCGAGGAAGGGCCTGAGTGGATGCGCCAGAGTGGACAGGCCAGAGTAGAGGGGCCAGAGTGGACGGGCCAGAGTGGAGACACACAGTCACAATTTCTGTGAAATTGTCTAGTGTTAATTGCACTGCATTGCTTTTTGTATTTAATGCACATATGTCAAACCGGTTCCACAAAGGGCCGTGTGGCTGCAGGTTTTTGTTCCAGCCAATCAAGCACACACAGTTTGACCAATCAGCTGTCTGAAGACTCGGATCAGTTGATTAAATGACTTCAGTCAGGTGTGCTATTGCTTGGTTGGAACCAAAACCTGCAGCCACACGGCCCTTTGTGGAACCGGTTTGACATCCCTGATTTTAATGCATTAGCAGAGTGCTTTATATAACAGTTCGCATGCGACTTCATATGCAGTCAATATGCGAGTATTTCAACAGTGTCCTCCAATGTAATTTCAACAACAATCTACTATTTTTGCTGCTGGAAAATAGATAAATAAATAAATAAATAAATGGGAGAGTAGACATGAGGTTAATAGAACAGATATTATTCACTGGTAAAGCAGCATAGAATTGATTATGTACAGTTTGAATGTGAGTACGGTTCACAAGAAATCAAGTGACTCAAGAAGACTGTGTGAAGGCAGACTAAGTCAAAGTTAACCATTTCAGTCAATCAAAGTTTCATCAATCAGGCTTGATTCTTATTTGCGACAACCCTGATTCTGTGTGCCTACCTTAGTTACTATTCTAGGAGCCCAGATACAAAAAGGGTAATAAGTGCACACCCTATAGGCACGCACATCCGACCCAAACCCCAATACGTGCGTCCCGATGAAACGGTCGTATGTCCTAAGTTTCAAGACCCTCAGCCAAATGGGTCCCAAAAAATCCCCCAAAAACTAAAAAATCTCCAATTCTCACATGTTGACACTCAAAAGACAAAAATAACTAAAACTTGTAGGTGTGTGACCTACAAGGCCCAAGTATGACGTGGATATGAACTTTCAACAGAATGGCTGTCACGGTGTCTGAAAAATCCAAGAAAAAATCTACCTTTATTTTTCCTGTGCGCATAGGATGTTACTGTCCAAGGCCCTCGGTCGAACGTGCGCTAAAAAATCACAAAAAAACTGAAAAAGCTCCCATTCTCACACTTGGAGCTCCAAAAATGACACAAATCATAATAAGTGTGGGTCCACAGTGATGTGTGAAGAGGGTGTGAAGAGGGAATGAAAAGGGAGTGACAAGGGAGTGAAAAACAAGTTAAGAGGGTTTGATGAGGGTGTGAGGAGGGAGTGACGAGGGAGTGAAAAGAGTGTGAACAGGGAGTGAAGAGGGAGTGACCAGGGAGTGAAGAGGCAGTGAAAAGGACATGAAGAGGGAGTGAAGGGGGTGTTACCAGGGAGTGAGTGAAGAGGAAGTGAAGAGGGAGGAAAGAGGGACTGAGGAGGAAGTGAAAAGGGAGTGAAGAGGGAGTGACTTGGAAGAGTCCAGGGAGTGACCAGGGTATGAAGAAGCTGTTACGAGGGCGTGAAGAGGGAGTGAAGAGGGTGGGTCCGGGGAGTGAGGAGGGAGTGAAGAGGAAATAAAGAGGGACTGAGGAGGGAGTGAATTGGGAGTGGACAGGGAGTGAAGAGGGAGTAAAGAGGGACTAAGGAGGGAGTGAAAAGGGAGTGGACAGGGAGTGAAGAGGGTGTGATGAGGGCGTGAAAAGGGAGTGACCAGGGAGTGACCAGGGAGTGAAGAGGGAGTGAAGAGGGAGTGATGAAGAAGTGAAAGAGGTAGTCACCGAGGAGTGAGGATGGAGTGACGAGGGAGTGAAGAGGCTGGAGGAGGGAATGAACAGGGAGTGAACATGGAGAGAAGAGGAAGGGAAAACAGAATGAAGCGGGAGTGAAGAGGGAGTGACCAGGGAGTGAAGAGGGAGTGACCAGGGAGTGACGAAGGAGTGAAGAGGGAGTGAAGAGGGAGTGAAGAGGGAGTGAAAAGGGTGTGAAAAGGAAGTAAAAATGGAGTGACCAGGGAGTGAAGAGGGAGTGACCAGGGAGTAAAAAGGGAGTGAACAGGGCGTGAAGAGGGAGGGAAAATTGAGTGATGAGGGAGGGAACAGGGTGTTTACAGAGAGTGATGAGGGAGTGACGAGGGAGTGAATAGTGACTGAACAGGGCATGCACAGGGAGTGAACGGAGTGAAGAGGGAGTGACGAAGGAGTGAAGAGGGATTGAACAGGGCGTGAAGAGGAAGTGACGCGGGAGGGAAAAGGGAGTGAAGAGGGAGCGAAAAGGGAGTGAACAGGGAGTGATCAGGGATTGAAGAGGGAGTGAACAGGAAGTGAACAGGGAGTGATGAGGGAGGGAACAGGGAGCGATGAGGGAGTGAACCAGGAGTGAACAGGGAGGGAACAGGGAGTGAAAAGAGAGTGACAAGGGAGTGAACAGGGACTGATGAGGGAGTGAACAGGGAGTGAACAGGAAGTGAACAGTGAGTGAAAAGGGAGTGACCAGGGAGTGAAGAGGGAGTAACGAAGTAGTGAACAGGGAGTGACAACAGAGTGAACAGAGAGTGATGAGGGAGGGAACAGGAAGCGACGAGGGAGGGAACCGGGAGTGAACAGGTAGGGAACAGGGAATGAAGAGGGAGTGAACAGGGAGTGAACAAGGAGTGACGAGGGAGGGAACAGGGCGTGAACAAGGAATGAAGAGGGAGTGATTAGGGAGTGAACTGGGAGTGAGGAGGGAGTGAAGAGGGAGTAAATTGGGAGTGAGAAGGGAGTGAAGAGGGAGTGAAGAGGGAGTGACAAAGGAGGGAACAGGGAGTGAGGTGGGAGTGAAGAGGGAGTGAACAGGGAGTGAACAGGGAGTGAAGAGTGAGGGAACAGGGAGTGACGAGGGAGGGAACCAGGCGGGTCCATGGAGTGACGGGGGCGGGGGAGTGAAGAGAAGGTGAACAGGGAGTGAACAGCGAGTGACCAGGGAGTGAACAGGAAGTGTTGAAGGAGTGAAAAGGAAGTGAGGAGGAAGGGAACAGGGAGTGAACAGGGAGTGAATAGGGAGTGACGAGGGAGTGAACCGGGAGTGATGAGGGAGGGATCAGCGAGAGAACAGGGAGTAAAGAGCAAGTGAAAAGTGAGTGAACAAGGAGTGAACAGGGAGTGAACAAGGAGTGAGGAGAGAGTGACGAGGGAATAAACAGGGACTGATGAAGGAGTAAACAGGGAGTGAACAGGGCGTGAATAGGGAGTGACGAGGGAGTGAAAAGGGCGTGAACAGGGAATGAACAGGGACTGACGAGGAAGTGAACAGGGAGTGATGAGGGAGTGAACAGGGGTGATGAGGGATTGACGTGGGAGGGAAGAGGGAGTGACAAGGGAGGCAACAGGGAGTGAGGTGGGAGAAAAGAGGGAGTGAAGTGGGAGCGACCAGGGTGTGACGAGGGAGTGACGTGGGAGTGAACAGGGAGTGACTTGGGAGGGAAGAGGGAGTGATGAGGGAGGGAACAGGGAGTGATGAGGGAGGGAACAGGGAGTGAAAAGGGAGGGGACAGGGAGTGAGGTGGGAGTAAACAGGGAGTGAAGAGGGAGCGAACAGGGTGTGACGAGGGAGTGATGAGGGAGGGAACAGCGAGTGAACAGGCAGTGACGAGGGAGTGAACAGGGAGTGATGAGGGAGTGAACAGGGAGTGAACAGGGAATGAAAAGTGAGGGGACAGGGAGTGACGAGGAAGGGAACAGGAAGTGACCAGGGAGTGACCAGGGAGTGATGAGGGAGTGAACAGGGCGTGAGCAGGGAGTGACGAGGGAGTGAACAGGGCGTGAACATGGAGTGAGGAGGGTGTGACGAGCGAGCGAAGAGGGAGTGACAGGGGAGTGAACAGGGAGTGACGGGGGAGGGAAGAGGGAGTGATGAGGGAGCGAACAGGGAGTGAAAAGGGAGGGGACAGGGAGTGAGGTGGGAGTAAACAGGGAGTGAATAGGGAGCGAACAGGGTGTGACGAGGGAGTGATGAGGGAGGGAACAGCGAGTGAACAGGCAGTGACGAGGGAGTGAACAGGGAGTGATGAGGGAGTGAACAGGGAGTGAACAGGGAATGAAAAGTGAGGGGACAGGGAGTGACGAGGAAGGGAACAGGAAGTAACCAGGGAGTGAACAGGGAGTGATGAGGGAGTGAACAGGGCGTGAGCAGGGAGTGACGAGGGAGTGAACAGGGAGTCATAAGGGAGTGAAGAGGGAGTGACGAGAGAGGGAATAGGGAGTGAAGAGGGAGTGACAAGGGAGTGAAGAGGAACTGAAGAGGGCATACAGAGGGTGTGAAGAGGGAGTGAACAGGCAGTGAACAGTGAGTGACGAGGGAGTGAACAGGGAGTGAAGAGGGAGCGAACAGGGTGTGATGAGGGAGTGACATGGGAGTGAACAGGGAGTGACGTGGGAGGGAAGAGGGAGCAATGAGGGAGGGAACAGCGAGTGAACAGGGAGTGATGAGGAAGGGAACAGGAAGTGAACAAGGAGTGAACAGGGATTGATGAGGGAGTGAACAGGGCGTGAGCAGGGAGTGAACAGGGAGTGACGAGGAAGGGAACAGGGAGTGATGAGGGAGGGACCAGCGAGAGAACAGGGAGTGAAGAGGGAGTGAACAGGGCGTGAACAGGGTGTGAATCGGGAGTGAACAGGGAGTGAACAGGGAGTGAAATGAGAGTGACAAAGGAGTGAACAGGGACAGACGAGGGAGCGAAGGGGGGGAACAGGGATTGAACAGGGAGTGATCTGGGAGGGAAAAGGGAGTGAAGAAGGAGTGAAGAGGGAGTGACAAGGGAGGGAACAGGGAGTGACGAGGAAGGGAACAGGAAGTGACGAGGGAGTGAACAGGGAGTGATGAGGGAGTGAACAGGGCGTGAGCAGGGAGTGAACAGGGAGTGACGAGGGAGTGAACAGGGAGTGACGAGGAAGGGAACAGGGAGTGGTGAGGGAGGGACCAGCGAGAGAACAGGGAGTGACGAGGGAGTGAACAGGGAGTGATGAGGGAGTGAACAGGAAGTGAAAAGGGAGGGAACAGGGAGTGACGAGGAAGGGAACAGGAAGTGACGAGGGAGTGAACAGGGAGTGATGAGGGAGTGAACAGGGCGTGAGCAGGGAGTGACGAGGGAGTGACGCGGGAGTGAACAGGGAGTGACGAGGAAGGGAACAGGAAGTGACGAGGGAGTGAACAGGGA
>BJFM01001075.1:0-17533 GCA_016586285.1 Arothron firmamentum
CCTGACGCGCTTTATTTAGGATGTGACCACGGGGCCTGGTGGGTGGGGGGGGGGGGGCTTCTGCCTGGTGGGCCCAGATTAAAGCCTGGGCACCGACGGGTCCGTTTGTCCGTCAGACGTCCGGGTTCGGGCTCCTCTCGCTGTAGAACTTGACTGAGCCCAGCGACGGAGGCGGAGCTCTCCGACCCGCTCTGCCGCTCCTCCGCCTCCTCGGGGCCGCCCGGGCCCCTCCCCTGCTCCGAGGCTCTGACCTGACCTGTTTTGCCCGGTTCTGGCCCATTATCCCTCATGCCGGTCCGCTCCGGATGACATTTACGCACGTGCCCGAGAGTGTTTACTCAATCACAGCGGAGGAGCGTGGCGTTGTTGACAGCAAAACACGCCCGCCGACACGACCCGGCCTTTGTCCCTGATCGGGTCGCCCCTCCTCTTTCACCGCTCAGGTCCAGAGTCGACGGGGGGGTGGTGGTGGTGGTGGTGGTGGGGGGGGGGGGGCAGGGATAATTCCACTCTGTCTGATAATTCTCATGTTTTTCAACAGAATCGACAGAAACCGGAGCCCCAGAGGCGCTCCTAGCGCTCCTAGCGCTCGTAGGCGAGCGCGCCGACAAATGTCCGCGTGTAATAAAATTTGTCTGCGCGTCCTCCTGCGCCGGGAACAGGCTGTCTAATTGAAAGAAAATGCTGATTTGAATACAACAACACTCACTGGCTCCTCTCATTTGGGGCCCCGTTCACAGCTGAAGAAGCTCCTTCTGGCGCCCGCAAACTCCCAGCTCAGCTATAATCAATACACAGGTGGCAAGGCGCAGAACCATGCAGCCAGCAGCAACCACCGAATCAGAGCACCACCTGCCGTCGTCAAGGTAGGGACACGCACACACACACACACACACACACACACACACTCTCTCTCTCTCTCTCTCGTCTAAGCTGCTTTTTTCTCCCAGCACACACATTTTTCCTCTTCCTCTTTGCCCCCCCCCCGCCCTCTCCTCCTGCTCTGTTGCATTTCTTGCCCTCCCTCCCGCATCCGCCGCCGCCGTGGTGTTCCGGTGGCCGTCCTGAGAAGACGTTAGACTCCCGCTCGGCGCCGTGGTCCCGGGAGGGGGGCCGTCCCGTAATGAAAACAGGCTGATTGCTGTTGGGCTTTTCCGCCGTTGTCTCATTAGCTTCACCGCTTCACCCGCCGCCGTGGTGGCAGCGCCTGTTGGGGGGGGGGAGGGGGCGCAGCAGACGGGCGCCGGCGCAGCCGGGTTGATGCCTCGAGACGGCGAGATTAAAAAATCATTCTTGACGTTCTGGTTCGACGCCGGTCTGGCAGGGCCCGTCGATGCCAGCGCACCGAGGAAGCGCGCGTCCGGAGTCGTTTAGCACGCTTCCTCCTTTGTTCTTCTTTGAGGTAAACCGGCGGGGACGTGGCGTCCCGCAGCGCGCGGTAAACAGGCTCGCGCGTGGATTCGCGCCTCGACCTTCCTCGCGCTTTCTATTTTCACACGGTGCCTTTGAGTCATCCGTTTCTGGAGCACGCAGAATGAGGCCGCGGCGGCGAGGAGAGCGGCGTGGCGGCGCTTCGCAGGGCCGGGCAATTACGACGAAGGTGGGGGGAGGGCGAGGGGGGGTGGCGGTGGGCGCCTCAGAGAGTTGGCCGTCAAGCGAGCACTTAGCATTCAGCCCCCACGTCTGCTAGATTGGCTTTGCTATTTTTCATTTCGCCACCAATGTTTTGCAAATCATCACCTCCTTTTTCCCCCCCCGTTTCCATTCTGAAGCGGCGTGCTGGGAGTTTGGAAACGACGAGGCGGCAAACACTGTCTTCAACCGCCTGTCTGTCTGTCTGTCTGTCTGTCCGTCCGTCCGTCTGTCTGTGGTGTAGATGGAGAGCCCCTGGAACGGCAAAACCAGAGGGGGCTGCGGCCAACAGAACCGCCCAGTGAGGCGACATTGCACCGAGCTGCTGAAGTACCTGACAGCCACCGATGACATCCTGCTGCATACCAAAAATAGCGAGGCCAAGGGCACCTGGGGGGCCGCCGGTAGCAGGGACAAGAGCGGCCTGGGCCTCGGCGAGTCTTCCTCCTCCTCTTCGCCGTCCTCCTCGTCCACCTCCTCGTTTTCCTCCCTGTCCTCCACCTCGTCTTCCGCTTCCTCCAGCGCCGCCAAGAAGAAGTCGGCTGCGTCCTCGCAGCAGCAGCAGCAGCAGCAGCCGCCGCCGCCGCCGCCGCCACCGCCGCCGCCGCAGCAGCAGCAGCATCACCAGCGAGGTGAGAGCCGGGCTGCAGGCGAGTGTAGTGTGGCTGGTGTTGGGGCTGGGAAATGGCAGCGTTGCAGTCACGGTGACGGGTTTGAGGAGTTGGAGGGCGCGTCTGTCCCTGTCGGCCACAGAAACTCCGCCTGCGGCCACGCCCGCCCTAAACTGGAGCACGGGCCGCCCAGTGAAGAAGGAAGGCCGCCAGGCGATGTGGGCCGCCTGGCTGCCGCTAGGTTTATTAGGTATATGCATTCTTATTCCCTCCCTCCCCGAGAGGTGAGTCACGGCTGTGAGCGTTGCCGAGAGGCTGCGGGCGCCACTCAAGCTAGTGAGGGGTTTGGCCGGCGAGGCCGCAGTAACGGCGACGGTTCCGGCCGAGCGCCCAATAAGCACGTCACAGTGACCATTAGGAAAAGAGATGAGAAGCCGGGGCACCCTTTACTCAGCCAGCTGCTCTCCTCCAATCAGAGGCCCGATCAGAACCGAGCCCGCCTACTCCAACCGCTAACCGGGTTTTCAAACCAATCGGCTGCTAAGCGCCCCAAGACCCCGGTCAGGCCGGCACCCAGGGGCAAGGGGGGCAAATTGGATCGGAACCCAGAGCCCCACGGCCGGACGGGACGTCGGGGTAAAGAGCCCGGGGCCAGCGGGGTTAGCCAGGCGCACGCAGGGACCGACAGGGGACTAGACCACGGGGAGGACGTTGACCATGATCGGGATGATGACGATGATGATGCTGTTGATGATGATGCTGATGACCACCCTGTTACGGGCAGCCCCGCCGTGGTGCTCTCGCAAGCTCCTCCCAGCCCACTCCTCCCAGACACTAGAATTGCAACGCCCACCCCTCCCTGCATCACGCGAGGGCAAGGGCAGCCGCACAGGCAGGCCCTCGGCGAGCACCCCGACGACCAGGGCCACCCGGTGTTAGGTAATCAAGACTGCATCCCCCCACTGGGCTTATCTCTGCTCTGTCCTCTCCCTGTCCTGATCTAACAACTTCCCTGTTTGACTTCGCAACTAACCCCGACGCTAACGCAAGTCTAACCGCCACCTTTTTTTTTGTCGAGGGCCTGAACAGCAGCGGCAGCAGCAGCAGCGCCAACCTGCTCGCCGCCGCTTTCAGCCTCGGAGGCGTCCCGATTCTGGCGGGTGGGGAAAGGGGGCAGGCCTTCTTATCTCCCAACCGTACTGATAAAGTTCACCCTTTAAGCCGCGCCGGCCTTGATCGGGCGCGGCTGCGCCGACGGCTTAGCGTCGGAACGCCGTTTAGCGTCGCGCTGCTAAAGCCGCGTCCACGTTAGCTGGAGCACAAAGCCGGCCAGAGCCTCGGGCAACTGCACAAGCTTCCTTGACTCTCCTTTCTTTCAACTTGTGTCCCATCCTCTGCTGTTGGTGCATGCTACTTTGACTTGATTAGCCAGGGAGGGGCTCACCCACTGTCATGTGTCTTGTTTGTGGCATCGTCACGCTGTGTCTTTGTCCCATTCCGACCTCGCTGTCGTTCTGGGTGGGGTACACCTGTAAAGTACGCACCATCACTCCATCCTGCCTCACAGTAAGCAGCCAATCCTGAGACAGTAGGTAGCTAAAAGGGGGTCAGTCTCCAAGGTCAGGGTTTGTTGACTAGTAGCCATAGTCAGACTTTCTAATGAGTGTTTCTGTAGTGATAATTGCATTTAATGAGCCAATCTGAGATTAACTGTTGCAGAATGTGGACCTTTTCTCTTCTGCCGTGAGTGTTATACCTAGATCAATAATTACCCATGCTCCTTTGTGTTCTGCAGCCAAACCAACCACCTTGCCACTTCCTTTGACCCCAGAGTCTCCAAAGTAAGTGTGAGAAGTTTTTCCACATAATTTTCCAGGGAAAGAAAAAAAAAAAATCTATAAAAAAAAAGAGCCACAAACGGGCAAATCAAAAGTGAGCAACAGATGTAGACTAAAACTCCAAATTGAGGCACTTTTGTGAGTCATTTCCATTCCTTAGGTCATTAAACATTTATCTTCTCGTTTGCTGCCGTAAAAAGTAAAACGGCGCAATCTGGCTTTTGTCTTGCAGTGACCACAAGGGATCACCGTTTGAGAACAAAACCATTGAACGCACATTGAGTGTGGAGATAGCTGGAACCCCTGGTAAGTCCCCCTCGAAAGCCAAAGCACATAAAGCTGCGCGGGCGCTCCTTTTCGCCACCCCGGCGGCTCGGTCGGAGGGTTGGCTCGGCCCCGTCGTCTCCGTAGTTTCTTCGGAGTTCAGAGTTCAAGGTGAAGGCGTAGGAGAGCGTTTTTATGTGCCTGAGTATTGATTGGGCTTTCCAATCTCTCCGGGGTTTATTAGCAAACCCCGCCCGTCCCCCAGCGCCTTCCACCTCCCATTTACAGAGGAGTTAATATGCCTTTGCTCTTCCTCCATCAGATCCTAATGCTCCCTGACTGACAGCTTACTTAGCCGTCACATCGTAGGGAAATTGAAATGGCGCTCTGATTGCTTTAATTGGTTTTGTAATTCGGTTTTGCGGGGATGATGCGGACCGTCCCTACCTTCGCTCCGCAGACATGCAGCCAATTAGATCAGCTGACGGGGGCGCAATTTTCCAATGTTAATGCTGCCGCGGAAAGGGCGGGTGTTCCGGAAGGGTCCGGGCTTCGGCCGCAAAACTGGCCGACGCGGTCGGCGCGTGGCGGCCGGGGAGACGCATTTGCCTGGTTTTGGGCGACAGGCTAATTAGCGACATTAGGCATCGGATGGATGTGGTGCCGGGGGGTCATCGTGTCTCGCTCTGCTCATGATATTAGCAGATTAATTCCAGAAAATGGCCGCCCCCAAGGCTAACGCGTCGTTCTCCAGCGTGTCTCGGCTGTGCCGGCGAGGGGAATGCTTCCTCCACCTCTTCCTTCGCGGGGGGATGGACATTTGTGACGCCGTACCGCCGGAGGCCTCCGGCTGACCTTGGCGAAGTGCTGTTTAACCCTTTTTGTGTAACTAAGCGTTAGTGGTCAAAGGTCACGCCCGTTGAGATCAAAGAAGGGAATACGTTCAGGCTGCTTAATCTCTGCAGCTATTTGACCTGGTTAATATTTTTCCCTGATTTTTACTGCACGCCAACCAGTCCGGTGACCTGTGACCAAACCCGGACGTCCTTTCCGTTCCACCGCATCCGTTTTTTTGTTTTTTTTGTGTGTTTTTTTTTTTTTTTACAAGCGCGCTCAGACAACAGCGCTAGGATTGAATATTAGCAGAAAAGCCATTAGCCGTCCAGGGAGAGCCCGCTTATTCGCCCCATTTACACGTTTAACCTTCGTGCTGCTGTTTTAGTCAAAGGATACAAATAATTATCAACTTCCACTGAACCATATGATGTTTAATGTTAAATAATAGCACCCGCTGCTTTCCTGACACTGATAAACACACCAGGAAGTGAACCCCCACCCCCCTGGGATGGGCCTTCTCTGCACCGGGCTAATAGGTTGACCTTGCTGGGGCGGTCGCCGCCTCGCTGTTGACGCAGCCTAAGAGCAGAGTTGGCGATGAACTCCGCCGTCGCCTCCCAAATCCTCCGTCCTCCTTTTGTCTGGCTCGTTTTCGCCCGCGTGAGCGTGAGCGCCGCCCGTCGCCCGACGCGTTTGAGTGAGAGGCGCACGTTTTTTCTCTAATTGTGATTTATTTCACCCCCGTCGCTAATGGCTGCCGGTTTATGACCCCTCATGCGCGCCATTTCGGACAGATGGCGCTTCATTGGCGCCGGAGCACCCCTTCTCCCTTTCACATTTCATAGCTCATTTCGTGGACGCGCGTGCCGCCGCGTCTCCGACGGTGACGCGGCGGGAAGGAGGGAGCGGATGAGCGGCGCGGCGCTCATCTCGATGAACGTCGTCGTTAGCATCACAGCCGCTTCTTCCAGACAAAGCCGAAGGGGGCGACTTCATTTCGACCCGATAAGTCCAACCCGGTCGAGCGAGTCAGCGCAGGGTCGGTAAAGGAGCCCAGAAATGCTGCGAACGGTGCAACAACATTGACATTTAATGCTCAGAAAGCTCCCGCGCTCCTTACGTTATTGATACTGCCGGATAATCTTGCCAGCTCTCACATTTCAGGCCGGATCTTTGCTCCCTCAACCAGAGCCGACAACAAACCTGCACTCTTGCTTTCAGAAAAATTGCGTGTTTATATTCCAGGCTCCCGCGCTCGATTCACAAGGCTTTCTTCCCCGTCTGCGCTCTTAATACCCAAACTAGGTTTAACACAAATAGCTATAATTTGCTGCGATTCAGCGGGCGAGAGAGGAGCGATGTGCATTACACGAACGGCAAAGACTCCGAACAGCGCGTTGGTGTTCTGAAGTGCCTGACTGCAGTTGCCGCCACACAGAAAGGGGATCGGATGCGAAGAAACAGGAGGAGTAGCGATTGATCCGGAGACGAGAGGGAGGCAGACGGGAGGCTGCAGGAGCGGACTGAGGCGAGGAAGAGAATAATGGCGGCGGCTGTTTGCGCGAGTGCATTAACAATGCCATAAAGCGGGCTCATCTCAGGATTTCCCATATAACTGCCATCTGTCCGCTTGTAAATCTGTAGGATGTGCGCGGCGGCGGCGGCGGCGGCGGCGGGGGTGGCGAAGGGGTTACGGGCGGCGGGGGCACGCCGTCGGAGAATGGCGGCAACCCATTGGCCGGCGCTTCAGGAGAAAGGGAGTGGCGAGCAACGTTGCCCGAAAATCAGGAGCGAGTGGTGCGCACGCGCCTCGATAAACGGGCCGCGTCCCGAGGAAGGCGTGGGGGGGGGGGGTGCGAACTAGGCAGGAGGCTCCGTCCAAGGTCAGACGGGAAGGAGATGGAGACTCATCCATATTAGCGCGCCGCCGTATTAAGTTACCCCGAGCATCACATGAAGCTGTCAGGGCTGCAGTAAAAGCCCGATCCGGATCCGAGCGAGCGAACGGAGTTTTAATCAGGCGTGGATCTGGATCCGCTGTCCATAAACCGGCCCAGGAGTTTCTGGGGGGGGGGATATGGGTCCATCTCCGTTTATGACCTCCACCAACTTGTGGCGTTTCCTCCCTCTGCAGGTTTGACGCCACCGACCACGCCCCCACACAAAGCCAGTCAAGAGAACCCTTTCAAAGCATCGCTCAAAACCAAGTTGTCTTCATGTTCCTCCTCAGCCTCTGCGTGCAAACGAGCCAGGCTGAGCGAGTCGGGCCCCGCCGCTCTGGCCCCGGCCCCGGCAGGCGGGGGCCCCATTCGGAAGGGTCCGGAACAGACTGAGCTCTACGCCCAGCTGAGCAAAGCTTCCACCGCCCTACCTTATTCCACCGCCCAGCACACGGCCGGGGACGGCCCCGAGAGGCACCGCAGCACCGGCAACAGGAAGCGGGCGGCGTCCCGCGGCCACAGCGACCACGACTATTGCCAGGACAGCGGCGTTGACACTGTTACCATGACTACGGCTGCAGTGACTGTCACTGTGGAGGACGGGCATGTGGAATGTAAAGACTTGGCCATGCCGCCGTCCTCTTCCTCCTCCTCCTCCTCCTTCTCATCATCAGCTTCACCCAGAGCTTCCTCCGGTCCCTCAGCCGAGCGGCAGAACCGGTCCTCCCTGGACGGAAGAGCAGCCCCCGCGAGGCGGTTTGGGACCGCCCGGACCCCCGCACAAGAGGCCGCCGACGCCGAGGAGCGACAGCAAGCTTCTGCCGTCGGCCGGAAGCTCCTGCGCGACAACGAAATCAGAGCAGAACTCAATAAGCACTTTGGCCACCCTTTACAGGCCCTCTGCAGCCAGGGGAGGGAGCCCGCCGGCGCCCAGCCCCCCCAGGAGGGCGAGGACAGCCACTACCCCCAGCGGCTGCCTGGCTCCAGCTACCTGCACCCAGGCTTCCTGCCCTTCCACGAAGAGCTGGAGCTGGCCCAGGGCCGCGAGAGTCGCTTCCTCTACCCGTGGGAGGGCACCCCCCTGGACCTACTCTTTGACTGCCCCCCGGGCTCTCCCTCCTGCTCTCCGCCCTCCAGCTGCTCCCCTTCGCGAGGCTCCGTCTCCCCCCCTTCCTCCCTGCTGCTCTCCCCCAGCAGGCCCTTCTGCTGGAGCTCCCGCTCCCGGTCCCGCTCCGGCTCCCGCAGCTCCTCCTCGCACCATCGGAGGCGCTCCCTCTCTGCTTCGCCGGACAGGCGCCCCCCCTCTTGGTAAGCCGTCAAATTCTTCCTTCTCCGCTTGAACCTGCGTCGCCGCCCCACCCGCACGGCTAATTCGGGGCTGGGCAGCGGCGGGGCGGCGGGCCGAGGCGCGTGAAACGGGCCCGATCGCTCGTCAACCGCGCTTGTCGAGCAGACGGGGCCCCGGAGGCTCTTGACGCGGGGTCTTGACCCCCCCCGCCCGCCCGCCTTTTCCTCGCCTGAGCTAACCGCGGGGGCTAATTTCGCAGCCCTCACACACAGAGGTTTAACGAGCGACGGGAGGCGGGGGCCAATCCACGCCAGCCGGGCACGTCTGCGGCTTTTACCGTCCGATGACGGAGAATCAGCAGAAACTGGCCGACCAAAGGGAAGCTGCGGACTTTGATTGCGGTTGGAATTTCTTATCTCTGCGCGTCGCTCCTCCTCCGGTCGCTCCTTCCTTATGTTCCTCTGATGGCGGGGACGTTGTTTTAAGTGGCAGCTGTTGTTTTTAGCGTCCTCTTTGACGTCGCCGCAGATGAAGGGGCTCTCCGGGCTGCGGGGACGTCCTGTAGTCTGCCATCATCACAGCGCTGTGAGAGGACTACACTTCCCATACTTCCCTTTGATCAGAGCTGAAGGCCTCCTTGTTGTTATTGTTGTTGTTTGGTTGTTTTTTCCTCCCGTTGGGTTGAAGAACGGCGACGAGCTGCCGTCTCCGGCTGGGATGTGAGGAGGTTGTGTTTGTCAGGAGCAGCTTCATTGAGTTGGGGACGACTCAGTTTGTCCTGATTAGCTAAAGGTCAGTTTGCGTCTCGGAGCCAACGGGAGGCCTTTGTTCTGCCAGGGCTCTTCTTCATCCTCACAGTTTCCACGGCGATAGTCTCCCAACATCCCAGTCTGACGGCAACGCGCTGCCATGTCCTCGCTAAAGGCCGACAGCAGCGGAACGGGCAGCTTTGGCCGGTAGAGTTTCCGCAGAAAGGCTCTCCAAACCCGCCCGGACCGTCGCGGATCCTCCGTCTTTCCTTCCGCCCGCTTCCCCCAAACACCTCCGCCTCCATAATTCAGGGCTTCTCCAGCAGCTCTTCAATAATGAAAGGTGGGGGGGAGCTGAAGGTGTGCAGGTGTACAAGCTACAAGGCGAGCCACCGGAGCGCCGGTATCGAGCGGCTCCTCATGCAACATAGATGGCGGCTGCACGTTGGCGCATCAGCAGCCGAGTTCTGCAATTCTTTGATCTGGAACGAACCCGCGTCCAGACTTCCAAACAAGGCAACAGCCGACTTAAACTGTCCGCCGGAGCCCAGAGCAAACGAGGCGTCCCGGAGGGGTGAAGGCGCGGCAGGGATGAAGGTGCATGCCAGGGTCGTCCCGCAGGCTCTCAGACCTCTTCCAGGGTCATTTTTCTCATTCTCTCCTTCTCGTCCCGCAGGTCTCGACACAACACAGACTCCAGCGCTTTTCGTTCCAGGAGCCAGAAGAGCCCCCGCCCTCAGCCTCGCTCTCCTCCCAGCCGCAGGCCAAGGTGATGGCGCCGCACCAGACTAGCGGGGGACGTGATCCTCCACCGCGCCGATGCGCGCCGATGCGCGCTCAGCCGCGGCGCTGGCGCGGCTGCAGTGACACTGATTCCGCTAAGTGCCCCCGCAGACGGGAGCGCTTCATATGCAGGGGGGGGGTCCCGGCTGATCTGCCACTCGCCAGCGCTAATGCTAGCAGACAAGCCCGGAGTCGCCGCCGTCGGCCCGAGACGGAACAGACACGACTCTGGAAGCCTGCGTCGGGGGCGGGGGGCGGGGGAAGGGGGGGGAAAGTTGCACTTTCCTTCTTGATGAAGCCCTAACTAAGCAGAAAGTAATGACATGTGAAGTAGTGCTGACAGCTGCAGCTGGCCGGCTCCCCGACCGCGCCGCTCGCCAGCGCTCCCGCGGGCCTCTCCAGCGGGCGCCGCAATCATAGACGCGGGCGGCGGAGAGACATCTTATTAACATGTCTCCTTACTGGCTGCTCACGCCAACGTCGGGCCGAGTCCTTGGTGACTGCCGGCTATTTTCTTATTCATAGGCGTCGACGGGACGGGCGAGTTTAGAGGACGGCGAGGACAGCGAGGACGGCGATGACAGCGTGTTTGCTTTCCCCGCGCAGGTATGACAGTTACGAGGAGTACCAGCACGAGAGGCTGAAGAGGGAGGAGTACCGCCGGGACTACGAGAGGCGGGAGTCCGAGAGGGCCGAGCAGAGGGAGAAGCAACGGCAAAAAGCAATAGTGAGTCCCCAGCGCCGCTCACGTGCGCTGCTCCACCGTCCAAGCGATCAATAACCTGGCCGGGCTTTTATTACCGCCGGATTTCTAATCAACTCAGCTACCCAGAGCGTCTGATTACCTGTGGAACTTTACTCTCCTCGCTTTAATATCTGCTATAAATGCTCGCACGGTTGCGCAACTCAAGGCAACTTATCCGCGAGAGCATCGATTAATTATCCCGTTATCGGCCGAATTAATGGTTAAACAGCTCGTTGTGTCCGGGAATCGCTGATCTAACGCTGGAGTGTCGGTAACGCGCTAACGATAGCAGAGCACGTGACGGCGAGGTGCTAAAGCTGTCGCGCGTTATCCTGGCGGCGTTGCTAACGCTAGCGCAGATGATTTATGATTAGTTATTTAGATATCGCAATTGAGTTCAGTGCTCTCATAAATGCAGCTGCATCGCATGCGGCGTCCGCTGCCTTCCGCCTGCGCCCGCGTCCTCCTGAGTGATCCCCGCCCTCTTCATCGCCGCCGTGTGTATTTTTAACGTCTCGGCTGCGTGGAAGCAGCGGCGAGTCTCATTAATCGCAAAAAACGCTAAAATAGCTCAAAACGGCGGAAGACGACGAGGTCCAGGAGACAAAGGCAGGCCACCCCGCGCTTCCAAACTTCATCAATCTGCCGTCTCAGTGCGAAATTGCCGACGGCGTCCAGCCGGGAGGGACCGCCCGCGCCGCCCGCCGCTAGCGGGCGCGTTTAATGATGCAGCGGCGCAAACCTGACTTGGCGTGAATGCATTTCTCCTCAGAAAGACAAACAATTAGGAGCAGCTCGAGCTGTCAGATGCGCTTTCCGGGAGAGCGTGTCCCCCCGTCCTGTCCGTCCGTCTGTCTCCCAGCCTCAGGGCGCCGTCACGCAAAGGCCGCCGGTTTATCAGCTGTCAGCAGCTAAAGCTGCTGCGGCAAGCGCTTCCGCCGCTCCCGCTCCACCGCCAGCGTCAAAGGAACGGGCCGAAGACTTTAGCGGCCGCTAAGTCCTTCTTCTTCCAGCGCTCCCGAGGATTTTCCGTGTGTTGCTCCTCCGGGTTCACGTGCGCGCCGGGTGGCGGCTTTTCCACGCGTCGGTGTTCCAGCCCTTCTGTGAAAACAGCCAGTCAGGGCGGGCGGAGTTTAGCAGCAGGCTACTGATTCACCAGCGCGCCGCGCTCCGTCGGGCCTCGGCGGACTGCCTCCGCTAACGGCAGAGCGACCAGCGAATAAATAAATAACAGCGTAGCACTTTAGCTCCGGGCTTTCTCTCCCTTATATGATTAGCAGATGCAATTAAATTACTCAAAAGCTGTAATTGCTGCCCGCCGCAGTTTTGTTCCAGAATTATACGGCGATGACCCCGGCGTCCTCTGAGGTCCTGCGATGGCACGTCCTCCTGCCCCGCGGCTCGCCGCCTGCGCAGGAAACGAATATCCCGGGACGCGTGGAGCGCCGCGGCCGCGCCGGACAGTTGGGAGGTTGGGAGGCTTTTGTCGCCGCGGTCCGTCTGCGCGTCTGCGTCAGGGTTATTTTTAGCAGAAGCCCCCCCCCATCATTTGATAAACATCGCTCCGGCTGATGAGTCGGGAGGAGGGAAGGAGGAATTGTGTTGCCGAGGCAGGCGGAGGGCGCCGCACCGGCAACCTGATCAGATAACAGGAAGCAAGCCGAGCCAATCGGGGAGAGAACGGCGGGCGGAGACGGAGGAGGCGCTCCGAGAGGGACGGCGGCCATCGGGAGCTTTTCATGAAGACTTGCTGATGAGAGACAACAGACCTCCACCTTTAATCTGCCGCTTTCATGTCTGTCTTCTCTCCTAACGAGCAGGAGGAGAGACGGGTCGTGTACGTGGGCCGACTGAGGTCCGACTGCACGCGCACGGAACTGAGGCGCCGCTTTGAAGTCTTTGGCGAAATTGAAGAAAGTGCGGTGAACCTGAGGGACGACGGGTAAGGGTCAGAGGTCAAGCGGAGCCGTAACGAGCTCCAGAAAACTTTCTTTTGATTTGTTCTGACACCTGGAGCAGTTCTGGTGATGTTCCCCTGCTGGGGGGTGCGGGGGGGGTGGGGGGGGGTCCCTGGAGTAACCCTCAGAACCCCCAGAACCCCCCATGGTTCCTGCGGGCGCTCCTCTTCGGGGCGTGGGGCCCCCGCCTCGATGAAGCCGCCGCTCCGCTCGGACTTCTGACTCTGACCCCCCCCCCGCTTCCTCTTCCCCACCAGGGACAACTTTGGCTTCATCACGTACCGCTACACCTGCGACGCCGTCGCCGCCCTGGAGAACGGACACACCCTTCGCCGCTCCAACGAGCCCCAGTTCCAGCTGTGCTTCGGCGGACAAAAGCAGTTCTGCAAATCGCATTACACAGACTTGGGTAAGCGAGCGCCCCCGCCGGCGGGATTCGCCATCAGCCCCCCCGCGGTGGGGGGGGGGAGGCGCGTTGGCGCGGAAGAAGAGAGGGAAAATCAGAGCGCGAGGAGGAGGAGGAGGAGGGAAAGGAAAGGAAAACGCCCTGAGTGGTGCTTCCAGATCAAACGAGGCGCTGGGGATTCCCGCAGCTCCCGACGCGTCCGTGGGCCGTTCAAAGGTCGCCCCGTGGTCAGGACGCAAATAGATCCTCCTTCCTGCTAACGGGAGGAAGCGGAGGAGGAGCAGGCCCCGCCCCCCCGCCCCTCCCCCCCCAGGTCTCGCTTTTAACCGCCGTAACTCGTACTCAGCGTTTCCGCAGCGACGGGTTGTCCAACTTCACCCTCGTCCGGGCGAGCGAGGGAGGAGGTGGAGCGAGGGGGCGGTGATGAGGAGGAGGGAGGAAGGTCGGCCCCACTCGTCCCTCCTCCCGAGCGAGGCGCCATCTGCTGCCAGCCATTTGCATTTACGCCGTGGGCGGAGCTACATAATAAGATATTTATCGCTAAACTATTGCTCCATCCACCGCCGCAGCGACGGAGGCTCGTCTCCCCGGAAACCGCCGCCGTGGTTACCTCAGATTCTCCGAGCTCACGTCGGAAGCGGCGATGAGAGGCGGGCACGCGGAGACGCCGCAGCTAATCCCGCAGCCTTGAAGCCGGGCGCTCCAGCCGGATCGCTTAAATCGGCGCGCTGGAATGGAAACGCCTCCGTCCGTAATCTCCTAATCCCGCGCTACCTCGGCCATCTCCTCAATCTTCTTCCTGGTGGAGTCGCCGTCCATTAGTTCTGAGTGGAGCGTCGGGCTTTTTCCTCGTCCCTCCAGGTGCGCGGCGTGTTTCCCAGCGCCCCGCCGAGAGGGCCGCCGGGCCCTTTGGGGGACTTCCATTTGTGGAGCTGTCTGCTGTCAGAGATAAGACGGAGATTAGGTTTTATCGGGCTGATCGGGAAAAGCGGAGCGCAGGAGGGATGAACGGCCTCGGACAGCTTTTCATAAGCGGCCGATAGGAACGCCGCTATCGATGGCGCTGTTTCCGATAGATTTGACTGCCAGGGCTGAGCTCCGGAGGCGCTAAAGCTAGTCGGGTCGACGAATTCGTAGCCTCTCTAAGTCGGGAAGGAGAGCGGGATGCGGTGACGGCAGCCTGAACACGCCCACTCACCCGAGCGCCCTTCTTTTCCCGCCACTTCCAGACTCCCACTCGGACGACTTCGACCCGGCCTCCACCAAGAGCAAGTACGGCTCCCTGGACTTCGACAGCCTGCTGCGGGAGGCCCAGCGCAGCCTCCGGAGGTAACCGCTGCCCGGAGGAACTCCCCATACCTCACCGCCGCCCGCTCGCCGCCGCCGCCGCCGCCGGGCTTTTCACACTCCACGCAGGGCGGAGTCGGAAGCGACGCCTGTCGATGTGTGTCCGCGAAAATGAAGTTTACATGAACAAAAGCTGCTGAAGAGCTGAGGAAGAGACGTTGTGGGAATTAAAAGAGCGAAACGCCGAGCCTCAGACCATCCTGCTGGACGAGCACGGCGGATCGAAGAACCGGAACCGTTGACCACCTCTTTATTTCTCTTCAAGCACTACGACTCCCAGAATCCTTTGGGGGGGGCGGTTGAAAAGATGCAGCTTGTTCAGCCGGAGTCGGTGGTTGCTTTTGTTTGGTTTTGCCGTCGATTTTCTTCCGTTTCTTCGGTTTCTGGTGTTACAGAACAGGAAATTCTCAAGGTGACGCCATCGTCTACATTTTACGGAGAAATGTAGCCGCGTATTTACAAATCCTATAGAAAAAGATTATTTTTGTTTTCTGTACATATGGAATATCTTTATTTGTTACAGCTATGCACTGTAAAATGCAGCCTTTTTTTAAAACACGAAGAAGATTTCTTAAATCAGAATGTCGATCCGTAGTCATAACGATACTGTAAGCGTTGATGTTTCCGAGACATGATTGTAAAAATGAGAAAAAAATATGCGTCTGACTGCTCGTTTTGAGGGAGCGCGTGAACAAACGTGGGTTTTTTTTAAGTTATTTTCTCTGGGGAGGGGCGGGGACACTCAACCATGTATAGTTTTATCTGTTTATAAAGTTTCTCAATCAGTGTTTTTTGCTTATACGACCGATGTAAAATGCATTTTTAACATGTTTTTCATGATTGTAAAAAAACAAAACAAAACAGGAAGGCATTTTTATTAATTATTTCTAGACGAATCCGTGTATATAAATGACGTTCATGAGTAACACCATACGACAAGGGTGTAGTAACGCGGTAATAAGCAGCGATTAGCGATCGTTGACGCTAACTACTGTGAATTAACGCATCCTTCTGGTAAAATGTTACTTGTGTGTGATTCAGTTTGATTTTATTTCTTTGTAAGGTTTTGATCAGTGAAAGGGTGCATTATAATCTTTTTAATCAGTAAAAAAAAAAAAAGCATATTTATCTATTTATTTTAATATTTCAATCAAGACTATTTATGGGCTCTCATTTTTACATACCTCGTGGGGGCCCCGGCTAAGTTATCCCGTTTTTTTTTTCCTTATTTAACGAATCATGAGACAGGGTGAACAACGACAGTTGGGTGACCTTTTCTGCCTTTCCGAAGCAATCAGCGCATCGCTCCCACCGTCTCCATCTCCAGGCCCAACATGAAGCAATAATTTAGCAGCTTTTCTTTAGTTGCATCACTCACGCTCGATTATGTGAACGCCAAACAAAAGTTTACAATTTCCTTTTCCTGAATTTTTTAAAAGACCTTGTATTTGATGTAAAATATAAATATATAAATATATAAATATATATATACATACAATGATGATGCTCTTATTCACAATAATTACGAGATGATTAATGATAATATAAATGAAGGGAAAATATATAAAAAGCAATAAATTATTTTTCAGAGTTGTATTTTAGCTCCTACTGTCGTGTGATTCTTGGACTCGACCCATTACCCAGCCGCTGGTTGCTAGGTCGACTCCATCCCACCCGCCTCCTGCTCCTCCCTTTAACGGTTGTCGGCCGAGTCTTGTCGTTCTCGTGGCGCGTTCGCGGCCTCCCGCGCCGTCGGTTCCGCTCCGTTTCCGCAGTGAACGCTCCGACGGAACGGACGAAAAGCCGCTTTACAATGCAAAGAACCGAGAATAGATCAAAGGAAGATGAAAGGAAGGAGAAAAATATTACAGAAGAAAAAAAAGTGTAGCCGTCTCTTGACATTGTTTGGTTTTTGCTGTTGGTATAGCGTTTGGGTAATGGTGTCGTGTCCCGTTTGATAGATGTGGCTTTAATCCTTGTAATAATTAATGATAATAACGAAGAAAAAAAAAAAGCTTTGTAAATTGCCTAGAGTAGCAATATATTCCAAATCCTTCTGGTTCAGATTTCAACTGTGGCGGACTCTTTCATGTCCGGTCGAGGGCACTGCGTCAGCGTTTGCCGGGTAATCATGTTTCTTTTGGAAGGACAAAATGTGTACGAACAAACGTGTGTGTGTGCGCGAGCGTGTGTGTGTGTGTGTGTGTGTGTGTGTGTGTGTCTGTGATTCCTGCGGGTGTTTGTGGAGTGGGGGTGGGGAGGGTGTTCTCTGTTTGTGTCCTATCCACGTTGCCTTCTGCCAAGTCCTTACCAATGCCTTTGTGATTCTACCTATTGTACGACTTTCTTGTGAACTTCATTTTTTTTATGTGCAATTCTCATCAGCCTCACCATGCCAATAAAGGGAAATGTGTTTGAAAAAAGGAAAGAAACGTCTTTATTTCCCTATTATCCCCCCCCGTGACGAATGTCCCTCGGTCGGGGACCGCCGTGCCACGTCCAGCCGTCACCGAGGAACGGAACTCAGCTTTTGTCCATTTCTGCCTGAATATTTGCCCCAAAGCTGGACGCCGACAGCGGGGGTCCCTCTGGATCGTCATCGTTAGCCGTTAGCCCCCGGTCGTGGTCCTTCTTGTCTGCCTGGTTGTAGTCCTGCACGCATCCGTGCTGTCTTCTCCACCTGCTTTCAGGCCAGGCTGAAGGCTAGCACCATCTCGTCCAGACCAGCTCCTTCGCCCTCTAGTGGTGGGATCCAGTAAACCTCAGGTACCACGCCCCCGTTGCTAACGCAGCACTTTTTTTTTCTGTTTTTAATGCGTTGTGGCATGTTGACCCCGTTGATGTGGGCGGCCGTCGTTTGCCCGCGGTTAGGCCCCGGCGGGGACGTGGTCTCCTCGCCCTGAGCGACGTTGCCTCTTTGAGATTCCCGTCACCTGGCAGAGAAGAGTCTGCGTCTGCGTCCACGGCTCCACTCCACACCACCGCGAGTCTGCAAAGTTAATTAAAAAAGTTGGAGGAACAATTTCATTAACACGATTGAGAGCCAGAGAGTTGATGGTGTGCTTGATATTCAATGGGCTTCATAATGATTAAAACAACCCCCCCCCCCCCCCCCCCCCCCCCCCCCCCCCCCCC
>BJFM01001075.1:49615-65516 GCA_016586285.1 Arothron firmamentum
CCCCCCCCGCTAGCCCCCCACCGTTACTAGATGCAGTTTATCCATTTTTAGGGGGACATTAGTGAAAAGGTGGGGGTTTTATCCAGTAAAGTAGAGGTCAGGCTTATAATAAAAAAAAAAAAGTGCAGTCAAATCTTGTCGACGCGTCCCTGAAAAACATTTATTTGCTCCAACGGGGATGAAACAATGCAGGGAGACTATAAAACAGTGTTTGTGTGCATGCGTGCGTGCGCCATCTTCGCCACATAAAAAGCATCCATAAATTTGAGAGCTTTCCTTCATTTTGGTGTTTTTTTTTTGCAAACAAACCGGTGGCCAAACTCCCCTCAGAGACGAGCAAGAACCAAAACCTGCATCAGGCTGCGGCTAATTCTCATTGCTCGTTAGCTAACGTTAGCCTCTGATTTCAGAAGGAGGTGAGACCGCGACGTGCTGTAGCTCATAATCCCCCCCCCTCGACCCCCCGAGGCCGAATGGGACCAAAACAAATGGGACGTCTCAGACTGATAGTGTCGTTACGCCAGATGGATGGTCGAGGCTGACGGATGCGCCGCGCATGCACCAAATGTATGAAAATCGACGCCGCGCGACAACTCCGCATTATGTTTGCCGCTTTTTTCCAGTTGATGTCGGGCTGTAAATGCATCTGCATAAGCAAGCCGCTCTCATTTACCGCGCAGTCACGGGGCGCCGGGTCCCACAGCTCATTCGGCGCATGCTAAATATACGGCGGCGCAGGCCTCCCCGTCGTAATCACCCATAACACTAAAATGAGACGCATGACAGTAAATAGCAGTCAGGCCTGACAAAGACTATTTGGCCCAGGAATGATTTTGGTTGCTAGCAAACACTTCAGATGCCAATAAATCAGACAGATTTTTGATGCATTAGGCTGCTCCTTTTATCGTCGCGCCCCGCTGCAGTCTGCGCATGCAAATAAAGATGTATGTTTACAGTAGGTGCGGGGGAGGGGGGAGTTGGAGGGGGGGTGGTGGCGGCGGTTCCGTTCCGCCGCTCATACTGCAAACGATGCGTGATTTGTGTTTTTCAATCAAAAAACTGGAATTTGATTTCGGAGCCGTGAGCAAACAAAGCACCTTGTCGCCAAACAGAGGCATTGTGGGTAATACGTCACAGCCCAAACGGCTTTATCTGTCACGCGGATGGTCAATTTAGTCTCCTGCTGCCGGAATGTTTGCCTCACCAAAAGGCGCCGGCCTTATTAAACACGCCGAGCACGCAGCGGCCATATGTGCGCGGCGTGACGCGCGTGGCCGGGGCCGGCGCCGAGAACACGCTGGAGCTGGCGTCTGCAGGAGCGGAAGCCCCCCCGCTGGCGGAGGGCGCGCTGAGGGGTCAGCTGGACCTAATTGCGCCCGGGGAACATGTGTGCTGGTCCGGGCCGGCGAAGCCGCCCCGCGAGGGGGGCCGGCCATCTGCCGCCGCGCCCCTGAAGCCTGCGGGCCGATCTGGGTGCGGCGGAGGCTGCGGCGGCGCAGCGCCGGTCCTCAGAGGCTGCAGGACTTGTCGGACTCCCAACGCTTCATGCGACGGTGCGCTCCCACGTGAGTCTGTGCCCCAAATAAGCGCCGGCGAGCGCGGCGGTCATGCGCTGGCGCAGGTATGCGGCCTGATAATGCTGGGGGGGGGAAGCTGCTTCCTGCCTGCACGTCTTTGGGTCTATTTTTACTCGGCGCTCGTTCATTAGCGCTGATGACTGATAGGCCGCTTTGTTGGCAGGAAGCGCCCGTGCCGCGATGCGGCGACCTTGGGTAAATAAAGAGCGGCCCGGTCGCAGCGTCCGACGTGCAGCGGCGCCAGCTCACGGCTCAAATTCTTCCCGTGGCGACAAGAACGTTGACCAGACCTCTGCTCTCCCGGACTGAGTCTGGTCCCGCTAACCGGGGATGTTTGCTGGTCAATGTTCTGGATCCTGCTTTGCCTTCAGCAGCCACACGGTCTTGCGTGGCTGCACGTGACGGCCTGGGAGGGAGGGAGGGAGGTTTACTGGGAGGGAACTGGGAGCTGAGGCGCTGAAGGTCTCCACTGATATCAGGCCGCTGCCCTCCCGCTTCTCCGCCTCTACTCGTCTTTCCCTCACGCTCCATAAAGACGGAGCCACGCGAGGGGCCGCGTCCATTTCCGGGCGTATCGGGCGATAAAACCAGCCTCTCCACCAAGCGCCGTTAACTCCCTGAGTCCAAGGCCCCTGGAACGTGGCAGGAACCATAAATGGAACCAGCGGAGAAAGACCCTTCAGACGCGCGGAATGAAAGGTCCTTGGGAAGAGGTGTGACGGATGCGAGCTAACGAAAATCAGCCCAATCAGACGCGCGTAAGCTAGCGTGGCTTTGCTAGCGCAGCTTCAGGTCTTCAGGTCACCTCAACAACTGAAGATCCCAACTTTGAAGAAGACTCCGGGGGCGGGAAAAGTCGCGTCACGTCACACCTGGACACCGGCGACCTTCCTGAGTGGGCTGAAAAAAAGACGCGACTTCAGAAGAAGCCCTCAACCTCTGCGTCTCTTTCTGGCCATTAACGCGGCGCCGCCCCAGTCGCGCCGCTTTATCATGATCTATGAATCCCAGATTTTGATGCGATGGAAAACCAATCAGTTGCAGCGAGTCTCCAGGCGACGCATTCGTCATCATGTCTTTGACGCCGCCTCAGAATTGGGCCATTCTTTTAAATTAAAAGATCTCATTTGTAAATATACACTTGCAGACACAAAAAGAGGCGCGGCCTGCTCTTATTTTGATGTATGGAAGGAGAAAGCGGCAGCGCTCAGGTGAATTAATGTTGAGGCCGCACCTGCGTGAGGAGACCAGAAGGGAGGGGGGGTGCAGATGATGGAGCGCTTTTGTTTAGAACTGGCCCTCGTGAACTTGTTTTCTTTATTAGGATTATTTGTCTGAGCCGGCTCGTCCTGGTCATCCCGCCGGTGCGGGATGCCAATAAGATGTCGATAAATTGGCTCCCTTCGTTCGTCTCCATCTGATTTTTTATTAAACCCCTCCTCTCAAGATTATTCAGGTGTGCGTCTTTGTTCTCGGCTGGAGAGGCTTAAGTCGAGGAACCTAATCTCTGCTGCTCGATAGGCGGCCGCTGGCGGCTGATGGGCTCTGACGCTCATCGAACACACGGCGTGGATTCAATAACCCCAAAGTTTGCTCCGCCGGCGCGGCGCTAAAAGAATGCGCCGTATCAGTTTGCCCGGGACGCCTCTTGTGTATGTGCGGGTGAGTTTCCGCGAGGCGTTGAGGAGGATCCTCCCACTGTGGACGTTAACCGAGCAGTCGAACCGGAGCCAGGGATGACGGCGACGTCACCTGTGGCACGGCCAAGCCTTGTCCTGCTCGAGTTGGTCATCCTCGGATTGGTCCCAGGACCAATCCTGAAATTGTTTGTGAGGACTGGAGCGCGGTCCGACCTCTGTCCACGGCTCCCTGATCTGCTTTGACCTCCCCAGACCCGACGTTCCCTCGCTAACCTTTGATCCGAGACGATCCTGAGGTGGTTTCCTCGAGCTGACGCAGAGATGTGATCATGGCCCGCGCCTCTACTGGACCGCCTTGATCTGATTCCCCTGCTGTGTGATTCCAGCGTCGGCACCCGCTGAAGCTCTGGAAAAGTCCGTCGCATGCAATGACACACCGACAAACGACTTTCCTGTGCTCTGCTCTTTTAAGGAGATGCGCCTGAATCAGCATGCTGAGCCCACAACATCATCTCACCTGGGAGCCGTGTTGGACCGCTGAGTTGTGGTGAGATACTGCGCGCTCCAGGGCATCCGTGACCTTTGAGTTACAGCCGCTGCAACCCGTGCGTGTTTACGTGTGCGCCGCAGACAAAAGGACAGGGCGGCGGCGGGGGAACAGAAGGTATGTGCTTTAGCGATTCCGCAGACGGCGTGATGTTGCAAATGACTTTTCCTTTAGCTAGCATGACAATTAGCCGTGTCTACATAATGCCTGCCCTCACCTGCACGAAGGCCCGCTGCCCTTTCCTGCGCCATCATTATATTCCTGCGCCGTCCCCATTTACATCCGCGCCTCTGAGGAGTTTGTGGTCGCAACATTCGAGTCCCCTTCAAGTGGAGCAACTTTAGGCACAATGACAGGAGGGCATTATTTGCATTCAGTTGGCATAAGGAACCGCAACCCTTCGCCCGGTAAACAGCAGCAGAGCCCTCTGCTGGAGTCCACGGGCATAAATTAGCATCCGCAGACACGCTAACAGACGATGGGCGCTGTTGGCCCGCCTGCGTCGGACACCATCTCCGGTTGCTTCCAGGTTTCCACTCCAAGAGTTCCAACGTGCAGAAATTTTCGCCGAAGCTGAAATGTTCCGCCAAATTCCTCATCCAGTACCCTAAATAACTTGTGCCGGGGCCCTTGAACAAGGTCTCCTCGTGTTTTCGTCGCGCTCCTTTGACACATTTATGCTTGTGAGGATCCAGCTCAACCAGAAAATAACCCCTCACTTTGTTATGAGAAGGAAAACAAGGTAAATACGTTCCTCCTCGCGCGGCGTCGCCGGTCTGACTCCGGATATGTGTCGCTGCCGTGTTCCTTTGATATTCAGTTTGGCGGTTAAGAGGCGGCGCAGCGAGTCTTCACAGGCTCCCTCGGAAATAGTTTATGTTTTGTTGCTCCCACGCACACACGCGCAACCGCCGTCTCCCCTAAGATGGGGAGGAATCTGATATCTCTGCAAGCATGCTTCGTTGAAAAAACAGCAAAGCCTTCTGCTTTGCCTCTGAGAAACGTGCCGTGTGCACGTCGTGTGTGTGTGTGTGTGTGTGTGTGTTTGGAGGGGGGTGCACAGATTCTGACACTTTGACAGATGAACAGCTTTAGAGCGCTGCAACGGCCCGGCCTGCTCAGCGCAGAGTGTGTTTGTGCGCGTGACTGCGTGTTTGTAGCAGGTTGTCGGGTTGGCTCAACGTGCAGGTCGCGCCGCTTTTAATCCTGTTTATGGGCGCAGAAAGATGCGGAATGGTGGGCGAGGCGTGGGCGTGTCCCACCTGCAGCCGATGGCACCAGCAGCAAAAACAGCTTCTGCCGTATTTGCTTCTCCTTTAAGCGTTTTAAGACGCTTTGATAAAGTCGTCCATCTTTGTTGACATCTGTCATTTTCAGCGCTTTATTTCAGTATTTGCAGCGTAGAATAAAAGTCCTTGACCGTAATGAAACATCTCAGGTTTATTCAGAATCCTTATTCTGTATTTAGGATGTTTAATTTATTGTTTGAACAATCTGAGCAGCTTCTCCAGTTTTGTCTCCGTCGGACATTTCGGCTAATTTACTTCTGGTTGATGCTAACAAAGTAATCCCAAGGAGGATTGAAATAGTATCTCATTGACAAAAGACCTAATTTCTAAGTGGTTAATAGACGAGCTAAAAAGCTAACTTAACATGTCCTCCTGCATGTGAACTGAAAATGCGTTTGTTAGCGCGTGACTGTGTTAGCATGGCGCTCACGGATGATCGTGTGGATGAATCCGTGCGCAGCTTTGTGAGACCTAGCTTGGCCGCTCTGTGATTTTTCGCTCGGCTTCTCGAGCCCGGCGAATGATTTGGTGACGCCGCATCGTCAAACTTTATTGCGTTCTCACCCCAGGAAAAGGTTGTGCGTCCAGAGAATTAAAAGGTCACTTTTTACCACCTTTGCCAGTTCCATCTCCCTCATCCTGAGACTTTCTTTGCTGTCCTGAAGACACGGGGAAGAAAACTTTTTCTTTCCTGATCAGTTATTGGCGTCAACCATTGCCAGTGGTGTTTTGTTGCCAGGTTAGCATTGCCGTATCCATAAACTGCGTTGTCAGCCTGGCTAGCTGATATTTAGATGCGTATTTAAATGAGTAAAACATGATGTTTTTTGCGATTTTCTCGCAGGATCAAGTCTGAGCACGTTTTTAGCTGCTAAATAAATAAAAAGTTAATTCTCGACTCTCCTGCCCTCGTGGTCTCTCCGACGCCGTCTGGCACAATTACCCACCGAGTGATTAATGAGTGTCACAAATGCTCATCATTTGCATCAAAAGACGGGGGACGGATTTCAGCGGCGTTCCGCACCGTCGCCTCGGTGATGAGAGGTGGCTACAGGTGGGGGCCTGTTGATCTGCCGACACAGGAGCGACGGGGACGGCAGGAATACTGATGATATTTGCTCTGCATGGATCCCCGTCTGAATGCGCACGTGTGTCAGATGTGCACACGCGTGCGCAACGTGGTTGCGATTTTTACAACCATAAATCATTTGAACATCATGTTTATTTCATTCATAAACTCCCAAATTGTTCAAAAGAGCAGAATTAAGGCCCCAAAACAGCAGAAATCCAGAATAAGAAAAAAAAACGCTTCACACTCAGAAGCCTGTGACCCAAATGAAATCTGGAACGCCCCCTAGTGGCTCCCAGAGGAACCGCAGCCAATTACACTGGCAGGGATGCGTGTTTAGGTTGGTGTGTGTGTGTGTGTGTGTGTGTGTGTGTGTGTGTGTGTGTGTGAGATGAAGACAAAAAATCAGCCTCATTTAAAGTCGTTTCTGTCGTCAAATGAGAACCTCCTGTTTCATTTCAAGTCCTTCGTTACTGCTCCATTTTCATCTTATCACAGTTATTATTGTGAAATTGGTTCCTCGCGTGCCGCATGTGCATTCCGTCGCCACAATTTCCCTTTTGCGCGACCGCCAGATCGTCCAATGATATTCCATCTTCATCTCCAGCAGAAGTGCCGATATTTCCCGTCTTCCCACGCAGAACGCTCGCTGCAGCGTAACAGAGTTAATATGTCAATTATCCCTGATGGCGGACGCACGCGGGGAAAGGGGGGGGGCATGCTGGGGCGGGGCAAAGACCTTGATTTGATAACACTGAGGATCCGGGAGTCCGGTCGGATCGCCTCTCCTCCTTGGTGCCGCAGCGTGGGCGGTTGAGTAACGCCGGCTGACATATTGGTTACGGTGAGATGATCAGCAGACCTGGTGATGGTGGCCAAGGTAATTTAGACCTCCAACAGATATGGCAGAACTGTGTGTGTGTGTGTGTGTGTGTGTGTGTGTGTGTGTGTGTGTGTGTGCGTGCACCAAAGTAAAGGTTAGTTTACCATAATCCAACAGCACATCTGGTTTCTGCAGGTCACCTGATGGAAGCGCCGTCCCCTCTATCTCGGCTTATATCTGCAGATTTAAGGTCCTGGCGGTGTGACGGGTTGATCCGGCTGGGCCGTTCCCCGGGTAACGCCCGCGCGGGGACGGGATCGCTCCCTCGGCCGATGTGAAGGACCTTGTTAAAAGATAGGCCTAACCCGACGCCCGTCCCCGTCTCCGGTCCCCTCCCACCTGGCCTTGATCCGTTAGATGGAGCGCCTCCCTCAGCCGCAGGAAGCAGCGGAGGCCGCCATCGATAGCATCCGCCATCCATTTTATTTCTTCTTATTCTTATTTTTCAATTTGGCGGCGAGGGAAAGGTCAGGATTAGTTATCGACGTGGCCGTGTCTAAGCCGCAGACGGGGAACCACCACCCCTAAAGCCATTTTCCCGAGTCCCAGTGTTTGCATCCAGGTGTGTGTGTGTGTGTGTGTGCGTGCGTGCGTGGAGTGTGTATGCACGTGTGTGTGTTTGCTTCAGGGACAGTAAACTTGACACGTTTGTGGTTTGGTTTGCGGATTCCGCAGCTGAAAACCTTCAGATCCGACTGGATCAGCGGTTGATGTGGTGATTGATGAACATCTCAAACCAGCGGCTCTAGGCGCTCCACCGCTAGCTTCATCTCAGATTTACGGCGCCGTTGCCGACGTAGGTGCGTGCGTGTGATCGGCCGACGCTTCCGTCTTTCTTGTCGGTGGAACCGAAAACAAGCGGCGGATTTAAAAGCCGTGTAATCTGGACTCATCAGCATGCCGAGCCCATGCCGGCGGAGTGCTTCTCCACCGCTTGTTGTGTACAATTTCAATCAGGCCGTCAGCTCGGTGACTCGCCTCAGCCGCGGCCCCGTAATCGACGGCGGCTCGTCCCCCGGCCTGATTGCGTCCCGCCCTCCGTAGCATCCTCCTTTTCCCCCCATCCATTCCCAGGGCCAGCAGTGGTTCCCACTGTGAGCAGCTGCTGTCTCGCACTCCCAGACCTGTGAAATGATGATGGAAGAGCATCAGTCCCTCAGCCATCAGTCTTTATCGTCCTCCTCCCTCCTCGACGCCTCCCTCCCCCCGCGATGCCCATATGCTAGACTGAACTCTGGTGGTCACCCTGACGATGACGGATGCTTCTGCTCGCGCAGGGCCGGAGACCCCCCCCCCTCCCAAAGTCATCCCTGCCCCGGCCGGGTGGACCGACGAGGCCTCCTGAGGCCAGAGGTCCGGAGGAACCGCGGAAAAGGGCCTTTTTGGAGTTCAAAGCAATCGTCGCCGTTCCCTCCCAGAATTCCCTTTCATGTCGCTAATTTATTTCCAGCCGCTCGTTGCATTATTTAGACGACGCTCATCCCGCCCTCCCAATCATTATCCTGGCCAGACTGGCGGAGAACAGCGCCCGTATCTCCGGCGCTCATCAAGGCGTCTGGTTTATGAAGCAAAAAAGCATTTTGAGTGAGGGGAGATATGCAAGAATGATTAGCCGCTTGAAAATTTGATGCTATCTGTCAGCAATTGGTTTTCCCTAATCTCTCTGTAGCTGCGAGATCTTTAAAAGACATTAGCCACATACTGTAAGAAATAAATCAAACAAATGGATTAGCGGCGCTAAATAGTTGTCAGCAGCCTCACAGGGCCTTATGAAGACAGATCTGGCTCTCATGGAGGCAATCAGGTATAGAACTTATCATAACAGAAATTAGGAGCGAGACCCATTTTTTATTCTGCAACCCAAGGCTATGTTTCCATAAAAAAGTAATGGCCGAGTTTATTATTCAAATATACTGACTTATGTGCAGGCTGCTCCTGTATTTTAAGTACACACACACACACACACACACACACACACACACACACGTTGAAATTGCATAGATTAATGTGCTGCTGCATATTGAGATAAGGTGGGGCAGAGTAATATTTGCAGGATGTCATTAATGTTCAATGCCCTTTCCACCTCTTGGCACGGGGAGCGGGAGCAGCGACGGCGTGTTGGCGTCTGAAGGGATATACGTTTCGCAGCAGCTGCGCTTTGGACGGTCGGCTGATAGCTAGGTGGAGTGTCTCCTGCGCGGTATGTCTCCGACATGAAGTGCGCGTGTTTCCGGGTCACGTTATCAGCCCGCTGAGACGTACGTTTAATGACTGGTCTAGATAAGCTAACGCCGTGTCCTTCCCGGGGTTAGAGGTCAACACAGACACGGGCGGGATTTGGCAAAGGAGGGGGAAATGGACGAGTTGGCTAGCTATCGCTAACGTCCTCCATTTTCCGACATTTAGTGATTAAATGGTTTTAAAATGAAAGTCACAGATGATTTATTCAGTCTCCATAAGATAAAAGGCCCAGTTGTTTTACACGCGTTAGCGCGGCGGCGTTAACATATTCTACCTTTAAAAGTTAAATCTCTTTAATTTTACAAGCGTAGCTGCCGGCTCCTCCATCACAGCTAACGCTGTTTTCATTTTCACCTTCAGCAAACGAGTGTCAGAACACCGGCAAAAAACATTTTTGGCTGAAGGGGATTGTTAAAAGCGCCTCCCAGTCTGTTCTCTGGTTTCTCATCGCAGTTTGGAACAAGAATAAATGACTCTTTATTAATTATCAACTTTCGCTCGTTCGCCTCTTCCTTTTTTTTCCCTTTTTTCGGCACTAATAAAGCTTTATCGTTCTAGTTCCATAAACACAAACTTGTTCAAACTGACTTGAAACTTTTTTGGGGAGGGAAACAACACTCTAGTAGCGCCCTCTGCTGCCCTGGAGGTATACTTACGCTCACAAACTGGACTCCTGCTGGGACTAATGGCTCTACGGACACTTCCATAACAGTTCAGAAGCTCAGGTTTCCGTGTCCCCGATCTCGTCCAGCCCGAACAGAACGCGGAGGGCCTGTCCTCCCGGACGTCGCGGCGGTCCCAACTCTTCTGCGCTTTGTTTTTTTGAGAGTTTAACAGCTAAATGTCTAAAATGTCATTACTGTAAAACCGGGCCCACGTGGAGCCGGGGAAGGAAGCGGCGCGGCGAGCCAAGAGGCCATTAAAATCTGCGATCATTTATTTCCACTCCCTCATCTAATCCATCTCTCTGGGGAATGGTTCTGTCCTTATCCACCCAAGGCTACCAATCTATTCTCCTGTCTGTCTCCATGCATCAGAATGAACCTGTGAAAGCGTCAGACATGCTCCCTTTCTTCCACCCTTCCTCTTCCTCACTCCCCTCTTCCTCCTGCTCCTGATTTGTTTCTTTTTATCTCCTCCGCTCCTGTCAGCTGATTGCTGCCGTTGTCTTTCTCTTCTCACCTTTAGCCCCCCCCACCTCCCCCACCACCTCCTCCATGTCAGAAACGTCTGCATGAATCCAATTCAAATCATATCCAGAAGAGAGAGAGAGCAACAACAAGACATTGTCAATGGCAATTTAATCCGCGGAGAGCAAGGTGTATGTAACGCAGCGCATGTTCCAGGAAGCTGTCTGATTGCATTTGGATTTGTGCAGATCTGGTCGCTGCTCAGAGAAAAGAGAAAATTACCCACCGACGGATCATTCGTTTTTCACTCTCGTTTTTTTTTCTTCTTCTCCCTCCTTCTTTTAATGTTTGTATTCAGAGAGGTTTGCGGGATCGGCGGGGTTTAACGGCTGCCAGTGTTGCTTGGGCTTTTGAAAGCTTTTGTGGCTGCCGTTGGAAGGGAACCCTGAGCGGATCGGCTGCCGACGTGCAGCAGCGGCTCCGTCTCCCGGTCTGGTGAAAGGATCCAGCGAGACGGTGAAAATTCCCACGTTTGTAAAACCGCAGGCTCTCCTCTGCAGGCAGAGTCAACAGTGAAAGCGCAGGGAGTGTAGGTGTGTCAGTCTCGCTCAGAACTGGGTCACAAAATGAAGAAATGAGTCACAAAGTAACCAAACTATCACAAGCAGCGTGGAAGCGAGCCAGCGGAGCCAGCCTAGTTTCATCCGAAAAGTGCCAACGTTTCCCTGGGACGCCGTCAACGCCAAACATTTGTCATCATTTAGGTCACAGCTGGTGGGCTTTGGAGGTCGCCCGCGCGTCCGGGTCACTCGGTCAACGCCCAGAGAGTCCGGCGCTGCCGCTTGGAGGCTGTTAGAAGCAGGAGGGATCGTGCGGACGGAGGGGTGGATGGAGGTGTTTCTTGTGCATTTGTTTCGGCGGCTGAGGCGGCTCCTCTTCCTCCGGCGCTCCGATCACGAGGAGCCGGAGAATAAAACGCAGCTCCTGGAATCAAGGTCCAAATCCCCATCAGGCTGCTCCTCCAAGGTTAGCTGCACCATCACGCTGTCAGGGCAGGAAATAAAAACTCCTGTCTGCCTCACCCTCCTGACGCAAACGCCTTCTCCGAATGGCTTCCACAAAGTTCCACTAAACATCCAGTGAATATTTATAGACCATTAATAACCTACGTGTAAACCGCTAGTGTCACCAACCGGGCAGAGCAGATGATGTGGAATCATGGTCGGGGCATTAATATCGCCTCGGCTAGATAAATGGGCCTTATTGTCTCGCAACCGTGGGCACATGGGATGTGTTGCCAGGGATCCCAGACGGCGAGGTCCGTGATCTGAGCCCATCCAAATTCCCCTGACATAACCGGCGTAATCGCGTGATGAACTGCCGCCATTTGGCCCTCCTTTCCTCGCGCCGCCGCCGCCACCGACAGCGAGCTTCTGCAATTATCCTTCGAAAGGTTCCGAGGTTCTGGAAGACTATCCGAGTTCGTTAGGGGGAGTCGGGAGAGCCCGATGTTAAATATGTACAACCGGGCAAGTAATTAGATTAATAAAGCCCAAATGAGCTCCGGGCAGGAACCGAAACCCGAAATCCCTCATCCTCTGAGAGTCTGCGGTGAAACGCAAGTTAAGATGGAGCCTGAAAAAAAAGTTTCTGTGCTCATTTCTGCTCCCAGCAGACTTGAAGACGGCTCCTCCAGAGGAAGAGGAAGAGATGATCTGAAGGGGTGGTAATGAAGCGGAATCCGTAAAGAGAACAAAAAGCAAAGAGATGGGGGGAAAAAAGCCCTTTCAGATTACTTTTGTTCACTCTCTCCTTGCACAAATTTCATATCAGATTTTGTTTGATTTGGGCATTAAGATATGGATTCCTTTCTTTGCTAAAACTTTTATCATTAAAATGCTAATCTTTAGCCTTAAAGCACAATGACTGTGCAACATCACAGCAACGAAGCCCCGAGAAGAGAGTCGCAGCGTCGTCGCAGTCGGCTTCAGTCCGAACGGAACGCCCGATCTGGCTCACGCTTCCACGGCGCCTCGACGAGGAGCCACCGCAAGCCAGGATGTTGCCCCCAGTGGTGGTTTTTGTCATGTACGTTGCCCCCAGTGGTGGTTTTTGTCATGCACGTTGCCCCCAGTGGTGGTTTTTGTCATGTACGTTGCCCCCAGTGGTGTTTTTTGTCATGCACGTTGCCCCCAGTGGTGGTTTTTGTCATGCACGTTGCCCCCAGTGGTGGTTTTTGTCATGCACGTTGCCCCCAGTGGTGGTTTTTGTCATGTACGTTGCCCCCAGTGGTGGTTTTTGTCAGAAAGAATCAAATGCTTGTGGACTTCTTTCGTCGCTGTTATTTACCAACAGCTGGCGGGACAGGAACCATTCGTGCTAGCAGACGTTATCATATTTGTCAGCTTGACTGACGGCATCAGTCTACCTTCAAAAAGTTGGCAGTTGAATTAAGGCAACGGTCGTTATATCACCAAAGACTGCAACTATAATGAACCATTTCACCTCCATTAAGCCTGAAAATTGGTTGTAGGGTCTTTTTATTATCCAAATCTCACGACTTTTTGCGGGTGGCGGCTTCAGATTTTCGATGACTCATGCTTTTTAATTTGACTTATTTCTGCACGCCTGCTTTGATGGTGCGAGTTGAAATTGGGGTTGCGATCTGGTCAGACGTGAGGCCGGCTTGAATTGTTCTTTTTGAAGAAGAACTTCTCTTTTTTCCACCCATCCCCCCCGATATAGAAGGCAGCTTCCATCCTACAGTGGAGAAAGATGGGACACATGGAGCTTTAGGAGGCATTAGAAACATGAAAGTGCTGTAGGAGGGCCTCAACTCCTCCGGGGTCGCAGATTTACTTCACAAATGCAAAACAACACAGCGCAGGCGCGCGTGCATGCGTGGAACGCTGTGGAGTGGAGTGGCGGGGGGGGCTATAATCAAAGGCACCTCATGCTTCAGCTCGTTTCCCTGCGTTTTTTCCCCCCTTCTTCTTCTTCTTCTTCTTCTTCTTCTCTGACCTGACATGGATTAATTACAGCCCCGCACAATTTACACCCTGCTGGAACTGTGGCAGAGAATAAAGAATGGTTGAAATGTGAGCCCGGTGACAGGACGTTAGAATGCTGGATTGCTTCGTGCTGCAGCTCTATTGCCTTTGCGGGGGCCGTGTTTACGAGGCCCGACATGGAGGTGAGCTCCCAGTGCCTGGAAGTGACAAAATGTGCTCGCTTAGATCTAGACAGCCTGGCGTGTTTTATATACTCCAGAGGGCCTGTTCCATTTTTGGCCTTCACGTGTGGCAACTTGATCATATCAACCTTATCTTTAAATTACAGCATGCCGTTCCCACAACAGCGTGCAAGTTGTTTCTGGGGGGGGGAGAGAATGCGTTACATGCGAGGAGCATGCACAGTGAGGCATGCATATTGGGAGAATGCCTGGCGCTGCCAAGGAGGTGTCAGCAACAACTGGCAACGGCAGGCGCCGTGCCAGGCGCTTGGCTGCCCTGCCTATGAATGGTGCTTTTGTCAAAGGTGGCGGCGAGGCCGCTCGAGAGGGCCACAATTAACGCCCCCTAAAATTAGAACACACCACCCCGGTCCTCCGGTCTGGAATGGAAGCCCTCCTGCCCCTTTGTCTTTTATGCCGGTGTTCATTACAGATATTCTAAAATAATCCTAAAATAAGCTCTGGGAATCTTGACAGCAGCAGTTTTTAACTCTGAAATACAGCTAAAGAGCAATTTAACGATTAACTCAGCAGAAAAGCTTTTGAAAAGCTTTACTGTCGTTGGTTTTTGGAGACGGGGGAGTTGGTTTTCGAGGGCGTGCAAGCTTTGTTTTTCAGTTTTCAGTTGTGGATGTAGGCTCATCCGCGACTCCGGCTCTATAAACGTTTCCTTCGGTCGCTTTAGGCGCTTTAGGCTAAGAAAAAAAAAACCCAACCCTCAAATTCATTACCGAAAGGGGCCTTTTTTTTACAGAAGGTTGCGTACGGGGCCACCCGTGTGTCAGAGGACGGCCACCAGGCTAACTGGTTGGCAGCCAGCGAGAGCGGGGGACGCGGCCTCGGTGCTGACTGAGTGCAGGATCGATGCACTAAAACGCAGAGCCGAAGGTCAGGCTGCTCAGTGGCAGCTCAGGGATTCCCTGTGACAGCCACCCGGATGAGCCCCCGCGACCCCCTCCGCCCCCCCCCAAGCCTTCACACGCTCGTGCACGCCTCGCTCGGACCCAGTCTGTCTTTAATTGTGCGTGAAGTGTAAATACAGCGGGGGGGGGGGCTCTTTCTAATTGGATATTGAACTCGGCGGAGGCGCGCTTGTCACGTCAGGCTGGCGCGCCCTGCTCATAAACCCTTCATGAACCCACCCTTTTCCCCCCCTCACCCGTGCGGCTATGCGCCCCAGTTGGACCTAAAGTGGCCGAGCGTCCCGGTGGGAGCGTCCCATTTCGCTGCCTTTTCACCTGGATGGACAGCAGCGTGAAGACGGAACAGAAGAAAACGGCAGCGGTGGGGGGAGGAGAGAACATTACAAGAGCTAACAAGCCGTCTCTGGAAGCGCAGCTGGACAGTCTTGTGCACTGGAATATGGACACTTCTAATTAAGGAGCTCGTCGTTAGGCGGTAGCTCATCACTGGGAGTGGACTGGATATCATTTTAATGGGATGTTCAGCCGAGCAAACACGTGTCCTCGGCGTCGGATCGCTGTTCCTGGTCTTAAAACTCCCCATAACCCAGCGTCTACCTCTAATCTTACCTGACTTCGCGCTTCAAGCTGCCATGCTCGTCCTCCGCCTCCGATTTTTCCACCTTTAGCAGATGATTATATTAAAGTCAGTCAAAGCCGGCAAATAAACAAAATGCCTTCCAGATTGGGGATGAGGGAGGCTCCCCCTGCTGCGCATTCAAACCGCCCCACACAAATTGACAAGCTACTGTCAGGCATGTCTGCGGGATGAGCGCATCCAGAGATGTTGTTTGTGCGCTCTGTGCCGCGGCATATTTTGTCCACGGCCCATCACCTTGTTGTTCCCGGCGCGCCGCTGGTTACGGCGGAATTTGATTGGAGGTTTTATCCCCCCGCTTTTTCATGTTGCTTCTTCCTCAATCGCAGTTTGTCAGCGCGGCAAACGCGTCTCTGCCAGAGCGGATATCGACAGCCGCGGCCTGCTTTACGTCAAGGCTGGGCTTGCACTTTTCCGCTATATGATTACGATTCTAATAAATTTGGCGTTCTGTATTACCCCCGAACCGGTTAAATGCGTCGGAAAATACCTGCTTCCAATTGAATAGCGTCCCTCGCCTGCAGGCAGCCTCTATTTTCCCCGGGATCATCAAACAGGAAAGAAAAATGACCAGTGTGCTTTCCTTATTCCCCCGAGGAGTGAATCCTACACAGAGGCACGTGGCTATTACTTATCATAATCAAAAAGTGCTTGTTTGGTGATAATAAGGGTCTGGGATAGAAATTCCAGCCAAAGGGAGGTGGTGGTGGGGGGGGGGGGGGGGGGGGGGGGG
>BJFM01001075.1:84090-98220 GCA_016586285.1 Arothron firmamentum
CCCCCACAAAAGGAAGTCCTTCCTTCGGACATTGTGCTGCGGTGGAGGCTGAGGCGGCAGCTGCCTGCCATCACCGGGGGGGAGAGAATCGATTATTCCCGTCCGCCGCTCGACGCCAAATCGCAAAGTTACTCCGGAGGCTTTTGTGGTTCTGTCGGGGGGGGCCAAGAGTGTCCCCGCTTGGAAACGGGCCACACAGAATCCCCCATTATGGCTCTCCATAGAAACGCGGCAGCAGCCAGGCGAGCATCAACACTAAGTCCCGCCTCGGCCCGCCGGTGTGGAGGAACCTCTCTGTGAGAGACGTGTGCCGTTACTACTGTTGAAATGTGTCTAGGGAATCGGTCCTGTGGAAGATGGAGTGCATGCCCCGTAGAATGGATGGGGAAAACACCGCCCACTGGTTTGGGTCCAGTTCAGCAGCAGCAGCAGCTGATGCTCTTTCTGGCTGGTGCGGAGTTTTGCCAGATGTGCGTGTGGTCGCCCGCGTTTGGAAGCCGGAGCGCTGCGGTGGACGGTTGCGGGCCCCGGCGTTGCAGCGGTGGTCGCAGGTTTCGGTCGCTCGGCCGCGGGAGAGGGAGGCGATGCAACCGGCGCCGGTCGCCCCGGCGCTCCTGGACGCACGTCTCTCTCAACGCTCCACAGGCGAGCTCGCATCAAAGCTCACATCAAAGCCCCGGCGCCATCGATGTTTCTTTTTTTGGTCTCTGGCTTATCAGAACCCCCCCCCCCTTCCCCCCCGGGGCCTCCACATCAGACGGGCAGAGTTACCCAGAGGCTCTTTGAGTGGATTCAGGTGGCGAATAAAAACCTCCTGACCTGCGGCGTAATGAGCAGCTTGGCAGCGCCGGCGCAGGTGAGCGCCGCAGGAATGCAGCCGCCGCAGACCTTTGAACTCCCTGGAGGATTCCGGGGGGGGCTGTCTGTGCTGTGGGGGGGCCCAAAGCCAGAGAACGCATGATGCAAGTGGTTATTTTGGGGTGCGGCTGAGCTGATTTTATTGTCAGTGGTAGTTTTGAAGGCTCGTGGTTGTTGGTGGGGGGAGATTTCTACCAATCATCCTTTTCTAACCATTTCCAGCTGTTTCTGTGAATGAACCCAACCTTCTCCTGTCTCCTCAGGGACCTGCGCAGCAACCTGATCAGCCTGATCGAACCCGGAGCTTTCCTGGGCCTCGCGGCCCTCAAGCGGCTGTGAGTAACCGAGGAGCGACCTACTTCGAGTCTCCGTCTCCGGAATGGGGTTGAAGTCAGGGAGTCCGTGTTGTGCGTTCAAGGGAGCTGCGTGTTCTGACAGGCCTCGGCGCCATCCAGCGTCAGTCAGAGAGCGCGGTCAGGCGGCGGAGGATTTCTGCCGCCTGGTTTTGCTTGGCGTGCGGCCAGGCAGCGCCGCAGACGGCACCGAGCTGCACTTGCTCCCACACTTTTAAAGAGAACAACAATGCAGCTCTGCAAGCAGCGCGCGCCGTCCCAGGCGGAGCTGGCGCGGCGTTGGTTTGGATACGCAGAACTCTAGATTCCATCTGGGATCTGCCGTGTGTGTGTGTGGGAGGTTGGGGGCCGGGAGCGCACAGCGGTGTTTGCACGAGGGAGAGCGAGGGCGCAGCGTGAATCGCAACCGTCCGACGGCCAACGCAAACGGGAGGCTGGCTGCTGAGGAGCGCGGCAGGCAGGTTCCTGGCCCAGACCAGCTCTGTGCAACCCTGCTGCATATTCACACCTGCCTGTCTGCACACACTCTTATCAGACGCTGGTTTTTGGGGGGGGGGGTTTGACCCCACGCCCAGTTAAAAAGACCCAGCGCTGCAGAAGGATCCGCGCCCGGAGGCAACAACGTTTAATTGGCTCCCGCCGCTCGTTTGGGGCCGGTTTCAAAGGCCGGTTGTCACTCACTGGGCTGTGGAGAGAGGGGAGGAGAGAGACGAGGAGGCGAGAGGCAGAGGCGGCGGGACTGTTCCAGGCCTGGGAATGTAAACACAGGCTTCTGGCATCCGCCGCTGCTGGTCCAGCCTGCCTTCCCCCTCACGTCTTTAGGCGGCCTGAGCTGAATTAACAGACAGGATCAGGAGGAATCCTGAGCTTTCCCTCGGCTTCATCTGCGTGTCGGCCCTGGTGCTGATTTCCCTCCCTCTGCTCGCGTCAGCGGGGGTTTCAGAGGCGATATGCTGAAGGAAAAAAACCCGCCGGGCGTAGTTGAACCAAATCGGGTCGAGTTAGCTGAGGAAGAGTTGAATTCTGGTGCAGCTGCAGGAATTCTGGTTTTGCAGAAATCAAATGCGTGCGAACAGCTGAGCGGCCGCCTCGTTGGGCCTCGCCGCTTGGGGCTATTTTTGACCGCGGCGCTCTCTGCTGTTAATGCGCCACATGCTTGTGGTCCGCAGAGCATTCAGCGCTCGTTAAAAAAGCCTTAATGCAGCAGGAAAGCCTTTGATACTGATTTGTGTTTCCATGATGGCGACATAAGTTGCTGTTCCCCCCCCTGAATGATGATGGTTTTCCTGCTCCAGCTAATATCCTTCACCAGCTCAACTCCCCGAGGAGGCGCCTGAGCGCTGGCAGAAACGATCAGACGTTTGCGCGACGGTCGTTTCAAGCCGTCGCTACTGTCAGCAGCGTCGTGCCTGATCACATGATCCGGCTGCTCTCCGGGGGACTATTTTTTTTTTGGCTGCGGCATCGACGCCGCCGCTTTGAGGTGCCGCGTCTTTGTAAATGTGATCGCGTACGTCTGAGGGCCCGAGGGGTAAATACGACATCGCAAACGCGGGCGGGGAGTCGTTGTCAGCGCGATCAGCGGTTTCCTGGGCTGAACTCCAGATTAAACCCAGCTAACGTTAGCGTCAGCGTGTCCAACGACAACACGTGTCAGAGAAATCGGCTCCATGACTTGTGTGCGGTTGAGAGGGTCTCGGGCCCCTTCGGGACCAGGCTGAACTTGATTCAAAGACCGTCTCGTCCGTCGTCTGTGTTTACGGACGGTGTCTTTCCTGTTTCCGACAGAGATCTGTCCAACAACAGCATCGGCTGTCTGAACGTGGACATCTTCAAAGGGCTCGCCAGTTTGATCCGGCTGTAAGTCTGAGGGTTTCTTTAAAAAAAAAAATGATGAAAACAAGAGTATTGATGGCTTCACATCAGTTCTCTTTCCTTTTGGCAGGAACCTTTCAGGGAACAGTTTCTCTTCGATAGCTCCGGGGACCTTTGACAGCTTGGTGTCTCTCAAGTCTCTGTGAGTAGCCCGCCGACGCCGTGACGACGGCTAACGCAACCTCCAGTCCCCCCCCCCCCGATAGTTTCCAGGACTGGATTTCAATGACGTTGCAGCCGGCGGAGGTGAGACCGGGCGTTTCAAAGCTGCGTTTGTGGACAGGGAGTTCCAGACGCCGTACCTGCTGTGCGACTGCAACCTGCTGTGGCTGCTGCGCTGGATCAAAGACAGGAGCGTCGCAGTGAAGAGCACGAGGTGTTCGTACCCGCAGTCTCTCCAGGGCCAGGTCATCACGTCCAAGCCGGAGCTCTTCACCTGCGGTACGCTCCCACCGTGACACGGTCCCTGTAATCTCTCCACTCTTGGTGAAGCTGTGTGTGTGTGTGTGTGTGTGTGTGTGTCCGGGGAATGTTTGGCTTGTGCAACCGCGGCAGATAAGGGACAGGTTGCTTTTGTTTGCAGTCGCTCCTGTCTTATCAGCTTCCACAGTGAGGGCTTATGCAAGTCTACGTACGTGGCTGCCATGTCGCAGCGGCCGCGCCCTGACACCGGCGTCCGTTCCCAGAATGCCGCAGCCTTCGGTTTTTTGGCGAACTTGTGGGAATGTGTGATTTCCCTGTGAAAGGTGTGAGTTCTCGCTCTCATCCTACCCCAGATGCTCCGCTGGAGCTGCCCTCCTTCCAGCTGACGCCGTCCCAGCGCCAGGTGGTCTTCCAGGGGGACAGCCTGCCCTTCCAGTGCCAGGCCTCGTTTGTGGTGGAGGACATGCAGGTGCTCTGGTACCAAAATGGCCGCATGGTCAAACCAGACGCCGCCCAAGGCATCTTCATCGAGAAGCGCATGGTGCAGAACTGCTCTCTGATTGCGAGGTACGACCACAGCGTGGAGGCTGGTCATCTTGTTCTGTGGTTTCCGTTCCTCTGGTTTACGCCTGCCTGCTCCCCGTCAGCGCTCTGACCATCTCCAACATTCAGCCTGGCTTCACTGGGAACTGGGAGTGCCGGGTCAGGACCAGCAGGGGCAACACCACCAGGACGGTCCACATCGTGGTGCTGGAGACCTCGGCCAAGTATTGCGCTCCTGAACGTGTCAGCAACAACAGGGGAGAGTTCAGGTTGGTGTGCACGCACGCCGCTGTTGTTATTTGAAGATCTTCTGCGCCCCCTTGTGGGGAAGCATAGACATTACCTATTATTGACCTGACTTTAACACGCACGTTTGTGGAGAAAAAAGCACTGTGAGGATCAAATGCGCGTTCCAGAATTTTCTCCATGTTTCCCTAAACAACAAAGGTGGAGGACAAGTGGGATTAATCTAATTGTCAACCATCGTTTTCAGCAACAAACTTAATTGTGGTGTGTGTGCACGGTTGCCTCCAGGTGGCCTCGGACGCTCGCGGGGATCAGAGCCTACCTCCCCTGCAACAGGCTTCCGTCTGGCGGTGGCCTGTACTCGGGCAGCTCAGGTGAGGAGCAGCAGGCGTGGCGTGACTGCGACAACAAAGGCGTGTGGGCGGAGGACGACTATTCCCGCTGCCAGTTCCAAAAAGACGTGACCAGGTTCCTGTATGTCATCAACCAGGTGTGTATCTGACTTTCTGCACTGCAGAAGGCGGTGTGTTTGAAGGCTGAAAAGGTGACTCGCGACCCTGTTTGGCCGCAGATGCCTCTGAACGAGAGCAACGTGGTGGGCAAGGCTCGCCGCCTGCTGGTCTGCACCATCGACGCCGCCAACTTCTCTGACAAGATGGACATCATCTTCGTGGCTGAGATGATCGAGAAAATCGGCAAATTCGTTGAGAAGTTCAAAGATGTGTGTAAAAAAAGGAGGGCGGTGACGTTTTTGGGCTGGTTCTGAACGTCTGGAGCTGATTCTTTTGGCTCGTTTCAGCTGGGTGAGGTGATGGTGAGCATGGCCAGTAACCTGATGATGGCGGACGAGAGGGTGCTGTGGATGGCCCAGCGGGACGCCCGGGCCTGCTCGCGGATCATCGCCTGCCTCCAGAAGATCGCCGTCTGCCGCCTGGCCACAGCACAGGCCTTCTCCCTGGTCAGCCCAAACGTCCGCTTCTGCACATAAATCGCATCCGATTGGGTTCGCTTTGGCCCGGCTGAGGCTAACTTTCCTTGCAGACGTCCCCAAACGTCGCGCTGGAGGCCCACGCCGTCCGGGCCACCGACTGGAACGGCATGACCTGCATGTTGTTCCAGAGGCCCAGCCCCGAGCGAACGCCCGGCCAGGATCGCCAGCTCACCTTCAAATGCAACATGACCGGGTCGTTCTCCAGCCTCCTGCACAAGGTCCGCCCCCACCGCCGCGCACCGCCGCGCTGCTTCCCGCCGGTTCGGGGTTCCGCTCTGAGAACGTTTCTGCTTCTGCTCCTGCAGAGCACCATTGTGGAGGCCTCGCTGCAGCTCCCGCAGTCTCTCCTCATCCAGGCTGCGGCCCCCGGGCAGCCGGACGACCTGGTCTACAAGCTCCACCTCCTCGGCTTCCGCAACGGCAAGTTCTTCCCCTCCACCGGCAACTCGTCTCAGCTGGCCGATGGTGGGAAGAGGCGGAGCGTGGCCACGCCCGTCATCATGGCAAAGCTGGGTGAGCCAAAAGATCTCGGTTTACACCTCCGTCTGGCCTCGGGACGCATGTGAAACCTGCGTGATTTCCACCAGAGGGGATGCCCGCGCACGTCCTGAAGACTCCGGTCAACATCACCCTGCGGCGCCTGGCCCACGGATCCGACGCCATGTCAGCCGCCTGGAACTCCAGCCTGGTGGGGGGGCAGGGAGGCTGGCAGAGCCACGGCTGCCGCATCCTGGGTCACTACGACAACTTCACCACCATTTCCTGCAACTCCCTGGGCAGCTACGGGCTGCTGATGGTAGGTAGAGATGAACGGTGAACGGTGATGAACGCTGCGACCGCTGTAAAGACGAGCGCTGCGCTTGTGCCGTGCAGGACCTCAGCAACGTGGAGTTCTTCTCTCCCGGCGTGCAGCCGCTGCACCCCGTCATCTACGCCACCGCTGTGGTGCTGCTGCTGTGTCTGCTCACCATCGTCGTCACGTACACGTACCACCACAGGTACTGTACTCGAAGCCTCGGGTCAGCTGTCGACCCTCTTTTGAACCAGCGGCGGCAACGGTCGTGTCTGTGATTGCAGGTCCGTCCGAGTGAGCCGCAAATTTTGGCACATGTTGATCAACCTCTGCTTCCACGTCTCCCTCACCTTCGGCGTCTTCGCAGGAGGCATAAACCAGACCAGACTGGCCAGCGTCTGCCAGGCGGTGAGTGAGCTGCTCTGAGTCCAGGAGACTTTCTGGGCTCCTTTCAGCTAAATTTACTCCGCTTTGATGCTTTGCGGCCTCCTCCAGGTGGGCATTCTGCTGCACTATTCCACCCTCGCCACTGCTCTGTGGGTGGGCGTCACTGCGCGCAACATTTACAAGCAGGTGACGCGCAAGACCAAGCGCTACGAAGAGCTGGACGAGCCTCCGCCGCCACCGCGGCCCATGTTGAGGTCTGGACGCCAGCGCCGCGAAGCTGGAGCTGTGTTCTCAAAGCTACCACAAGGTGTCAGTAGTGAGAAGCATTAAACTGCACACTCTCTCCAGGTTCTACTTAATCGGCGGAGGGATACCCGTCATAGTCTGCGGCATCACTGCAGCAGCTAACATTAAAAACTACGGCAGCCGGCCCAACGCGCCATAGTGAGTACCCCCCCATCCCCCCCACCCCCCTCCCCAACACCATTTCACTGCATTCTTTTACTGAAAATTGGATCTTTTTCCAAGAGAAGCAAAGTTTATTCCCCGGAGTCGTGATTATAGTGGCTTAATAATGCCCTGTGCATCCGAGCAACAAGCGCTCCTCTCCTCCACCCCCCCACCCCCCCCTCTACGGTGGCAGCTGTTTTGTGCATCATGGCTGACTAATTGAGAAATCTGGACCCGTACGTGTGTCTCCAGTCTTTGGAGTGTAATTATGTTCCGTAAGCGAGAAGAAAACAGCCTGTGTTTGGAGACGTAACGAGACAGTTGGTGTGAAAAATTACACGGAAGCATTTTTAATTTGACAGCTTCGGTTTTAAGTGGGGAAAAAATAACTTAAAAGACGCCACTGGAGGAGATTCCAGACCCCTTTTCCTGCTCTTTGGAAGCTTCATGCTAATTTTGTGTGTCAGTGCGTTGACTTTGAAACAAATCTGAAAAGTCAGAGGTCAAAATTCTGATGTCAAAGTGTCCTCACGCATCTGTCCCGCCTCCCAACAGTTGCTGGATGGCGTGGGAGCCCAGTATCGGCGCCTTTTACGTCCCGGTGGGATTCATCGTCTTCGTCGACTGCATGTACTTCCTCAGTATCCTGCTGCAGCTGCGGCGCCACCCGGAGCGCCGTTATGAGCTGAAGGAGTCGACGGAGGAGCAGCACCCGCTGTCCTCGGCCCCCGTGGACGGGGACAGGGACGGGGACAGGGGTCCCGGCAGCCAGCACCAGCCCCTCGCCCTGCAGCTCCAGTCCTCCGCGCCGGCGCCTCAGCACGCCGTGCCGCTGTCGGCGTTGGAGAACGAGCACACCTTCACCGCTCAGCTGATGGGGGCGGCGGGGGCCTTGGGGCTCTACGCCGCCCTCTGGGTGTTCGCCGCCATGGCCGTGTCGCGGGAGCACCCTTTCGACCTGGTGTTCACCTGCCTGTTCGGGGTGACGGCGCTGGCGCTGGCGGCGTTCATGCTGGGGCACCACTGCATCAACAGGCAGGACGTCAGGCGCTTCTGGTCGCAGGCGTGTTGCCCCGGGCGACGAGCGTACTCCGCTCAGGAGGACGTCCTCCTCCCTCAGCCGGGAGGGGCTACGGCTGCCACCGCCACGGGCGACAAGGCGGACGGCGAGTCGGCGAAATGTGGACACAGCAGCGCCGATTCGTCCTGCGTGAACAGGAGCGCGGCGAGCATGCGTAACTCCGCCCACGGCAGCAAGCTGACCAACATCCACGCGGAGGCGGCTCAGTGCAAAGCCACGGCGGCGCTCGGGGCCGCCAACGGCGCCGCCGTCCTGGACAACAGCCTGACCGAGCACTCCATAGACAACGAAATTAAGATGCACGTGGCGCCAGTGGAGGTGCAGTTCCGCCCCGTCGGCCAATCAAACAACCCGCTGGCAGCCGCCGCCGCCGCCACCGCCAGCAGGCACCACAAGAACAAAGCGAGGGCCCACAGGGCGAGCCGGCTCACCGTGCTGCGGGAGTACGCCTACGACGTCCCCACCAGCGTGGACGGCAGCGTGCAGAGCGCCCCCCACAGGCGCCATCACTACTACGACATGGCGGCGAGGAACAGCCGCCGCGCCGCGTACATGGCATACCGAGAGCGCCACCAGAGCCAGCTCCAGCAGGACAGCAGCGACAGCGCCAGCCTGCCGCGGCGGCCGCGCCACAAGGGCGGGGGCGGCAGCTCCGTGGGGAACGGCTCGCTGGTAACCATAGAGACCGAGCGGGGCGGGGCTTCGGCCAACAGCTCGGGCAAAGACTCGGCCAAGCGGCCGAGCGGCTCCGAGCGGGAAAACCCAACAAAGGCGTACGGGGTGAACCTGGTCGCCCAGAACGGCGCCGCGCCCAAAGAAAACGGACAGCTGCTGCCGCTAATCAGCGCAGAAAACGCCGCCGCCGCCGCCGTGGTGAAGACCGGACTCTGGAAACACGAAACTACCGTGTAGCGCGCGTTTCCACCCTGCAGGGGGCGTGGCCAACAACAGCCATCTTGACGGGACCTGAGGAACACCGTGTTTACGACCTCAGGTTGCGGCTGTTTTATCCTGGCATCATAAATATTCATCCCAGTGCGGCGAGGTCCCTGTAAATGTCTATTTTTCTAACCTTAAGACACTTTTCTACTCCCAGGTTTGGACCGCGCCCATCGGCTCGGCGCCGTTCTGGGTTTGTTTTTTTTTTATTTTAGTTTGTCCGACGGTAATAAAAGAAAAGTTTACCTGGTCGGGAGTGTTTCCTCTTCCTGCGGTCTCTGAGGTGAGCCCCCGCTCTCCGCTTTCCCAGAATTCCTCCTGCTGACGGCGTCCGGCAGGCCGGTAATTGGACATGAGGGCGACCTTCAGGTGACCTTGAGGTCTTCCCTCGGCGGTTTAATTGCGGCGGGCTGCGGGTTCCTCGCCGCCGGATCTGAGGAGTTCGGCGTGAGCTGAGCTGTGATTGACAGCTGGCTGGTGGGCAGAGAAGAAGAAAAGGATAATCAGAGGGGTGGGGGGTCTGGGTGGCAGCTGGCCGGGGGCAAAAGTCCCCTTTTAGCTTTGATCTTTGGTCCTTTTGTGACATCATTTCATTTTTATATCCCTAATTTCCCTTTTTCAAACTTTAATGACATTTTTTTTTTTTTTTTTTCCCTTTCCAGCTTTAAAACATGGCTGCCTCATCCATCATGGAGCCTTGCAGGAAGTGGAGTTTTTTCATTAATATTGTATTAATGAGGAACATATTTCACTTTGAGGGAGACGCATGAGTCGGCCATGTTGGATGTGACAAAGTGTAATAAGACTGCTGAATAATGCAGAGGGAGTTGAGGCTGCCATGACTGCCAGACGCGCGCGCTCCATCAGTTACATTTACTGAAAACCAGAACATACTGGGGAGCTTAATGGTGGCTCAGATATTTATAGGAATATTGAGGCTGGTCCTCCTCCCTGAGCCCACAACACTTCTGTTAAGATATTAACATTTACGTGAGGTTATAATCTGCAGGTTTGCAGAGTTCTGTTGGGGAAAAAAGGTTTAAATATGAACTTTTAGCAGCCAATCACGCCGGTGCGCGCTCGCGTTCAGTGTGGCGTGCCCGCGCCCCCTCCCGCTGTGGAAGTCGCTCATTTCAATGAGCGGCAACCGGTGACGGAGAGAGCAGCCCAGAACCGAACCGGCACCAGCACGCAGCCAGACATGGACAGCAAGCCCCTGCAGACGCTCTCCGGCCGGGTGGACGCGGCGGGTTCGGCTCCCGGTAGGACCGGCGCTCGGCGCGCCCCACCGCGGGGGGTCCGCGGAGTGATGGGGGGTTGGAATCGGTTTAATGTTGCCTTGTTCCTCGGGTGGTCCGACACGACCGTTCGTTTGGCACCGATTTGCGCGACGTGGACGCGCCGGAAACTTTGCCGCCTGCGTCACGATGGCGTCCTCGTGGCGACGCGTCGCTTCACATTTCTGTCCAATTTCCTGATAAACATCTGAAATTTAGAAACTCGTTTGATTTTCAAGGCAACATTAAATGATTAGTGGGTTTAAATGTGACTTTTTATGGGTCGTTTTTGCACTTTTGCCTTCTCTTGAAAGTGACTTTGCTCTCGGGTTGTCGTGAATTGCTCAACCACTGTTCAATCAATTTATTTGACTTGTTTTTTTTTTATTAAATTCTGCCAGATTCTGCACTGCAGAAGCCCGTTTAACTGCAGAAATGCTTGAAGGTTTGCAGCCTGTGATGAAGCTCTGGTCACACCTGGTGGTCGGTGCTCAGGTTCTTCTTTGTCGGCACAGTTCATCATCATTCTTTGCTGTTTTTAACCGACAGTTGGCTTTAACTTTAGTCCAAATCCTCCAATCAATTCCGACATCACTCCCAACATTTGCTGGTGGTTAAAAAAAGGGCCCCTGGGGGCCCCTTCGGAGCAGCTTCTGTGAGTTTGTTTCCAGTCTTTGTTGTTGAGGAGGAAAAGGCTGAGATCTGGTCATTCCGAGGAAAACCTCAGTATGTGAGTGTATCATGTGTGTGTTTTTTCTTCCTTCACCCTCTGATGCTCCGGCGCTCTGTCCTCTGCGGGTGGCGCACAGCCGGGGCCCCGGGGAAATCAGAGAATGGCACGAATGGCCCCAAAAAAGGCTCCAGCCAGCCGGGAGCCGCTGCTCCCTTGGCCGTCGCCATTCTTTGCCCCCGTTGCCTCGAAGCCCCTCAACCCCCCCACCCCCCCGGGGCCGCGGCTGGCCCCGTTGATTAATGTCGGGGGGGTTTGTGCATCGCCGGAAGTCATCTTCATCTGGTCAAACAGGCAGAAGTTGCTGTGGGACCTTCAAAGCTGCTGGGTCACCTAGGCAACGTGCACAAATGTGCACCACCTGCACCCAAGGTTTCCAGGACAGGACTGGTTTGGAGTTTCATTTTCTCCCCAGGTTGCATTGTTGCGTGACCCCGGGCCCAAAATAAACCCCGGCCTTCTTTGAGGACTTTGTTCTTTTAATATCTGTGTGGTTTGAACGCAGCCGTCCGTCCGTCCGTCCGTCCGTCCTGGCTAACTGAAGCCGCTCCAGATCTGTCAGCCGGCGGAGCGGCGCGTTCCAGCTGTTCAGACGAAAGTTTTGACAGGATGACCAAAAAAAAAACCCAGAGAGATAGATAGTGAATGTTTGCTTTTCATTTGTTATTTTAAAAAAAGACAAAAGCGCCTATAAAAAGCTCGTCGCTTTGGAAGTTTTCTCCCGTTTTGTTGACGTCAGTTTGCCGAGTTTTCAGAAAGACTTTTTAAAAAATGCTCATAGAAACATGGCAACTGATGGAGAAAGGTGGAGTCTGCTGCACGCGGTGGTGTCAGGATGGACCTCCTGCGCCCCTCAGATGGTGTTTCACCTGTGCGCGCCCTCTCCTCGCTCAAATCCGCCTTTATTCGGCCCAACTTGGCGCTCGCCTCCCAGCGGAGCCCTTTGGCATTCCCAGTTTGTCTTGTCTTGTCCCTGCGGAGAGGACGGGTGGGGAGGATCCGCCCGAGTGGACCATCTGTCTCGACACCGAGTCCAGGGGCGATGGAGGGGCGGCGGATGCGCGAGGCCTGAGATGGAGGTAAACGGCCGGCCGTCTCCTCCTCCAGAGGAGCTCAGGTCAGACGGCGCTTCAGTTCCGCCCAACTTGAATTACCAGCAGCCTTCCAAACGGCACCAGAGGAAGCAGCTAATGATGCTAATATCTGAGTATGTGGTTAGATGATGGCGCGAGTCAGATTTTCTTTTCGTTTCGGCAGGAACAGGTGGCGTTCCCACTTTCTGCGTCCATCTAGGCTGCTGTGTTGCGTCATTCTTCGCTGTATCTGGTGTCATCAGCAGTGTGGAGCTGATCAGCTGATCAGCCGCGTGTGTTGTAGGGTGGAAGTCCGAGAAATGGTGTCGAGGATGAGAATGACATCATATGGGCCATATGTGGAGGCTGGCCTGGCCCCGCTGACCCACCGCAGGGTCCTCCTGTTCCTCCTGTCCCAGTGATGCTGAAAAGCCTGTTCTGGGCACCCACATCCAGAAGGTCACAGCCAGCACTGCCAACAGCCTCCACGATGATCGTCAGCCAATCAGACGAGGAGATGGTGGAGCGAAGAGCAGTCATTTTTGTCAAAGGCTAAATATAAACCAGAAGAAAGCCGGAGGGAGAGCATGCAGAGGTTTGAGACCTGCTGCAGCATCTGCTGGGAGCTGGACTCTGCCGCCACCCAGTGGTGAAACACTGGAAGTGCCGGCTGAAGAACAACACCAGTGAGGAGGTAAAACAGTTGATTTGATTTATTCCATTTGTTGACTCCCTGTGCACTGTGGATGGATTTATGATGAACTTATCTTGATTAATGGAAATTATTTTAAGTAAGACAGATATTAACCGTTGTTGTTGGTTTCAGTAGCGATGTGGTGAAACACGACCGTCCCCTGACCACACACACACACACACACGTCTGCCGGCTCACGTCCTCCCACAGAAGGTGCCCCCAGATCCCTGCAGGAGCTCGTCTGGTCACGGACGGGGAGTCTCTGGACACGCTGACCGATAAAGAGCCGCCCTTATCTCCGGATAACAGGCGCCCAGGCCGAATAACTGGTGGCTGCGTTCCAACGCGCGGACCTGCAAACGGGACAGGGGCACCAGCAGAGGGCAGGACGGCGCTGCCGGGCATGTGAGTGTGTCAAAAATGTCCTGGAAACGGTTCAGTTCCTCCAGTTTCCCTTCTTAAAAAGTGCTAAACTGTTGCTGGTGTTGTTGATGAGCACATGATGATGACCCGACGCTGACGGCTCACCTTGACCTTCGGATTAACCTTTGCAAATGTAGCCCGGAACCGGTTTTTCTGGGTCAAATATCAGCGCCTGTTTTATCAGATGCCTGCTGTTTGTGGAGATTTGAAGGGATGATTTCATCGATTTTCAGGCCAGGAAATGGCCGTTTCCTCAGGGATTCCCTGGCCGAGCGCTCGGGTTTCATAAAAAAAATTAATATATTGACACGTGCTGACCAATCAGAGGAGGCCACATGTCTGCTCTGCGCCCTGCAGGGGTGTTTCCTGTCGTGCATTCGGCTCATTTTAGGACAGAAGGGCAGCGGTTGGGGGTGCATGAGGACGGGTCTCCCGTCAGTCGCAGCTGACCCATTAACGCTGGACGGCGAGGTGTCCGGCCGCCGCCGCCGCGCCGCAGCCGAGAGGGCCGCAGCCGAGAGAGGGCCGCATTCCGGCTCTGGCAGCAGCTGCCTTTGCGCTCGGCGGCGCCGGCGCGGAAACCCGAGCTGAGGCAATCGTTCTCCAGAGCCCGGAGATCCTCCCGCTCCTGAATTGGACCGTCAAAGATGCTCTGAGGCGTTTTCGCAAAAGGCTCCTCGCGTCTGCTTTTCGGGCCAGTTCCCACTGACGCGGCGGCGGTTTCCTGGATGGCCGCGATGCTGCAGGCGGAACGCCGCAGCGGCTGGAACGGCCTCGCTAACGACTGCCGACATTAAGGCCCCCCCCCTTTGCGGTTCTAACGACGGCTGCATGAAGCCATTAAACAGGGAAGCGGGGAAGCTAATGCTCCCGAAGCTCCTCCGAACGTCAGCCGCAGCCGAGGCCCGAACCTCCGCCCGGCGTTCCTACTCTTCCCTCATTTGTCCCGGTTGCAGGGCTGGCGCTGCTGGTCAGGTCGCCCAGACCCCCCCCC
>BJFM01001075.1:102011-112475 GCA_016586285.1 Arothron firmamentum
CCCCCCCCCCCCCCCGAGGAGCTCTTTCCGTTCTGTGAAAGGACTCGGAGGCTGGTGCTCCCTTCCTCGCCGGCCGCACGCCTGCTGATAAACGGGGATTAGCAGCTAATGGTCGGGGATTAGCCGGTGAATGGCTGACCCCGGCCAACAGCGCGGCTGGTGAAACACCCCAAAGCGCTCTGTTGATGGACGAGGACACGTCTGCTCGCGTCCAAAGGACGGCGGCACCCGAGAGGCCGGTTGGTTCGACACGCGACAGCTGAGCGACCACGTCTGTAACCAAGCCGGGTCCTTTTGTCCGGGTCTGCCAGCAGCTCCCGGACCTCATTAAACATGCATCCGCCGCTGGTTCTGCTTCTGAGAGCCCAGCGACCTGTTGATCCACGAGGTCGAGGGTTCGAGATCGGAAAAATGGGCCGTCAAAGCTAACGTTTTAGCATCGCCAGGGCAGATGTTCAAAGGGCTGTGGTTTCTGTGCAGCAGCGGTTTAAAACTTCTGTCTCACGTGGTTAACGGAGTGTTTTCCTCTCCCTCCCGCGACCTCGGGCGTCCTCCCAGCTGCTAACCTACTTCGGCGGAGTGTTTGTGTTAGCGCCGCGGCCCCGGCCCTCTATAAATAGGCCCCGTTGATTGATACTCGCTAGCTTGGGGCTGCTGCGCGTTAGCACACCTGTCCCCGCACTGTCCGATTTCTGTCCTATCAGGCGTCATGTGAGCGGGGGGAGGTTCCACCCTGTGGTTTCACTCCCCCCCCCCGAGACGGTGATGCAGTCCAAGTTTGAAGGACACAGAACTTTGCTGCTGCGGTTCGAACTTTGTGGATAGTTTAGTTCTTTAATTAAAGCTGCAGAGGTTCTAATTACCTTTCCGCTCAGACAGGAAATCTGACTTGGACTCTAATGTCGCGGTTTTCCCGGCGCGTCATGTGACCTGTTGATGGCAGGTGGCGTCTCCACCTGAGCGGGACGGTCTGGATCTTCACGGTTGCAACGTGGACATTGGGATTCCATCATCTGCATTAATTCTGTGGATTAATTGGATGATGATGTCATAAGGTGATAAAAAGTGCTAGCATCTGCGTTGCGCTGCTGTCAGGAGGACCGAGTTGGGAAACCGCACTTTGCTGAGAAATAAGTCGGATTACATTTAATCCCTTCTGGAAGGAGGGATTAGCGGCATGTGAGCGCTTTAACAGGTTTACCTTTTTTTTTTGGAACACCTTTTCTCACCAGTTTCCTGCAGCCAGAAGAACGCTTGCGAGGAAGGGAAAGGTGAAGAGGTGCTGCTTGGTGCAGCCTAGCATGTCGCCCTGGCATCACGCTCCTGGTGGCCTGGCAGTGACGTCACTTCTCTGCCGTCTCCCAGTTTTTAACTGGGATGTTAAGTCTCTGTCGGACGCCTGCTGCAGCTTTGCGCCCCCGTCCCGACCGCTCTGGGGGCTGGCGTAAGGAAACCCAACCCTTGGGTCAGACTGAAGGTCCTTTTCTCGCCGTACGTCCGTAAATTTGCCGTCCAATGATTTCCCCCAGGCCGAGCGTCCGTTTTAAGTAGCACTTTTGGGTTTTTTTTTTTCTCGCTTCCGCTGATGACAGGATTGGGACTTTCTCAGCCGAGCGGCTCCACATTCAGGGCATCTTCTATATTTGCCGCTCCAGTGATGGTGGAGTCCATTTGTTCTCACTTGAGGGGTGAAAAAAAAGAGCGTGCGTCCGCTCCCGGTGGACAGGCGCCATCCTTCTTCAGTAACCGTTGGACTGTGTACGAAATCGGGTCAAAGGCATCCGCGCGACGCAAGAAACCCGACAAAATGAGGTCATGGAAAAGAAGCGGCGCTGAGCTGGCCCGCGGACGTCTTCAGCGTGGCACAATATACGCTTTGTTATGACAGCTTCCTCCCTGCTAACACTAACAGAGGCGCTGGCCGCCCGCGTGCATCGCACGCAGGCCTTCTCGCCGCCTGCGTCTGGCGTGATGGAGCCGGCTTAAGTAGCGGCGCCTATTATGGAGGAACGGCCCTCCAACGGGCAGCGACAATCGGACGGTCGTTCAAGCGCCCAAATGGCGGCTGTTTACAAAGAAACAAGGAGGCTCCTCCATTAAGCCGGACGAATGGCGCATTTGATAGCGAAGGAGGACATTAAGCCACCACATGATCCCTGTGCAGTGCATTTGCTCGTACTTTGTGGAGTGCTTACTGGCAATCCACTTCCACTGATGAATTTGGTGTAATGTCCTCCCAGTAATTACAGCGCTAATGATCGTTTGCGCTGCGTGCTGGTGGGTGTAATCTTCCTGCTCCCGCGACGGCGTCAAAGTTTCTTTTTTCCTTGCGTTTTCGGGCGCTCGTCCAGCAAAGAGCTCTTAAAATGGCCGCTGCTGTTGGAAGGTGCGGTGGAGCCGTCTGTGCGGTCGTCGATGTCGTGCTGAGTCCAGGAGGGCAAACCTGCGGCTCCAGGTGGCCTCTGGAGTGTCTCCATCACCCCAGGAGAGACAATGGGACTCCAGATTGAGTCCTGTCCACGAGCGACTAGCTCCGTTATCCAAGGTTTTCAGGACCCTCCGGGGTCCTACAGCAGCAGCATCAGTGCCGTTAGCGTGTTGTATTCTAGCCGGCGCCGTAGGCCGCGTGGAGTGGATGAGAATCTTAAGGCGCTGCTGTGACTCCACAATGATGAAACGCTTGAACGACCTCCAACGTTTCTTCAGTAGCCCCCGGCGGTTCCTCCACGGAAGTGCTCGGTCGTTCAAACCGCGGGGGGTTGAAAGATGGAGGCGTTGTGAGCCTGAGCTGCAGGCTGTGTCCAGGCGTAGCCGCGTTCTCAGGCTGTGTCCAGGCGTAGCCGCGTTCTCAGCAGGGTTCAGGTGGGGTTTGCTTCATATCAGCGGCAGTTATTGGACCTCTGTGCGTTAGCTGTGGATTTATGAAGGAGCAGCTTAGCCAGGCCCCCAACCCCCCCAAACATTCTGATCAACAGCCAGGGGCTATTGGCCATCTTTAGCTCCCTATCAGTGATTTGTGTGTTGGTATTAACGTGCACACCGGGGTTCGTGGATTCTCTGTTCCGTGAGTTTAAAGCTAAATTTCAAGGCTTTGATGGGGGGTGGAGAGTCAAACAGACAGATGTTCCTGGCAGCGCCGGCTGTGATGTAAATCCCATGGATGTGCGCTGGTCCTCGCTGGCTTTCATCAACATGTTAACAAGGACTCGGGGCCCCCTTATTGGCTCTGCTCAGCATCATCTTCCGTTGTCCTCGGAGACCCAGGACAGAGAAGTTGGAGCCCGTTCAAAGAGATTTGCGGCCGCCGCGATGATTGGAAGCGTGCGAGAGGCTGCTTGAACGGCGCCCGTCAAATCTGGAGAGATGCTGTGGCTGTTTGAAGCGGCGCCGTAAACGGGCTGACCCGCAAACGGGAGCTTCCTGCCAGCGCATCCAGATCGATGCCCGGGAAGACGTCCAACTGGATTCAAAGGCGGCGTTTGCATCCTGGTTGACGGAAACCAGAAGCTCGGAGGCAGAAGCTGCTTTTTTTTTTTTTTTTCCCTGCTGAGAGCTGATCTGAACCAGGCTGGTGAGAAGAAGGTCCCGCCGCAGGAAGAACGGAGACCAACCCCTTAACCAGGCGGCGTCCATGGGGAACTAGTCAAGTGGTTAACGCACATGCTCACGCATTTGCATACGGTCGAAAGTCCTCCTGGAACTGACCAATGAGCACGGAGGACTCGAGCGTAGCCCTGAACTTCCATTTTCAGACGCAAAAATGCTTCAGGCCAAAACTGCGGCGAAAAGATCGCAGGTGCACGTGGCCACAAAGTGGCGGCACAGACGCAGCCTCAGGGGAACGGCTCCACAAAAGCATGTCAGGCTGGTTTTTTTTCCTCCCTCTCGGGGTTTAAATACGCCGCCAATCGTAAAATCGACTCAGATGGCGAGAGAACAGCAGCTCCTGAGCCCCGGCGCTGCACCCTTTCGCAGTTCAGTGGGAGGTTTATCGTTTCCGAGCCTTCCTCTGGTTCTGGACTGCCATACGGAGCCGCTCAACCTTATCAGGGGCAAATAGCCACAGCCAGGAGATAAAGCGCTGGCCCCCGCGTCCGAGACGGGCCGTTCCGAGTTCTGACCCAGCAGAAAGTTAGATTGTGTTCCAGGCTTCACTGCACCTCATCAGCAGATTCCTAATGAGGGATTATCTCAGTTTTCCGTTATGACCTTTGGAAAACAGGCGCCGCTAATGAATTCTGATGAGGCCCGATGAGGCGGTTATACTGATGGGCGCCGATCTCGTTTCAGACCCGCCAGAGCACCCAGTTCAGAGGAAATGGATTCACGTAACAGTTTTTTTTCTTCAGCGGCGCCGTTAGCGGACAGTCGCCCTAAACTTAGCTCATCGATGTCGTGAGCTGTTTATGACTGATATCGACCCCGCACCGGTGACGTCCCCATAAAAGCAAGGGAGTGAGCAAAATGGCTCCGGGTAGTGTTTCAGCCTTTAACGACTGACTTTAACGCAACGCTTCATGCGTAATGGGGTAACGATCCCAACCTTGGCACCCCAGGGTTGATGCACAAACATGGGAGGAGCCGCCCACTTTCTGCTGACTCGCTCCTGCTCAGCAAGGAGGAACGATTATCCGCCACGTCCCATCGATTGGCTGCTGGAGGCGTTTACGTCCCAGACGAGGACCCGGCGTTTCTCGGATCATCACGTGCTTTGTCCAAGAGGCGCTCAGGCGTCCATGTTTGTCCTCCTGTTGGTTTTCTTTTCTCTTCTTTGACACGCGGTCGGGCTAAGATCAGCTGTTTCCTGAGGCCTGGGATCCAAATATCCTCCAAAAAAAGAACACTTTGGACTTGTAACATTAAAAAAGTATTGAGCTGGACTATAAATGTGATAATAGAGAACTTTATTCACCCAGATGGAAAGAACGAGCCGTAGAACAAATTAGCCACCTCGCGGCTGTTGTTTCTCAAGGTTACCTAACTTAAAAACAGGGTTAGTTCTGTCCAGATTAAGTGCGATAGATTAAAATACCGCTTTAAACAGTTTGGAGGCTCCGCACTTGTGATTTTCACGTGTGATTGTTGGCTCGGCTGCTCTCAAATGTCCCGTTTCGTTGTCATTCTGCCCGTTTGGCAGCAGTGAATCACGTTAGCGGCTCATGCTAACGCCTTGCGCCTCGCCGTCGTCTCAAGCACGTGGATTCTGAGCGCCCTGCGCTGCTCCTCTGCAGTCTCAACGAGCAGCTTTTAGTTTTTAAACCATCTATTATGCGTCTGTCATTTAAAAGGAAGTGGAGAAGGAGAAGCTGTGTGTTTGTGTGGCGGGAGGGGAAGTGTGTGTGGTCAGGATCGATAAATCTGTCATCGTCCGGGAGCAGGTCCGCGTCGGTGCTGTAATCGCTCCTCGCTGCAGCGTAAATCCCTGCGCCGCGCCGCCTTTTCTCCTCACGCGTCCCACCTGCGCCGAACCTCGAGGCCGGCCCGAAGCGGTGAACCGTGAACCGTGAACGCGTCTTTTGAACGCAGAGAAATTGAAATCGGGCCAGGGAAAAGTCTTTGATGTGCTTTTATATCCTGATGAAAGCGCGTCAGGGTTTGTTGCGGCGGAATCTGTGTGTCTGCGTCGTGTTTTCAGACGGGCAAAATGTTCTTGAGTTGAAAATGAAGCAAAAGACGACTGAAGTTCAGATTTTTATGGGCTCACGCCAAAACAGCAGAGATCAAAGCCCGTCTCTGGCAGTGAAGGGCAAAATGGCTTCCTCTGAGATTCCCCCACTTCTTTCTTTTTCATGTTTTCCTTTCACTCTTTCACTCCCCTCCCTTGGTTTCTGTCCGTTTCACCGCCCGTTTAACACACATCACTTGGTGCCTCGCCGATGCTCATGGACGTGCACATGCCTCATGTTGAGGGATTTTTTCCTGACTGTATATGGACTTGGAATGTGGCGATTTGTTCTGCACGCTGCAGCGAACGGGGAGGCTGGGAGGCCTTCGGAGCGATCTGCAGGGTGACTCCAGTCTACCTGAATGATGTCGTGCTCGGGTTTGTCTGCAACCCAATCGTCGCCGTTGGTAATGGCAACATAAATAAAAAAATGGGTGATGATGAGTTAGCACGTATGTGTACATGTGGGTATGATTAGCTTTCAGGACGGATGAGCACATGCTAGCACGCCCTGGAACGGGGGGCTTGGCGCTGCTCGGTGACCTGGGTCGTGGTGGAAACGCGCTGTCGTTTCCGTCCAGGGTCCAGAGAAGAGAACCTACCTGCTCTGCTCCGCAAAGCGACGTTTCGCCTGGTTTGAATTTGACTTTTACCTTCCGGCAAAGTCGACGAAAGCGGCGGCGCCCCACAGGTGCCTCATAAAGTATGCGGCCTAATTGAGACTCCACTGGTTCTGTGCGGCTGTGACCCAGTTAAAAGTGGCAAGTGTCACCTGGAGTCCTTGAATCCTCGGCATACATTTATTGAAACGTTTGCAGAGCAGCTTCCTGTCTCACTTCCCGTCTTTGGTACTCCAGGGATGGGCTCTGTCAGGTGACTCGGGGAACGTCAGCCCCCCTCGCTCCAGAGGCGGTCCCGTCGCAGTGCCAGAGAACGTGTGCAGTAATGCAGGTGCAAAGCGGTTAAGGACTTGAGTTGATGATGGGAGGGCCTGACAGTGATGGATGGGCGCAGTTGCGCTAATTAGCAGAGAAGACGACGCTCTCGGCTTGCGCTCACGTCTCCGGCGCTGCCCGCAGCCTGTCGGTCACCTTTGGCGCTGACCTTGAACCTGTGCAGCGCTCGCTCTCCGCTCTTCTACGTGTTTGCGCGTCGTTTCTGCCGCTCATCACCGTCGCCTTGATTAAAAGTCGACTTTTATCAGAGCCGCGATGCTCCGTCATCGCCCGTTCAGCCGGACGCTTTCCCCTTAAATTCTCATTTATTTCCCTCCTCCTGCTCAGTGTGTGCGCTCTGCCTCTCCTCTCTTCCTCCTCCTCCTCCTCCTCCTCCTCCTCTCGAGCCAATCAGGCCCCGCCTCCATGGCAACCGTCGGCGGAGTGTAAAACATCCACAGATGGTGCCGAGTAGAGCAGAGCAGCAGGCGCACTACGAGATCAGCTGTGGGAGCGTGGCTTTGTTTGTGCGTCTGAGAGCAGCGGAGGCGCGTGTCGGCTGCGGGGAGCCGTGGGAACACACACACGCACACACACACACACACACACACACACACACACTTTCCTCAGAGCAGGAAGTAAACTACCGATAAGAAAATATTAATGACCTGACAAGCGGGAGCGCACGCCAGCCCTGGTCCGAGCCCGGAGGAGCTTGTATCCGTCGGCGAGCGGCTCTCCTCCCTCATGGTCATCACTGGCTCCGGGCACAGGGGCCACGCCAACGCCGCCGCCGCAGGGGGACGCAGGGTCCGGAGTTGAACAGAGCCCCCATCCTCACCTGGACCCGGTCGGAGCCGAGATGAGCTGCAGGAAACGGTGCAAACGGGAGATCTTCAAGTTCGCGCAGTACCTGTTCAGGCTGGTGACGGGAACGCTCAGCACCGGTAAGGTGGAGGTTCTGTTACTGTGGTGGTGGTGGTGGTAGGTTCCTGCAGCTCTGAGCAGAGTTCAGATAGATCCAACTACGGGGGAAACTTAGGCGACTGTCACGGTCTGGGAAGCTGAAGCTGCCTGTCTGGGGCAGACGGGGAACTGTGGTTCTGGGACTTGAGCTCGTTCCGACTTTCCAGCAGGATTTCCTGACGTGTTTGAAGATGTGTGTTCACGGTGATGACCAAAAAAAAAAGATCTTTGTCAGCAGCTCTGGGCTCGTCTTCCAGCCCTGCAGTCTTTTTGTTGTCGTAACCCTGATTTCATCATGGCTCCTTCTCCTTTTCAGCTGTGTGATACTTTATGGGCTGTTTGTCATAAAATCCTCCATGTGTAAATCAATATTGCTCAGTAACGAGCAGCAGGGTGCCCCACAGAGAGATCTGCAGACCTGCTCTCTCCTGGTCTGCATCCAGCTCATAATCAGCGGGATTAACGGAGCCGGCGCATCTGCAGGATTAGCAGCAGACTACAACAGGAAGTGTTTGGTGCAGGGCGGAGGTCGTTATCGCAGGACCGGGGCGCTGTTGCGGACCTCGGGCCTGTGTTGATCTGATGATCTGATGACGGCGGCGGCGGCGGCATGTCGTCGGCGCCTTCTTCTCCCAGAGTTCCTGCCTCCTCCGTGCGTCAGCTGACTGAGCTGTTGATGAAGGCGCCCTGCGTGCGACATGGCGCTAACGACATGCACATGCTAATGGGCCCCTGTGTGATTTGCGACGTGTCCAGCTGGTTTCTTTAAGAAGCTTTAGACGGAGGAGTGGAGGCGAGCTCCATCCGGCTGTGGCCTATTTCTGCCTTCACCTTGACCCCAGAGACCAGGGAGGATGGGCGGCGGCCTCGTCATCGCCACCTCTCTGGTTCCCGTTCCCGTTGTTGCGGGGAAGATTAAATCACGTAGCGTGCTAGCTACGCGTGGATGTCATTTTCGAACCTTCCTTCGGTGTCATCAAATCTCTTTTCAGCAGAACTGATGTCAGCCCTTTAAATATTGATCAGATCGGATGCGGATGGGGTTGTTTTTTTCCTGATGAGGAAGCTCAGTTGGTGGGTTCACGCCACAGCGGCGGCTTTTATTTCGGTTTCTGTTCTACTTGGATATCTGGTAGCGTGAAGTCATGGCTGCACTGTGAGAAAATGGAAAATGAACATCCCAGCATCCCCCTGCAGGCGTGTAGCATTTAAGCTAGGGGGCCAGGAGAACCCAGCCATGTTTTCCAGGCTGCGCGTGTTGGAACTAAACTGTGGTGTGGAGACGCGGGCGGTTTCAGTTCCAGGCAGGAACACGCGGGGAAAAAAATGACCCGACGGGCCAAGAGAGCAGGCGCTTTAACGTGCGCGAGCCCGAGCCCGCCGCCTCATCATTTAAAAAGCACTGATGGAGGAGTGAGGGGAAACATAAAGAAATGCAATAAAAGAGCGAAAGACGAGGGCCGCTGCTCTCCCTGCGTGCTGCATCGATCGGCCATAAAACGACGCCGCTGTGATTAATAGCACGACGGGGAGACGTCGTACATCATTAAGTTCCAGATGCGATGGAGCTGATGAAGTGTGTATCGCTGCGTTAAGAGCCTTCGTGTGCGTTATTACACAAACGCTGCGGCGTCCACGCGGCCTCACCGGGGTGAAGCCCCGTCTCTCGTGCTTCCTTTGGCGCGTTTTTTTACGCTCACGCTAACTTTGCTGAGCGTCTCAACGCAACCAGGCGAATAACGGCGGGATTGTGGGCAAGGCTGATCCCAGATCTGTCATCCTGAACACCGACACCCCACATCTGAGCCGCCGCCGCCTCCAGCGTCCGCCTCAGCAGCCAGAGGCTGGACGGACGCCATCTGCGGATGTTTTCCACTCCGGCGGCGGCGTCTCCACGCGGGAACCTTCAGAGGCGCGCCGTGGCCGAGCGCTCGACCGTGGGATTTTAATTGAGGCGTTTGTCGTCCTGGAACGGGCGCCGTAAACGTGTCGTAGAGAAGAAGCGCAGGCGACGCGTTGACGGTGTCTTCGGCCGCAGCGAGGCCGCAGCGGACTGGTTGCCCTCCTGCTGCGGATGAGCACGGTTGCTGGTTCTTTGCTGGTTTGCAGTCGTGACGTCGGGCTGATGAAGTCATTTGTTCTAGTTTATCAACCTTGAGCCTGAGCGCAAAACAGACCCGGAGAGCTGTTTGAGGTTCCCCCGCCGGCCAAAAGCTGCCGTACTGCACGCCAGCGCCGCCGAGGAGGGATTTTCCTGCGACGCTAGACGGGCGCAGCGCTAACAGATGGGCGAGCGTGTTGCGGCGGACCGCAGCATCTGCTTGTTCCACCTGATATGCGTCAGCGCGCAGCGTGTTCTGCAGATCTCCTCCTGAACTCAGCCGCAGGAAAGCTGAGCATTTGCAGAGGTGCACCATCATGAAAATATGCTAATCGGAGCTCTTCGGGCTGTCTGTTTGAGTTGGCATTTCAGGCTCTGTTGGCGACAAAACAAGCGCACCTGCAGCCACAAGCTGGTCCCAGAACCTGAGCGAGACCCGCTGCTACCGGCAGCAGATTAGCACATTAGCAACGTGCTAATACAAACAGATCCGTCTGCCTGTCACAAAGATGGACTTTGACAATTAAATAAAGTGGAACCAGACTGCTCTGACCTTTGACCCTGACCTCTCTAAAATGGAAACGGGAAAATGAAGGTTGCCACCCAGTTTGGGCCCGACGCTGCACGTCAGCGCTGACTTTAAACGCTGCCGGGGCTCACGTCTCTGAGGCTCTGGGCCACTCGGTTAATTACCGGGATGTAAAACCAGTAATTAGTAAATGATGAGCTTGTCGTCAAAATGACCCCCTTGCAGCTGAAAAGAGCGATTAAAGCGCCACACGTCGGGCAGTTTGCGC
>BJFM01001075.1:112496-132025 GCA_016586285.1 Arothron firmamentum
CCCCCCCCCCCAGACGACTTTAATGGAATATTTAAGCCATTCGGTTTAGTTGAACTACTCTTATGCTTTTTAATAAATATTCTCGCACCTCCCCCGCTGCTACTCATGTGTTTACAATGCTAACAGTGAGTTAGCAGCGGATGTTTCTGGTAGCTTTGGGTGGTGTAACGAGCATTGTTTTGGGGTAAAACATTAGCATCGAGACGCTGTAGGACTGCGGTCGTCGTGCTGATTGAGGTTGTTTCTTTTTCCTGATCATGCTCTCTGTACACTAATGGATTTTAATAAAGCTAAAACAAGTCCACCAGCTAGGCGCTATTTATCGATCCCCTACCGTCACCACGACAACATGCACTGACCGCTCCAGGCCGCCTGGATTTTATTTCCACTAATTTTTCTATATTTGTCTGGTATGCCGGCTATCCTACGCTGCTGTCTGTTTACGCCCCCCCCGCCCCCGCCCCCCCTCCTCGGCTCACCCTGGTAATCAGTTTTCCCATTTGCGCTAATGTTTGTGAACGAGCGTCCTCGCGAGTGGAAGGAAGGGCTGGGTTATTTTTAGCGTAGCCACAGAGCCCCGCCGTGCGCGCTAGCAATGTGTTAAATCTAAACTTGGGTGGTTGTTGGGTTGGGGGTGGTGGTGGGGGGGGGGATCGTTGGGACCGTTTTGATGATTCTGTTGGATATTGATGAGAAGTAAGAAGCAGCCTCAAAGGACCAAAACAAATGAGCTGCCAGCACAGGAAGCGGCAGCCAGCCAGTCTGACTGCTTTAGGATTGTTTTCTGTTCTGTTGTTGTTATTACTATTAAATTAGTATCATCAATATTTATTGGATTTTGCTTGGTTGATTGACTTTTTTTTTTTCATTAGCCTAGCGTTAGCCATTGCTGGAAATGAAACGGCTATTTTTTTATTTGTGTCCGGGGACTTTCTGTGTTTTATTCCTCATGTTTTTTGGACAGAAAAAACAGCTGCTATCGACTGATTTCCTACGTCCCCTTTAAATGGTTACAGATTGAATTCCGAAAGGCGCCGCCGTTCCAGAGTTAATTATTCTTCACGTCAAAATAAAAATGATGTATTTCTGGGACTTGGTGTAGCGGGCGATGTGCTGACGCGCTAGAAACCAGAGAAAAACGGCCCGTGCTGAAAATGCTTTCTTCTCTTTCTTCCCCTTTGATGTGTCGCCACAGATAAAGACACTCTTGCGTACATCACAGGCGGCGTGATGTGTCAGAAACTAACTTTGTCCGCTTCGTTCGGCCACCTAGGCGGGCGCCGTTTGACAGAGTCGAGGTTTTAACGTTTTTCTAGTAATGCAGGAGATTAGCCAGGTTGCGGCGCGCTCTTTTTTCCTGGTCTGGACTATAACTAGCCATCCCTCAGGTGTTTTATAGGTTGTCGCGGTAACGCTTTAGCCAGGTCATTTCACTCTGATTACGTAAATCATCTCGGAGGATCATTGGGCAACTTTTCCCAGAGAGAATCCTTGAGTAATATTTGTTGAGATAATTTAGCTAGCTGATAAGGCCGTTTGCTGAAATGAATTTAAACGCTGTCGGCAACAATGCCGCAAGAATGATTGGAACGGCGCGCCATCTCTGTACGTAAAGGTTAAAAAAAAACATTGGCGGGGTGATGTATTACATCGGAGGAAGGTGTCCTTTGGAATTCCTCGCCGCCTAAGTTTTCCACGCGCCGCTGAAACTGCGGTGAATTCAATCTAAATGCAAAGCGATGGAGGAAGAGGTATTTGTTTGCCATTTACAGTACGCCGCCGACCTTCGGGGCCGCGGCGCCCGGCGCTCCGCAGATCTGGCTGACCGTTACGTCGTCTCTGACCGACTCCTTCATTCGATTTGGAGCTAATCAGGATGGATCGCCCTCCTGCTCTGGTCCTTCCGTTTCGGTTCTCTGCCCTATTTTTCCTCCAGCCGTGGCTTTCTGTGATTTAGCTTCGGCCCCAGAGGATTTTTCTTATCCTGTTTACTTTCATGCTAATGGAACTGATGGGAACATTCATATCTTATTGTCATAAATTGAAATTGTATGCTTGTGCGCCATTAAGCCTGATTTATTGGCTGGATGATGGGCCGGTTGCCCCCGGTGATGGACGATAGGGCCCTGATCGATGGATTCTTATTGATTCAATTGGTCAGGTGTTAATGAGCTAACTCTATGCTACGGAATATCAACAGAGCCTGATTGCTAATGTTACAAACCGCTGCATCAGTGTTACCTCGTATGCTAATGCTAATGCTGTAGCAACCGTGAAAACGCTGGTTTGGCTTCCACTCCGCCCTGATCTGGAAGAGGACAGTGGAGCGATTCCGTTCTGACTTTGATGGCGTTCAGTCTTGGAAAGCGGTGGATTAAACAATCATTAACCTTCTTCTGGCTGCTCAGCGACTCTCCCTCTGATGCTGAAGTGGGCCGATGATTAATGAGCTTGATTTTTACGCCCGTTATCACAGAGAATAAACGCCATCCAGGACGCTGCGTGATGAATGGCGCCGTTTTATCTGCACCGCCCCCAGCGCGCCCCCGCGCTGTGGGGACTTCCTGGTCGGCCTCGCGTGAAGTTCATTTGTCCGACTGGTCAACATCTGGCTGTCGTAATTAGCCTTGGGCGTCTCGGCAGATTTTTCGTGCTATTGCGCGTCAAATGTGCTCTTTTGTTAGAATTCCACGTTGCAGAGTAAATATTGAGCGGCGGCGGGAAGAACCATCTTCCCGAGGGCTGTGGCGCAGCTGCAGCGGTGTGAGGTTTCAGCGGGAGGCTTCATTTCTCCGCGTTTCCTGCCACTGTTGTCGTGTAATCAGACGCTGGCGGGGTTTGATGGAACGTTATGAGAACTGCGAGCACGAGACGCTTGAATGTGCTGGTGCGTTTAGAGCTCAGCACATCCTGTTAACTGGTGCTAAACGTCCCGTTTTTAAAGAGCTGAACGCAGAAAAACGTGAAACTGCGATTGCGGTCCGTTGTCCGCCAGTCAAAGTCTGGATTTTCCCTCTCTTCCAGTCCCGCTGTGCCGACATAATGGCGCCACGCTGTCTGACATCACCTCCGGGATCAGGTTTAATCGAAGACCCCATTACACGTGAAAGATGGGCCCGGTTCTGTGGCGGCGGCGGCTCGCGGAGCCACCGCTGCGAAAAGAAGCAAAGGCTCCCGTCTGAAGGTGTGATGCTGCGTCCTGCCGCCGCTGCTGATCCTGTCAGAGACAGATTGGATCTGTGAAATCTCATTTACCTTGAAACAGATGTGCAGGTTATGGATAATTCATGCTGGGGGACTGTTGAATGTGTGGAACCCGCTGGGAGATGAGTGAAGCTTCAGTTGCTCGCTATCATCCAGGTACAACTCGTTTTCCTCACTGAGGCGGAAAATCATTTTTGAGACTTTTAGTTTCTTCCAGTGCTGCTGGAGCTTTTGGTTTAACGGCTTAAGCTTGGCGAGCTTGTGGACTCTGGTGTTCAGCACTCGGCTAATGCTAAGCTAGGCAGTGCCTGGCCGTTTAGACGTCTGCACGCTGGGCAGAAGCACTTCAGTCCAGAATTGCGGTGACGTGAAACAGGAACCTGAAATACCAACTGCAGCTGAGGTTCTAGCCCGACAGTGGGCGCGCCGGACAGGCGGAGGACGTTCTCCGGAGGTTGGCTAAATTTAGAGATCTTCGCTGTACTTTCAGATCCAGATGTGCTGCCTGTGCATGATTGAGGAAACTTTTCACGTTAAATTGACCCAGAATGGCCGCCCGCCTCTGCTGATTGCTTATTAATGGCGTCTTGATTGCACCGATGTGACACAGTTGCACTCTCATTTCTTTTTAATGCTTTGTCTTTGATCTCTCGGCTGTTTTGTACCTACAAACAGAGATAATCGTGCGTCTGTTTGCTCACAATAACCTTCGGTTGAGTCGTTTCAGGGTTATTATGGGGTTAACTCGGAGTTGCCCTTTTCTTGCAAATAAACACGCCTGAATAATTGATGCGCGAGCGTGTTTGAGGGCAGGAATGAAAAACTGACGGAGCACAAAGGTTCCGCAGGTGATGAAGATCCGCCAGAGGTTTGATGGCTGAAATGATTCAGAAGTTTCTGAAGTGAGTTCAAGTGTAAATCACCGGAAAAGAGAAGACAAAGAAAAGAGATGAATTCCCTCCGGTCGGTGTGTCGGAGGGAGCGGCGCCTTGGTGGGTTAATGGCCCGGTTCTGTGAAGTGGCAGCAAAATGAAACTGAATCGCACACAGGTGCCCACCTGGAGGAGGCTTCAGGATGCGGGGCTGTGTGAGTCATTAACGCGTGCGCACGTGCGTGAAATGAGCAAATCCTGCGTCATTCTTCACCGGATTGGGTGCGCCAACTGGCAAAAACCAGCCTCGGCGCTAAGTGATGGGCTAAGCTAACGGGTGCGGCGTCTCCACCGTCTCCTTTGGAGGACGAGACGACACAATTCACTCAAGCCGGTCGTGCGTCAGGGTGAACGTGACGGGGCGAATAACGGGATTCCTCCAGCTAACGGCTCAGATTAGCACGTTCAGATGTTAGCACTCATGCTAACTTCATAATCCCCCCTTCCCCCAAGAGTTGTCTCAAACTTTCAAACTAAATGAATTTCCTTGAGAAACTGGGACCGTATAACTCGGTTTAAGCGTGTCCCTCCGCTGCAAACACAGATCCCAGCTAATGAAAGAGCAGGACCTTGTGGGTCGTCGTCTTCTCGGCTCTCCGGTGAACGGTGTCAGATTAAACTCATCGATTGCGCGTCGACCTCGGGCTCCATCGCGGAACGGCGCAGCGAAACTACGGCTCGGCCGTTAATGCGGTTTTTATGACCGCGCCGCTGGATGCAGATGTTAGCCGCGTGATGGGTGTGAGGGCACATTCATCCCAGTCACGAGGAGGAGGAGACACCGTGGCCCTTTGCGGTCGTCATGACGATTGCGTGTGGTAAGGCTTCGTCATTGTTGTTGCTGTTGAGGACACAGTTGCCGTTCCTCAACTTCTACCCCTGAGCACGGTGGTGCCACGCCAACGTGGTCAACGGGCCTCGAGACGGCGACACACGCTGCAATGCAAAGATGTTTTTGTTTCCTTGTGCAACTTTCTAAATTAAGAACTGTGAAAAGTTGCGTTGCTGAGGGCTGGAAGATGTCTCAGCCGACAGTTCGGAAAAGGAATTCTGCCCCCGTGAGGAAAGAAATGTCAGAATATTCAGCAGGGTTTTTCATAAACAGGTGGGTGGACGTGAAGTCTTGGTGTGTGTGTGTGTGTGTGTGTGTGTGTGTGTGTGTGGAGGACTGCACATATCAGAACCGCCACCAGCTTGATGCGTGTCAAAGAGTTGCTCTGGGGGGGAAACATGTCATTAGGAGCGAACCAGGCGAGTTCTGTGGGTGGATTATTAGACGACAGAACCCGGAGATGGACTTTCACAGGAGCAGGACTGAACTCGCCGTCATCGTTGACGCATTCCTTTTGTGCTTTTGTTGTTTTTTTGCTTTGATGATCTGTCATTTTGTGTGACTGCGTAATAACTCTGGCTGGGGATGATTAGCTCAAGTCCGTTTGTAAGCTGAACTAACTGCTCCGGGTCTGCGGGAAACCCAGAACTGGGATGTTGATCAAGCAAACTGGGACTTCCTGAGACTTGGTGGAAGGCTCGCTCAAACCTTTAGCATGTGAACAGCCGCGGTGACGTTGTCAGTGTGTCCACCAGGCGTCTCTGCTCCAGCTTTAATATTCCCCTCCTGAGGCGTCTGAAGGTGAAGTTCACCGCCGGAGCGCCGCCATGCATAATTCAGCCCAAGGTTTCTCTCCGCCAGGCTAGCTACATGTAGTTTTCATGAGGTGGAACTCGAGCTAGCGCTGTTGCTAGCACATAAGATGATACCGTCAAAGGTCAGTAAGGTCATAAAAGAAATCAAAACAAATGACAGGATGCTCTCGCGCGTCTGACATCCAGTTTGCTTTTCCTTTCTTCTGAGCTCCGGCTGACCTGGCAGAGACGGAGTCGTCGATCCGTTATCTCGGCATGTTCAGGGCTAGCAGCAACATTAGCGACAGCATTTGTTTCCCAGCTGTCGCGGCGAGGGATGAGCATCGGCGCCAACCTGACAGGAAGTGTTCCTTATCCACTGGAAGGCGCCACGGGCTCTGCGGCGCGGGGGAACATGTTGATTGGTTTAATCGGAACGCTCCAGGATGGGAATTTTCCACCTTTTCTTCACGTCCGCTGCGTCTCTGAGGATTAATGACGCCGCTGCTGGACGGAGTTCAGCTCTGACTCAGACAGTAAACACATCGCTCTCTGCAATCTCCCGTCCGCACCGCCGCCGCCGTTCACGTTGTACTGATCGGATAAGACCCGCGCTAAAGCTAATCGACCGTTCTTATCACACGTCGTTATCACAGACGCTGAAATGAACTGATTGCTGCAGCCTGATGATGGAAAGCAGTCAGTCAGTTGGCAGGCTAGTGTGTAACCTGGCCTTGAAAGGTGAGATGGGCGGATGTGCTGCTGTGTTACCTTAGCTGTCGGTTCTGGCTGTGAAAAGACGGAGGTTCCCCGCCGCTCTGTTTTATTAATAGGGTGCTAATGCATGCTGGGCGGGGCTTGGCGGCCCATGCGTCGGTAGCATCAACTGCACGGTTAGCGTTTCACTTGTCCCGCCGTTGATGGGCTGTCATCAAGGCTCGGCTAATAGATTTTAGATGAGATTACAGTCCGAAGCTAGGCGGCAAATGTGTCATTCACGCTCCCGTCGCCTGACCTTTGGTGATTTAAATGCTCGGCTGCGGCACAAGGTTGAGACGAGGTTGACTCGTGAAAGGTTTCCCGCTTCCCGCACGCTCGACATGTAGAAAACATAAAACTGTCAAAGGTTAAACGGTGACTAGATTCAGATAGAAACTCCAGAAGGGACGGAGCATGCTTGGCTAGCGCTGGAGCTAAAGATGGCAAAGATGTTCCGTTGCGTAACAACGCTTATTTCCAGCGTCTGTTCATTTTTCGGACGGTCCGTTAAATGAGCTCAAGATCCTTTCTTACTGATCCAGGCCGAACCGATTCATGGCAGAATCAGCTGGAGGGGAAATAAGGGAGAAATTGAAGGGACAAAACAAAATATCTCGCTATAAAAAAGCAAGAAAATGTCATTTGCTCTTGCAGGAATGAACTGACACGTAAACCGGCTGCCTCTGCAGAGACATAAAATCATATTTATCGTTATAGCAACCGTCATCCGCGTTCGTGTTTTGCTGTACTGATTTGAGATGCTGGTTTGAGGCAACCAGCTAGCAAAATCAGAGCGCACATCACTGAACTGCCACCAGAGGGCGGAGAAGAGTGTCTCAAACCTACTGAATTAAGAACAAATTAAAGTAAAATGAAAAGTACTGAATCACAAACTAGCTTCTCACTTGGACCATTTAGCTAGCAGCGTAATCGACGTTTTTGAGAGCAGAATTTTGATGTCCATCTGTGCTTCTCGGTGAATTTCTGATGTGTTTTGGCTCCTCTTGACTCATTTCACGCACTGCTCCCTCAGAAAAGTGCCGGTCTCGCAGCTCCTTTGTGCCACTTTGGACGCTTTTTGGCCACTTTTCGCAGCTCGGGGAGGGGCAATGATCCATAACGGCAGGCTCGGTGTCACCCAGGCGGATCAGATGTGAGTGAGAGCCCTCACTCGTCCACGTTAACACCCCCCCAGTCAGGAAGTCCGGTCTCGAATCTGCAGTAATAAAGATCTGTTTGGACCTAAGCTCAGTAGAACATCGGTGCTGAGTCGGGCCTTTTCACGCTCAGCTGTCGTTTGAAGAAATGGGGGTGTAAAACTGGCGCCTGTGGAGGTGCGCAAACATTGATTAGGTGGGGCAGTAAAACCACCGACAAACTCTGGGTCCTGAGGGGAATGACGCTCGTAAAGCCCATCAGGTCGTCACGGGATCAAGACGCGCCGTTTTGCCGTTTTACGGCTACTTTTCTGGTTGCACAGACTTGTTCTTTCATGGGGTTTCTGGGCCCCCTGGTGGCGGACTGGCAGACGCTCCCTTCCCTTGCTCCAGACTGTGTGTTCTGTCTGGTTGCTGACTGTTGCCTGCTGACTCAGACCATCTGGACAGGTACCGTTGTCCATCCTTTGGCGCTGGAGGCAACATATTCCGTGCGGCCAGTCTCAGATGGGGGAGCAGCGGGACGACTGTGAATGTGAGGGTTTATCGTTTGCATCCTCTTTGAAGAATCCTCACAACCTGGTTGGTCCTAAAAACCGGTTTATCTTCATGATAAATGAACGCTTTCCTCCTTTTATCAATTAGAATAAACATGATCTATAGCAGAGACAAAGTTTCCTGTTGCAGAAACCATGATGAATCGCCTCTTTTTGCCATCAAACCCACGTTGCTCACAGGTTCCTCCAGATGCTCAAGGGAGCGAGAGTTTCGCTCGACTCGGAGCCACCGTCAGACCTGCGGGGTCATCCGATTTCAGCCGACGGTCATATCTCGCAGTGAAAGGTTTATGGTTTATTTTAGGAGTTACCTTGCAGCGGGCTGCCTGCAGCGTCATGGAAAATCAAAGTGCGCCTGCCTTTTGTTGTTTACATTGTGCTTTTTCCCTGAAGGGTCTATCTCTGTTATGAAACACCCTTCTCGGCAAAACCTTTTTATATATATATATATATATGTCTGCTGTTTGGATAACAGCTGGGATCATGATACAGATGCTTTTAGGAGGATAGGCTGAGATAGTTGTGTGGTAAACAGCTGAAACTGAACTATCGAGGAGGATGAAGGCGGTCAATGGCGCCCTCTGGTGTCAAGAGCCTGGTGGTGCACAGGTATTTACAAACGCTTTCAATCTCTTTAGTTTTGGAACCTGCAGTTGTGACTTTTAACGTACACACGCCACCTCAAACAGATTCAGTTATTAAAATCAAATTGGGAATAATAATAACAATCCAATTGTCTGATTACCTGTCTGCCCCCAACAGTTAATCAGCTGACAACCCGAAGCTCCTCCTTGTCTTTTAAAGACTCCAACCTGTTTTATTGATCACCTGTCTTCTCTCTTGCATGCATGCATGTGTCACTCTAAACGGCTGTCGTGGAACCCGTGCGTGGGTAATCAACCACTGAAGGTGTTACCGAACTGATCTCTGCCTCCATCTAGTGGCCAAACTGTATATTGCACGCGCCATCAGGACGTTCATCATGAAACATGTATGTCAGTGAATGTGGCACTTTTTTTTTGAACATTTTATTTACATCAAAAGCATCGATTGCCTCATTTTGTTATCTTTTTCGAGCAGCATTGTCAGTGGATTTCTGCTCTCGGGTCTTATCCATATGCTGTTGTGGCTAACAGTAGAAACGTTAACTTAAAAATGACTTTCAAACCTTCCAGTGGAAAATGTCGTGAAGCCCCTGACCGCAGAGCCCGTCAGGGGCTGTGAAAGCTGCTTTAGCTCCTCTTGACTCATTAGCACGTCACCTGAGCGCTTCGTCACTGTGACATTCGGCGTCGGTGGTTGTGCAAACTGCAAAGATCATTCAGGAACTTGCCCTCCTGCCCAAACGGCTCTCTTTTTTTTTCTTTTTTTTTTGCACTCTGTTCTGTTCTCGTTCCTTTTTCTTCAGGGAAGGAACGAGCAGCACGGATTTAAAAAGTCTTTAAGGTCGCGGCGTCAGTGAGGCCGTGAACCTGGCGCTGCCGTCGACTCTTCACAGGCCTCCTGTGGCGGTGGCTTTTTTTAAACACGCCATTAGATGAAAAGCAAGCGGGGGTAGAAACCCACTTATGGCTCGCCACCTGCAGACTAACAACCTTTTAATGAAACAGCGAGTATCGATTGATTAAAAGGAAAGAAGAGGAGGAGGAACAGCGGGAAGCAGCTTTGGTGGAGGATAGCTGGCGGAACGGCGGGAGATGGGCGTGCAGATGACCTACATGCCTCAGACGTGCACCCCGTACCCTGTATAACGTAAATTCTGCTTCGGGTTAGGACCCCAGCAGATGGTTTTTTGGCCTGAGCGGAGGCTGGCGATGAAGGAGATCACCCCTCCTGCTTCCCTGGAGCCTCTAATTGAAAGAAAAGTCATTAGCTGCTCCAGTATAATTAGGAAACCCTCTGAAAACGTCCAATCACACCGAGCCCGCAGCTCCATCTGCAGTAGTGTCACTGGCTTTCCTGCCTGTACCAGAGAGACTCCACCCTGACGGCGTCTTGTTGATGCACTGATGTCCGTTGTCGCTCTCCGGTTGGTCCAATTACAGGACCGGCCAAATAAATGTCTTTCTGTGGGGTCTGAAACACGACCAAGAAGGTGAAAGTCGTTTGTTTTCCAGGCTTTCCATGAAGCCAGCGTGTGATTGGTGCTCCTCTGTGTTCCAGTGTCAGGCTGAAGTAATTGCAGCGGCATCACCGGTTGCGCTCCTTCAGAGAGGAAAAACCTAATTACGTTACATCAAGGAGGTGGACGCTGGCGATTCAAAGGCCCTTGACCTTCAGAACGACCCCAATCACTTCTTGGCGTGTGGGTTTTTCCGTGTGTGCACTTTCCGGCGCGTCGACGCCTGCAGGAGCCCCGAAAGCAAGAGAGGGCGGCCAGGACGCCAGTTAATGGACTGGGAGCAGATTGCTCCTTGTTGGACTGTTCTCTCCTGAGTTGCGTGACCATCACACGGACCACGGAGTGAATGGCGGGGGGCAGCAGGAGGGTGTTTTCTGTTTTCCCGGCATCTCTGTGGTGGGCCTCAGCACGGCGCCAGCCGACCTTCCAGACCTTCAGATTCATCTGAAGCCTCTCCCACGCAGTCCGAGTCGGACAAATCGACTCCTCGCCAGCGGGAGTAGCCTTATTTTAAACATTGGACTATAAATATTTGATAGAGAATGATCAAGATGTGATCTTCTGGGCAACTTGAAGGAGACTTCATTAATATGAGACGACTGCCTGTTAGCATGGCTACGTAGCAGAGATGCTCTCAGCAACATCTGCGCGTCGTTTTAATATTTTCATTCTCAGGTTTCCGTGGTGCGACGGACACAGGGTGCTGATCTTTGCATCCCCAGCAGGAGATTGTTGTCAAAGGCGCTTAGGAGGCAACCAGGTTCCCTCCCGCCCCGGCGCCCATCCCTCCCTCCCCCCCGTGAGTGGAGCGATTAGCTGAAAGAAGCCGTAGTAGCAGCGCTCCCAGTGTGGATACTGGCTCCCGCTCAGATAGCACAGTTAATGCAGGCGCTCAGCCGGTGCGGAGGAGCGTGCACGGGGCAGAGATCGAGCTAACGAGCTCTCACTTCAGAGCGGGAACACGGGGACGGGGAGGGAGCCGCGGAGCATGCGCCTGAAAAATTTCAAACTCTCCCACTCTTGTCCCTCCCCGGACTGCCCACCTCGCCGGAATATAAAGGGAAGTTCGGACCAGAGAATCGGCTTTTTACGTAAGCCTTTTTTTCCCTCTTTGCTTCCGTCAAAAGCTGCTTGTGTGGGAGTGGACGTGTGCGCACAATCTAGCAGCACTTCCAGATCGGTGTGGAAGTCTGGAGGGCATCATGGGGGCTTTAATGGTCATCTTCTCTCTCCAGCCCAAACAGAAAGCTAAGACCAAAGGTAGGCTGTCTTCCTTCGCCACTTTTCTTATTCTTTTATTGTTTTGGTCCAGGTGTCCGTGTGACACCTGCCAACGGTGGGAATCCTCCTCCATGGTCAGGCTTAAACCCGCAGAAATGGCCTTTGGAATCTGCCGCCGTTCCGTAAACGTTTCAGCGGGAATTCTGCACCCTGGTTGCGCTTGCGTCCCCCCGGCTTTGACCTCAGCAGCTTTGACACCGTTGCTCGGGCTCGCGTCGCACCTGCGTCCAGCGTTCACGCGCAGCTCGGACTGGTTTTCTTGACGTGTCTAGTGCGGCGTCCTGCAGGGAACAGTCGTGTTCTGGTGGGATCAAAGGAACGGATCCTGCTTGGAGTTGGTTGTGTTTGTCACGAGAGCAAAATAAACCAGGAGCAAGCTGCAGCCATCGATCAGCGCGGGCACACGTGTGCACCGTTAGCATAAATTACAGGTAAAAACAATAGAGGAAGGGAAAAAGAATTGTCCTGCAACAGCAGATTAATTTGACCTGACAAAAGAATTAACGCTGTGCGATGGAGGCGGGGTTTGGCCTGTGGCTGTGTGTCGACATTACTGTGGGGTGTTAGCGCGCAGAGCTAGTGGTGCACCAGTCCAGCCATCTGCCACACGCTAAAATCATTAATCCTTCTCCTGAATCCATTAACAATGAGTAAACCCCAAATTCCGGATCTCAGGAGCCACATCGGCACCATCTTTCCGGCCAGAACCGCCGGTTCTCTGCGTTGACCCCATGGCGAGCCGTAGAACCTCTTTGATTGTCCTCAGGCGTCAGCAAGTTTGTCTTTGAAGTGCTTCTGGAGGACATTTGTTCTGACTGGTTTCGAGTATTTTTGCTTATTTAACCTTGTTGTCGGCCGGTTTAAAAAGCCCCGTCTCCGATGTGACGCGGAGTAAACTTTGTCGTGCTGCTGAATCCTGTGAAATATTGTCCGGTAGCGTGTTTGTTGGTACTGTTTGGCGCTGACTGTGTGGGGAAGCTGAGTGCTACTTCACTACCCACTCGAATGTTCTCGCCGTTGTTCCCTCCGGCACCACGGTGGCGCAGCGAGCGCCCACAGCAGCTTTGGCCTCCAGCCCTTTCCCACCGCCAGCGTTCCCATGCGTTCCAAACGCCCCGGCGTGGCCCCCGCCCCGGCAGGGGTTTGCCCCCGCTGTCGGGGGCCCGTCGCCGTCGTTTGAAGCGTCTCGACTGTTGGTGCTGCTGGGAGCTGTTCTGAGTGCAGTTTGTGTGGGCGTGAAAGAGGAACGCTCTCAGGAGCGCTACTTCACTGGAAAGAGTGGAACCATCGGCGGTGACTCAGCGCACCGACTGGTAAATGAATGCTGATGCCTTTCAGACTCAGAGAACAAACTGATTTTTCTTTTCTTTCGCCGGGCTGCTTGCTTTATCCGCAGACAAAGGCACGCTCTGACCCGCTGGGTCGGGTTCTGCCCCGCCAGCGAGCTGATTCCTGGTGACAGGAACTCGAGAGTTGCCCGGTTTGCTCCCGGCTGCTGGCTCCCTCTCCGTCCCGACCTTCTGGTGTTTACAGATCCGAGCGTGCGCGTCGGCTGACCGCCGGGAGAGCAGCTGTCGTTGTTCGGGATCAGCCGTATCCCTCACGACCGAACCCCACGACCCAGAGCCTGAGCCGGAAACCGAATTCTCTTTCCATGCCACGTCGGAGGGAAAGTCCGCCTGTGTAACTTCAATTTAACTTTATTTATACATCTGCTGCGGTCATAGTTGTCTCCAGGTGCTACAGCAAGTCTGGAGTCTAAACCCCCAGACAAGCACCAGTGGCAGGACAAACCCCCCCACATTAACAGGTAGAAACCAGGAGCCAGGACCAGAACCTCCTGGTGATGGACAGATGGGTAGAGGAGGAGGAAAAGGAGAGATATCTGGGTGTCTGAGTTGTTGGATGCTTTCAGAACAGGGCAGAGCAGAGCGGGCTGGTACCAGGCCTACCTTTCGTTTCTAAGACCAGGGTCTCCAGCTGGAGGGTTCCAGGAGAATGAAGGGAAGAGTTTCCTTATTCTCTGATATGCAAATCCGTGGCGTGATGAAAGGAGCCTGGCGGCTCCCAGATCCTGCTGGGATTCTCTGTCATCACTAACATGTAATCTGGGCCTCCTGTGACATTACCCTCCTTGGTGTTTCACTTCCCCAAATTAGCATTTAAATTGAAAAGAGAAGCCTGGCCGGTTGGCTTTTGGGCTCTGGCAAGCTTGTTTTGGGTTATCGCCGTAACGCGGAGCTCAGAGCACTCCGTGAAATTAATCACCGCGGTCCCGCGGGGCTCCACGGCCGCTGCTGAGAGGGCTGACTTGGAACTGGATTAATGAGCGGCGTCCTGCTCAGAGAGGCTCTGCAGGCGTCGAGGTGTGAGCTCAGTGGTGCACAGAGTGGGTCATCCCAACAACCTGGAGTCGCCATGGAGACCTTGTTACCTTCAGGTGCCTACGGTCCCGCACTTTAAACACTTTAAGAATAAATTAATCCAGGTGCCTGAGGAGAACTGTGAGGATTAATTAATTATTTCTTACCAAATTGTGTTAGGATCATTCAAGTTAAAGTTTATACAAAAGCTGTGATTTTTTTCAGCACAAATCTAGATGTGGAGGATCATTAGCAGAAGAAGCATTAAAAAAATTTTCAGTTGGTTTATTGCTTTAGAATTATTAGATTCAGGAATTTTTTGCGACGAAGCGCCTGCTTACGTAATTCTGACTTTGTCCGCTTGAGGGCGACAAAGTCATACAAATGACTTCATCTGTCAGCCGTAAGCGTCAAATATGCATAAATAAATGAGTTATTCATCCATGTCCTGGTGAGTTGGTTTGTCTAGCTTCATTATCTGTATCCATGGAGTCCAGAATGGTGCATTTCCATGTTTCATAGACTAAAGTCAACTTCAATGATGTTCATTTTGAGGTGAAAATTGCTCCATGTGTGACAGCTGATAGCTCGACTGCACGTGCCATCTGCTGGTAATTCAGGTCTGGATTTTAGATCCCAGTTTGTTTGATTTGGAACCTTCTTGTGTGTGGGCTAGTCATGACCCAACATCCTGGAGTTTGGGTCCAGAGTCCAGATCCAGGCATCTGCTAAATGATTAAAATGCAAATGTAGAAATGTAAATGCTCTGTTCCGCCTCCAACAGGCCAGTAAATGATCACAGTTAACATGACTGCCTCCGTCTCTCTCCTGCCAGGCTGGTGTGAGGCCGCCGCGGTTCTCTGCAAAGACCTGTTATTAACTGGCAATTACCTCCATCACCAATCACCCTCTGATTGATACGGCGCCCGGCGCGCTGATGACATGCGCAAACCTTGATTACTTCCATCACCATTAGCCCAACGCCGTGATTACAGCCTGAGCAAAGCTGTGAGCTGATTGGAGCGCAGACGGGAGGAAATGTGGAAAACGATCCTGACATTGGTGTCAAATGGGTGGTTTTCTCTCTTTCTCTTCACTTTTGTCGTCCTTCCTACATGATCCACACACACACACACACACTCAGTTTGGTTTCATGTGGCATGTTTGTGTTTTACCAGGTAAAAAGTGATTTCATGTATTTATGCTGAAAACACATGCACATATGTGGGGATGGTCAGACAGTGGTGCAAGGTTAAAGGTCAGGTCATGACCCATCTGTGTGCTTCCCCTGCCGACCGCAGGTGTATTTTTACTTGCGGACGTCTCTCTTTTGGGCCGTGTTGTCTTTCCGCGTGACCTCGGCCTTGTCCTCCCGCCTCAGGTTTTCCGCTTTATTTTGAGGCGGCCTTGAACCACGTCACTGGTTTTCCAGGAATATTTCCTTGGTTAGCTTCTCTCTGTTGCTAGCCTTAGCATCCTTGCCGTCTTGGCATTCCTGAATCACTGCTGAAGTCACGACAGTCGGTCGGATGTCATCAGTGTTCCACCATTTTTTTGTCATCTCTAATTTCCATGATTATTTCCTGTTCCTGCAAAATCCAAGATGTCTGCCTTCGTCAGCGGGGGGGGGGGGGGGGGGGGGGGGGGGGGGGAGTTGGGTTTCTATTTTCTTTGTCCACAAGCATCAAGTTCACACCCACTCTTTCATCCCATTCTCACATCCCACCCCCTCATCTTTGTCCTCGCCACTTCATCTGCCTCCCCTCCCTTCCACACACTTGTTCTCCCTCCCTCCCTCCCTCCCTTCCTCCTTTGCCGTCTGACTGGTGCCGGTCTCGGCTCAGACCGGGAGATGCGGGGCTCCTGACTGGCCCTCTGTCGGCGCCGCTCGCTGGGCTCCGTGTCCCCAGACATGGACGCGCTCTGAGCGCTCAGACATGCTGACCATGAACTTGGAGGGACTGGAAATGATTGCCGTGCTGGTGGTGGTGGTGCTCTTCGTGAAGGTTCTGGACCGGTTTGGTTTGTTAGCGGCCAGCTACGACGGTAAGGAAGCGTCCACGTCTGGGAGACTTTTCCTGGGCGGCAGCCACTTGTTGCTGAAGTTGCGAGCAGCAGCGAGCAGCACAGCATCTGGCTTTCTGCGCTCTGATTTTCAGATGTTTCATAATTCAACGCTTCAGTCTTGCCGCCAGTGAGAGAGGAGGTATGTTGGCGTTGCAAATTGTGTCGACTTTCATTTGGAACGCTCGGTCTCCACATGAGTCACCTGCTGCTAATTGGCTCAGGGTGACTCATGCAGAGCAGATAGGATAATCCAGCATGATGCCTCTAATCCTTTTGTTGTGGATTTGTCATCCCAGGGTCTCGCTTCCTGTCTGCAGGAGCCTCCTGACGCTTTGGCGTGCCTTTTATTGCATCGGGGACTAATTAAGTTGGACGGCTGCGGTGCGTCCGCCTGTCGCTAACCTGTTTGGTCCAGAAGGAGCAGCTGGAGAAGCTGCCTCCTGACCAGTCAGTCGCACACAGAAAGTTTGGTTACGTGACCAAACGCGTTTGTCACGAAGTTATAAATGGAAACCGCAGCAGCGTGGGAACAATGGTTGAACCCGGGCCCACTGGAGGTTTGTCAACACGCCACATTTTTATTTATTTCCTCTCAAGTGTGAGTGTAACGCCGAGGAAACCACCTGTTATTCCATAGCTCTTCTGAGGTTGCCAAACTAAGTTAGCGCGGCGCGCCGAGCTGTTGAAATCCCTCTGAAGGCTGCTTTTGAGCAAGGCTGCAGCAGCGAAAGCCTCTTCTGACATCTTAAATTCGAAAAAAGACACTCGTTTGCCATGACAACAAGTTCAGGTGATTAATGAGGGAAAACAAAATCTCAATTAAACCCGTAATTAGCCTTTTCCTGCACCACAACGGGGTGATTGATGTCTGGCTTTGGGAAATGTTGCCCGATAACTTAATGCTCTGTGTCAGGACGTCCGTCAGAATCAGGTTTTTGATTTAAAGTGCAGACATGTTTGTTCTGCATTCAGTAACTTGCTCCAGAAACAGCTCCTAATTCAAAGCTGAATCCAGTTTTCCATGTTTCTGAGCTTTTTAAAGGTTTATTTCTTGGGTTTTTTTCCCCCAGGACATTTTCATGTGTTTTCTTTAATATTGGTGATGAAAGTGAGGGTCTGCTCATTACTCTACGGTCTTTTTTGGGGGAGTGAGTGGCTAAAAATAAACTGGCGACGCAGCCGGACGTGAACGCTCTTTTCAGCGTGCGCTCCTCTCTTTAGTGGCCTGACAGTGAGTGACAGCGCTGCACCACGAGCGTGCAAGGACGTGACGGCAGTGGCAGACTGTGCAAATTATTCCCTGCAGATGAAGGTGTGACGTTCATCAGCCAGAAAGGGGAAGAAAAAGAATAAAAGCTGAACATGTTGCCCTGATTTCTCTTCTCCAGTCCTGCAGATTTTGACTTCAGTTAGTCCATCATTTCACGACTAGATGGCATTGGTTCGCTCTGAATTTTTACCGACCTGTTCTAGCTATCTTGGATTTTCTGAGCTTGTTTTAGTCTTTTGCAGTTTAGCTCCTGTTTGTTGTACCGGGAATCTGCATCGATGTAGTTTCTGCAGAAAACAGTTCACATATTCGCCAGCGGAGGGAGCCAAAGCTCACAGTCTCCTTCAGTCACCGACGAGCACATCTGGAGGAGTAAAGTCCTTATTTTTCATTTTCACATACAGTTATTAAATGCACTGACTCACCAATTAATATTTTCGTAAATATGCTTAATAAACCTTCATCACTTCTGTTTTAGAGGTTTGTTTTCACTAATCAAATGACTTTTTGTTCCAAATTGCAGATTAATCACATTTTATCCGTTGAATGTAAAATTATAACCTATTAATTCTCTGGCACGAGTTAAGGTCTATTTCTTATGGGTTCAGCGTCGTACTTGTGTTTTTATTGTGATTTTCATATCGCGACACCGGTTTTGCTGCTACTTAACAGACTTGTTAGCTTGACTGAATGTTGGCACGTGTGCTAACGCCATTATCACCTTTCTGCCATCATTTACGCCTTTAAGTCGGTGTAGAAATGAGAAAATAATTCATTTGAGCTGAGCAAACAGCAGTTGAGCAGCAGCCCGGCTGCAGTTTATGGTGCGTTTTCTAATATTTGGAATATCATTTATGTTTACATTAGCCTTGTACTTTAATGGCCCATTTCATATTTTGAATGAATTAGTTTGGTATTTTCCTCTGAGGGAGTATTAAAAACTCAGCAATTTATTGTAATTTTGGATAAAGCACCCATGAATAAGCAGCGTAATATTGTTCCTGGTAGCTTCTGGTGGAGTTGAAGCTGGGTTTGTTTTGTTTCTGCGGCGTTAGCTTTGTTTGGTCATCAATCAGAGCCTTGATAACGGGATAACGGAGCTCCTGGTGTGACTTTCCTGACTTTAACCTGCTCTAATTAGCTTTAGCTTGGTTTTATACCCTCGTGTGCAGGCTTAGAATATCCGCGAAAACAGGCTGCAAAGTTAATTTTCCAAAGCTATTGTGTGAGTTTTAAATCCTCTCAGAACCATTAGAGTTTCATTCAGTTTGAGGCCATTTTTCTCCGTATTTCGGCCCAGATATCGAGTGTCGTTTGTCAGGCAGCCATCGGAGCCCAGCCTCTTGTTCTCACCCACCTACAGATGTAACACCCGGCCATATTGAGTGCCGCTCAGAAATATGTTCTTGTTTATTGCTGTAAATTCGGCGCGACGTCCCCCGCCGCCCTGGAACCAAAAACCAGAGCCCAGTTTCTCTGAAGGATGGTTCATGGTTAATGAAACGGGTTCCTCTTTTCCATCAACTGGACACAGAAAGGAGCGAATCACCAACCTGCCGCGGCGCTCAACACTTTTAATGTATTTTAATGGTATGAAATCACCGCGTTCGGGGGGATAATTTACTCCTCGAACGGACGGCCATTAAAAAGGCTCCCCCTGCCCCTGGGTGAGATCTGCTCCACTTCACGGGCCCATAAACAAGTCCAATAAATCATTTTCTTTCATTTAACGGCTTGGCAAGAGATGCTTCCAGGCAATTAACGAGGCCTGAATTCTATTATTGATGATATTTATGATTGTGAACAGTTTGAACAAAGGTTGCCTCGGGAACAGCGCTGGTTGGGAATACTAAGCAGGCCGGCCTTTGTTATCCTGCCGAGTTAGCAGGTTCTTCTTGGTCACAGCCTGATAAAAAAAACATGTATATTCCAGGTCGAGGGTGGAACTTGTGAAATTGACAAGGAAATGAGTATGTCTGCATGCGGGTGTTTTTTATTCCAGCATCAGTCGCGCCTTCATGGTTGGCTGGATGCGTCAGATTTCGACTTGCAGACATTGGCAGACGCGCCGCCGCAGGAAGTGAGTAAATTTTGAGTACCTATGTTTGATGAGCCTTGAAATTAAGCGTGCATTGATGAACCGCCCACGAAGAGACTCGTTTCTGTTCAGTTTTGGGAATAACAACCCCCC